>OY998238.1:23723121-24269121 GCA_963922005.1 Cornus suecica
GTGACGTTCCACATTGTCAGGGTATAGCTATGGTGGTGTGCTTATATGTGCATGTTTGTCTCTAATTTGTATGATACCTTTTGGGGGAAGCTCAAGAACAAAATCGTGAGAGCTAGGCCCAAAACAGACAATATTGTACAAGTGTTAAAGCGAGGTGTTACAAATTCTATGAGGGTCATTATCTTTATGGTAATTTCTAAGCAATTCTTGGGAAAAAAGGATATTGTCAGAGATGTCTTTCCCTTTTATGAAAGTACTCTGATTAAGGCTAATACAACAAGGGAGGCAAGGCTTGATTCTATTGGCAATTAGCTTTGCAATGCACTTGTAAATGATAGTGCATACAGAGATGGGTCTGTAGTCAGAAGAGGAGGAGGGGTTAACAACTTTGGGCACAAGAGTAGGGATGGTGAAGTTATCCTCTCTAAGCAGCTTTCCACTAATGAAGAAATCCATGGTAGCATTTGGTATAGTACATTTCTAGGGCAACATGTGATGAGAGAGAGGGAATTAGTATCTCTAGAGATTACAGTAATACTGAAGTCAAGTACTTAAAGAACAAAGACGCGTGAAAGGAAAAATGCTGAGCATAAAATCATAAAAATTAAAATGAAGAATGCAAAAACAAGGCTATACAAAGAACTGGAAAGAAGCCTTGCACAAAATTGACCCACGAACTCCATTCGAAGTTCATGGTTGTTGTTAATGATAGAGAGAGCGAGAGGGAGAGAGAGAGAGAACAAACACATTAGAAACACCACTTAATTTAAAAAAACTATATCCAAACTTTTGTTAGTTAATCACTATTGGGATCGAAGTTGATGATGTTATTTTCGGCGATGGTCAAAGAATACCGTAAAAGTACAACCATTCAATTATTAGGCTTTGATACGATGTTAGAATATGAGGAAGAGAATATGACATTGAGTTATTTATGTGTATGACACAAAATAAATCATCGGATATATAGAAAAATATTAGGGGTCTGTGAATGGTGAAGAAGGTAAGGTTGACGAGTGAGGTTGTTACAGGAAACCCTAATATCTACTAATGCATATGCGGTCTAATAGTTTACATATGTAGTGAACTCGAACGAATTAGGTAACTTTTTTTAGTGTCAATGAGTCAACAATGTGGCATAATAAGTAAAAGGTTTTCTTAGTATACTTACGTAATACCATGTTGTATATGATATTAGTCGACGGTAGAACCATTCTTAATATGGAACCACAAACTTTCCTTAAAACTCAAACCGCCTTATTACATATATAACAAGTTTCACCAATTCTTTTTCTTTAGTCTTTTTTACTCAAAGTTAGGATAAACTCGATCGACTTTTCTTTTATTAACAGACATATTAGGTATCTCGTCGAATCTCAATATTAATTAAAAAAATTATTGAATAAATGTATATTCATAAGTACGGTCATAAAAAGAAAAAAAAATACAAATGATGATAATGCAATATCAAATCATGTCATGTGCTTTTTAGCTAGATTCGTCAACATAATTAGTGAAACTGATTTTAGTTTATGTATTTTCGCTAACTCAATGCTAATGTTAATTAACCTTGCTCCCAAACTATATTATAAGAATTTAAAGAATATAACCTTTAGGCTTTGTTTGGTAGGAAAGATTTGAAAGGATTTGGGGAGAAAAGAAAAGAAATGATAGTGTTATATGTGTTTGAGTTGACATCTTGAAGAGAAAAGAAAAGATTTGGAGGGATAAGCCCATAACTACAAAACTTTTTGGTGCTATCCCTCCAAATATAAGAAGATTTTGAGAGAAATGAAATGATATCAACTTTAAATATTAAAATGACAAAATTATTCTCTATAATTAAAATAACAACTTTATTAACTAAATGATATACTAGTAATTTAATTATTATCTTTTTTTTCTTTTCTCTCATTTGACTTATCCAAACAAAAATGTTATCATTTCTTTTCTTTCACAATCTATCCAAACATAAATTTAAAATATTACTATCATTTCTTTTATTTTGTCTCATAACTATTGTTATCATATCTTTTCGTTTCTCTCCTATTCATTCAAACAAACCTTAGTGTTAAGGTCATAGAATACAATACTTTAGCCATAAGGGTAAAACCAATTACATCATGGACATTAATGACATTAGGGAACTCTTGGTCACAAGAGTAGGCCCACAATTTCATCAATTTAAAATGCAGGACCCACTTATAACCAAGTATTAAATGAAGATATTGGATGATACAAATAATTTTTTACAACTCCTTCTGTCCCATATTGATTGTCTAATTTCTCAATTTTAGTTGTCCTAACATAATTATCGAGTTTTAAATTTTAATATAATATAATTTTATATATTTTTAATTTTATTAACTTCAAAAAATATTGAGCCCACCAAAAATTATAACTATACTATATTATCATATGACAAAATAATAAAAAAAAAAATTTTAAAAGTGAGACTTAGACAACTAATTTGAAACAAAAATAATAGTACTTTTTTTAACTTGGTACCCCCACACAACCTTAAAAGGCAGACGTTACATGCATGGCTTAAGATGAAAGAAAGTCAAACATAAATATATTAAAGAAAAGTTGAAGAAAGAATAAGAAGAAAAGTACACTACTTATATAATACAAGGGAAATAAATAACTCCACCGCGCGTTTTAACTTTTAGCCCTCTAAATGAGAGTGTATTAATGCCACTTACATACCATAGTCTCTCCCCCCTCTTTAAGGTGAAACCACCTTCCAAAAGAACAGTCTTACTCTCTCATTGTCAGAGCTTCAAGTCCTTAAAAAGTCCTAACTTGTAACTATAGAGTGTTGAGTTCTTGAATTCATCATCTGAAAATGTGGGCACCAAGTACTTCTTCAGGGAATGTCGAGGGTCGAAGTACTAGTGCTCCAATGGAATTATATCACAGACTCACTTGTGATATCCGTGTCTTGGTCATTGATAATGACAGAAATTCCCTTGCAACTATTACCAGCATACTCGAGTCATTATCATACAAAGGTAGAAGAAGTTTTATTTCTAAATTCAATTCCTTCATTAGCTGAGGCAATCCCAAAGTTCTCTCTCTCTCTCTCTCTCTCTCTCTCTCTCTCACACACACACACACACAAATCCGTGTTGGTGTTTTTTTTTCTTTAAAAATTGTGGGGATCGATGGAACACCATCTTAGAAGCTTTACTCTCTCTCTCTTTCTCACTCACACACAGACAAATTTTCTCTCTTACAAACGCAGACAATTTATTTCCCCCTGTTGGTGAATTCTCACCTTCATTTGTGTTCAATATGTGGTTTGAGGACTTGAATGTTCATTTAATCAAATATAACTAAACCAAAAATAAAAAAAGAATAGATTTATTAGGTATGTTCGTCTTTATCATTTTTTCAAAAGAGTGAGGTTAGCTCCAGAAGGAGTGTTTGCACCACAAATTCTCTCTTTTCAGGAGTTTCAACAACAGATTTGAGTTAAGAGTCTCCCAGTCCGAAAATTGCAAGGAGTGAATAATTGTTTTCGCTTTAGAAATTCTCATCATTTTCTTTGTTTATATCATCTCTCATGCCTAGGAAAAATGCCGGGTCACATCGGTACGGTGGAGTACTACACTGATTTTCATTCTTTGCACAAATCATGTTTTAAGGCTTTCTACATAAATCTATATAGCACAAAGTTCTTAGAAACAAATTGCTCTCCTAAAGTAAGTCAACCTATTTCTTGATATTTTTATTTGTACACATCACAAGTTTGACATTTTTTTTTCTTTTTTCTTTAATTGTTCCTATTTTTCTTTTCTTGGAATGATATATAGAATGATCATGTTTGATCATTTGGTTGCTTCAATGAACAAAATTACTTTGATTCAAATCCATATGAAAGCAAATTATTGGTGTTTTTGAAATTTGTGGTATCTCTATAGATGTACTAATTTGTGATAATCTATTAGATTTTTCTTTTTCTTTTATTTGAATTTTATTTATAAATAAGGAAAAAAAAAGTCTATAAAACAATTCTTTTTTTCATTTTAAGAAACAAAATAAAAATTGTTTGATACTTTTTGACCAGTGCAACGTGGGAAATTTGTATCATCATTACATATTTATTAATCTCTTCATGTTTATATTCTTTCTTCTATTAGATTTTTTTTTAATGTACATTCACGATTTAATTTTTTTTAATGGATGTTAAGTACTTCTTATAAGTACAACATGGTAGAAGAATCAAGATGAATTATTTTTTTTTTTGTTTTTTTTGGAAGGTTCATAGCTTATGAGATAGAACTAGAAAGGGCAAAGCCCTACAAAATAAGAGGGGCATAATTTTTACATCATTAGCCTTGCTCTTATTGATTTTTATTTTCTGGAGCAACTGAATTCTATTTTGTGTGAATTATTTCTACTTGTTTTTCCTCCTTTTAAGGCTTCCTGTACATACTGTCGAAATTCTTGATTTCTAGTCTGTAACTTCTCATGATTTTCGGGTTTTAGATTCCTAATTATAATTGTTTGTTTCCTTACTCTGGCTGTTGCAGTGACACCAATGGAAGACTCGGTGCGAGCTTTCATTATGCTCACAGAGAAGAAAGAGCATTTTGACCTTGTGCTTACAGAGATACATTTGCCTCTCTTACATGGATTTAAGATTATTGGTAAGGCGGTTCAAAGGGGAATGAAAGCAATATGTAAGTGTCGCGTACAAGCTTTCTGTCTTGCTACAATTTTTTCTTCCCAATACTAAATGTTTAATGAATTAATTTACGCCTTTTCCCAATATAACAATTTTTATACATGTTCTCATATCAAGCTATGTCCCGCAATGGAGATGCTAAGACTTCAAAGGAGGCACTAGAAAATGGGGCATGTTTCAACCTCAAAAAGCCCCTAAATATTGAACTTCTGGAAAACCTTTGGCAGTTTGTGAAAAGAGACAGAATGGTTAAGGTCAACAGATTTGGAACCACTAGACTTGGTATCACTGGAGTTTACAATATTGAAACTGAACCCAACTACTTAAAGAACAAAGACTTGTGGAAAGAAAAAGTGAGGACCAGAAAATCATCAATTAGAAATGAAGAATGTAACAAGGCTAAGCAAAGGAGCGGGAAGAAGCCATGCAAAGAATGGACCGATCAGCTCCATACGAAATTCATGGCTGCTGTTAATGAGCTTGGGGAAGGAAGTATGTCCCTATTAATTCCATTTTTTAACATACTATTTTATATATATATAAACATTAACAGAACTATTTTTCGGGTTTTGGTATGAATACTTACATGTTTCTTATATATGAACTGCAAGTAGGGTGTTATCCTAAAGAGATACAGCTTCTAATGAATGTGCCAGGTCTCACGAGAATGCAAGTTGCAAGCCATCTTCAGGTTTGTTTCCAATAAACTTGTTTAATATGCAGATACATACTCAAAATTCCCATAAATGAATAAACTGAATTTATTATTTCTAACCAATAAGCTACAACAGAATTTTCCCCATGTGCATATACTGCAATTCAAGCACAAAACCTTCATATTCTAATAGCTTATCCTCATAGAGAAGATGTGACTTGTGTAATTATACTATCTCTAGATTGTATAACTGGAATTTATATCAAATATTTGCATGTATGATATATAATTTTTTTTTTTGAAAAGTCAGCAGTCATATTGAATAAGAGTAATAGGCAAAGCCTTACAAGTAGGAGAACCAACCCTATACACATCATCCAGCATGCCCCAGACCCTGGGACAGAGCCAGAAAATTAAATTTCAAATGGGAGACAATCTATGACATTAAGAGCAATTAGGGGCAATAAACATAAATTTTTCAAAATTTAATGGGGGATAAATCTCCTTTTTTTTTTCCTATAGTCCCTTAAAAATACTTGAATTAGCATTAAAAATAGCCAAAAAAAAATCATGGAGCCAGGTTGTGGCTCCGTGCCTGCCCAGACCCACCAGAGTTTCAGAAACCAAAAGGAAAACAAAACCCAAGGCTGAAAAGAACTGCATTACAAGGCAATAACCAAAACAACAACTAGTGTAGCTCAATAGCAGACTTGTTGATACTGAGATTGACCAAGCTAACCAAAGAGGGGGCATCAGACCAGACTACCTCAAGATAGAGGCTCCTCGAGCATAACACTATGAGCAACAAAGGAAAACTAGATGGAGAGAACATGAGCATTAAAAATGGAACTTGGAAGCTGCCAAACAGATGCCATCCTAACATTCTGGGGAAGAGGACTTAACTCCTTTGAGAGAGAAGGCCCTGAATCTCACTGTATCGAAGATTTCATTTTGCAACTGCTGATCAGACCTAGCTTCCCCAACATAAAATCTTATGTTTCTTTCACTCCAAAAGATGTAAACAGTTGCAGCCATACTCCATTTACAAAGCAAAATGTGGAGCCCTTTGCCTTTAAGAGTTGAGCACCAAGTAATGAGGTCATCCCAGGTGTTATGCACACATTGAAGAGAGCCTCTAGACTTGATCAAAGCCCACCCTCTAGAAGTAATTGGGCATTCAAAGATAAGATGTCTTCTAGATACATTGTTAGAATAAAACACACAACCTTTTCTAGTGGATAATCCTATCATAATCAGCCTATCTTGAGTGAGAAGCTTGTTATGTAAAACTGTCCATAGGATGGAGGAATGCCTTGGGACTGCACCTCTGAACCAGATACAAGGGACATGGTTAATTACTTCTATGTCCGAGAGTCTCCCAAGCAGAGGCTATACTAAAAGAGGGAGAGGGAGTCCAGATCAACTTGTCAACTTCATTAGGAGATGGAGGGGTAAAATTCATGGTAGCATGGTTTAGATAGATGAAGATCTTAGAATTAACCTCTGGCCAAACCCAAGCATTATTAGAAATAATGGAAGCAACTTAAGCTTGCTTTCCTAGTCTAGATAAAGTGGTCACTTCCTCACCAAATATTTCAACTATAGGCTTGTCATAAAGCCAAACATCATACCACAAAGAAACATTAGCTCCATTTCCTATCTTGAACTTGAACAACCCTTTGCCTCTGAGCCCTAAGGACCTGTTTTGTAACTGGTTTTGGTACCAATTTTTTGGTTTTGGTACGAAATAGTGGTACCAACCCATGTTTGGTAAAATTGGTATTGGTACTACAATAGCAAACCATTCGGCACTGTAGCAAACCATTTGGCACCATTTTTAGAACCATCAAAGTTGATGGTTTTGTATGGTGCGGGTACTGTAGCACCCCATTTGGCACTGTAGCACCCCATGTGCGGGCACTGTAACACCACCTCATTAATATTAATACTAATATATTAATATATTTTAATATTATAAATTTTAATATTAATATTAATACTAATATATTAATATTATAATATTATAATATTATAATATTAATATTAATAACTATCATGTAAATAATGCAAAAAAAAGGTTGAGCAATTTTTTTTATTTTTCTTTTTTGATTCCAATAAAATCATTTGTCATATTAATTTTTGTTATGTGGTGCATGATTCTTAATCACTTTTTTTATTTCGAATTGTTAATTTTGGATCGATCATTTTCACCATTTTCACCCCAGTTATAATATTAAAATATATTATTAATATATTTTGATATTATAAATTTTAATATTAATATATTAGTATATTAATATATTTTAAAATTACAAAATTTTAATATTTATAAATAAAATGTGAAACCATCCCAAGTTACCAAACATGGTTTGGTTTTAGAATTTCAACCCATACCAATTTTACCAAACATGGTTTGGTTTTTTAGCATCACTTTTTCTTACACCAAAACCATTTGCACCAAACATGGTTTGGAACCAAAATAAAACCACACCAAACCAAATCCAACCCAACCCAAACCAAAATAAAAAACTAACACCGCACCGTTACCAAACGCACCCTAACAGTTTTCTCCAACCCCAAGACATGTTGTTTGAACTCTTGATTTGTCAAAAGCTTTTGTTCTTTGTAATGCAAGAGTGAGCCCAGATGGAGGTAAGAGGGTTTGAGTAATTTCCAAAGATGTTTAACAATAACAATCTTGTTTCAAGAGACAGGTCATTACTCTCAAGTCCTCCTTCCTCTTTAGGAAGGCAAACCTCTTTCCAAGAAATTTTTTCACCATCAAGCTTAAGGTTAGGCCCCTTCTAGAGGAATCTTCTGAGGATACTGAAAATCTGCTTGATAATTGGTTTAGGAAGGATAAAAAAAGAGGACCAATAAACTTGGATGGAAAATATGATAGAGTTAATATGCGCGAGTCTACCAACAAAAAAATAATAATCTAGAGCTCCATGGTTGAACTCTTTTGGTGGTTCTGAGAACTAAAGCTTGGCAATCTTCAACTTTGGGCCTTGGGGAGATAAGAGGGACTCCCAAGTACCTCACAGGGGTTTCACCAATGGAGATTGGGTCAAATGTTGGATAGAACTTTTGATATTCTCACTAATACCAGCCATAAACAATTGACTCTTAGAAGGATTAGTAAAAAGGCCTAAGGCTTTACTGAACAAATTAACCTTAGCCATGATAGCTTCAGAAGACAAGCAATCCCAATTACAAAAGATTAGGAGATCATCAGTAAACATGAGGTAGTTACACTTGTGTTTGTCACATCTCCAATGGAATCTAAAGCTTTCCTCATCTTGGATTTGATTGAGCATCTTTGAGAGAACGTCCATAGCCATAACAAAAGGGTAAGGAAACATGGGGTCTCATTGCCTTAGGCCTCTTTCACTTAAAAAAAAAAAACCTCAAGCTGACCATTGATGTTAACAGAGAACATTATAGATCTTAGGCAAGATATGATGAGGTTCAACACCTTATCTGGAACTCCAAATCCTCTGAACACATCCTCAAGGAACTTACAAGAGAATGTCATAAGCCTTCTTGAGATCAATCTTCATAGCAAGCCTTTCAGGATTGTTATTCTTATGGTAATGGAGCATGATGTTTCGGGCAAGGAGAACATTGTCAGTAATATTCCTACCTGGGATGAAAGCTGATTGGTTAGAACTTATGCATTGGTTAAGCATAGGTTTCAGCCAATTAGCAAAGATATTTGTTATGCACTTGTATATAACATTGCACACAGAGATAGGCCTAAAATCTCCCATTCCACTAAGGTTTTCAACTTTTGGAATCAAGGCAATGAATTTGACCTGTATCAAAGAAGTTTAAAATAACTTTAGTGCCGTCTTTGCTAATAATAGGCCAAAATGCTTTAAAAAAATAGTGTTGAGGCCATCAGGCCCTGGACTCTTGTCCTCTTTCAGGTGAAAGAATATAGGTTTGATCTCCTCCTCAGTAACATGTCTACTCATCCAATCATGTTGTTGAGTGGATATAGGATTGGTGATATACTGATTAATATTCTGCAGAGGTTCAGCATTCTTGGAGAACAGGTCCTTGAAGCAATGGACAACCATTAATTTGATATCAAATTGGTCTCTCACAATAGTGCCTTCTTTAGTGGTCAGATAAGTTATTATGTTGAAAGATCTTCTATGGTTAGCCATTTTATGAAAGTATGAAGTGTTCTGATCACCTAGGTGCAACCATTGAATCCTAGATTATTATTTTTTTATCAAGGCATTCTTCAGTTTTAGCTAAGTAAAAGAACCTCAAAAGACTGTCATTCCCACTTTTCTTAAGTTCCTCATTGTGAGGATCAGAGTTAACCAACACCTGAATATTCAAAACTTTCCTCCTTGCTTCACCAACTTGATGAGAAAGAGGTTGTGAAAGTGCTCTTTATTCAGCTTCATGAGACCCTCCTTGATGAGATTTAACCTTTGCATGACAAAGAACATTTTAGTGCCTCTAACAAAACAGTTCCAAGCAGTTTGCATAGTTGGGAAGAACTCTTCATGACTAGTAAGGAAGTTGTTGAACCTAAAAAGTTTTCTGAGCTTCGGAGATTCAGACAAAGGCTTAAGATGAATGTATGTGTGATCAGATAAGCCTTGGACTCCAAAATGCACATCATAGTTTGGATAGGACTCAAGCCATTTATCATTAGAGATGCATCTGTCAATTTTGCTTAAAATATGGCCATGGTTCTAGGAAAATTTGAGGCCTATGAACTTAAGCTCATGAAGCCCAGCAAATAACCCCACATTCTTGCAATAGAGGAGTCCATTGATTGGAGCCACCAACTCTCTCACTTCTAAACTTGATAGCATTAAAGTCCCCCAAAGCAATCCAAGGTTCATCAATCCAAGTTAGAGCTCTACCCTTTAAGTCATCCCATAACCCCCTTCTCTTGAATCAATCATTGTCACCATAGTTGAAACTAGCCATAGACTTGTAATGACCTAGCAAATCCTCAATACAACAGTGAATTGCTTGGGCACTAGAACCAATCAAATAAACATTCCATTTTGAGGGATTCCAGCACACCCATATCCTCCTTAAGTCAGCAAAATCATAGTTGTCAAGACTATCCCAACCAGGGCAAATAGAGTTTAGGACCCTAGCTTTGTTAACTCTATGGACTCTGGGTTCAATAAAAGCTATAATTGATACATTCAATGAGTTTATCAGGACTCTACATTCCCTCCGTTTAATAGCCTTATTAAGGCCACTTAGATTCCAAACAAAGATCATTGGGAAATAGAGATTGGAACATTACCTCTAGGGTGAGTATCACCATTCTTAGCTCTCTTGGACCTGGTAGCCGCTCCTTTGATGTTGTGCTTGTCAAATACTTCAGAACCACTCTCCAAAGGAATCACAATACTTACTTGCAATACATACTTTCCGTATAATTTATTTTTGCTTTGAACTTGATGTTACTATGATGTATGGGTGGTCATATACAGCAACCTTTTGCCTATATGAACATTAGGAGAATGTTTTATCTTTATTTTGTGTCTATCATGTACTACTTTCGTCGTCGTTGGTTTTGTTTTTAGGGTTTAGGGTTTTAGCATTTATCTGTTGCTTCTTGAACTACTACATCATCTATAATTGCTATGTACCCTATCTAATTTAAACCGACGTGGATACTTCAATATCAACTACAATTTAAAGCATGTTCTAAGAGAATTTTCAAACCCTAGGTCCACTACTTAAAGCACAAGATGATTAAACCTACATACTTATTTAAATGTTACACAAGTTGCTAAGATTGACATACAGTGTGCTTCTGTACAATAGATGGTAAATAGTAACACAAGGTTGAATAATATCGAGGAATATAAGTCTTGAGTGAAATTTTTATTAAATGTTGCGACTCTATTTTTCTTTTTTGTTTTGTTTATGGTAATTTCCCTTACTCTTTATTGATTTTTCTCTAGAAATGCCGTAATGAAAATTGGCGCGCTCCAGAGACACGAAAACAAGCTTCATCTTCTAATGTCAGTTCTGATAGTGAACCAGCAGCCAAACTAGTTCCAAGGAAGTTTGGTTCAATGCCTCGCATAATAAACACCTCCACCAGTGCTCAGGTCCACTACTTAAAGCACGAGATGATTAAACCTACATACTTATTTAAATGTTACACAAGTTGCTAAGATTGACATACAGTGTGCTTCTGTACAATAGATGGTAAATAGTAACACAAGGTTGAATAATATCAAGGAATATAAGTCTTGAGTGAAAATTTTATTAAATGTTGCGACTCTATTTTTCTTTTTTGTTTTGTTTATGGTAATTTCCCTTACTCTTTATTGTTTTTTCTCCAGAAATGCCGTAATGAAAATTGGCGCGCTCCAGAGACACGAAAACAAGCTTCATCTTCTAATGTCAGTTCCGATAGTGAACCAGCAGCCAAACTAGTTCCAAGGAAGTTTGGTTCAATGCCTCGCATAATGAACACCTCCACAAGTGCTCAGTCTCATCCCAAGGAGAGCAGTGAAAACTACAGAGGTCCAGAAATGTACTCCCCATTGTGCAACTTTTCTGGGACCATAAATGAAGAGTATCCAACACAACCAATCAATCCACAAACTGAAGTGGAACCTCAATGCTTCGGAAACAATATGGTCTCGCCTAACTCTGGAATGCAAAACATGGTACTAGAAGGATATTTCGGGACACTAAGTGATCAATTCCTCATGGACTACACGAAAAATGCATTTGAAGTTCCTGCTAGTCTTGATGGAGTAATTGAAATATCAACTGAGAATGGGCAAGCGAATTTCGCTTCCCTGCCAGACATGACTTCTCAGCAAAACCCTGGACCAATATTCTCAGAGCCCAGCAATGCAACACTCACGCCAGCTGCTGCTCAAACTACTACACCAATCCCGAACCAGATCACCGATGACTTCTTTGATTTTCTTCCCGAAATGAATGATCCCCAGCTTTTATCCCGCCTACTGGAAGACTATGGCCAAAATTCACAGCAGTAAACCTTTAGCTTCAACTCATTCAACTAAGCAGGTTTACCCTTCCACCAAACAAGCTTTATGAATTTCTTACCCTCTTTAGTTACTTATTTAGAGCATTAATTTGATAACCATAACATAGTTGCACATTCTTATTTTACTGTGTGTTATTGGTGTTTTGCAGGAGAGGAGGCCCTCAGCATAGGCATCAAAAGACATCTGTAGCTGAAGAATCCCAAACTTTGTACGTGCGCTGTGATCTCCTGTGAGTACTGAGAGAAAAACTATTTAGTCTGCAACTATAAATATCAGTAAGAATATGTAATAAGTGACTCATTTTGAGCCTAATACTAACCTAGATATATATATAGTATGTTCATTTAGCCGATCCCAAAGTAATTGGGAGAAGGCATTTTAGTTGTTGTTATGAGTACCAACTAGTACTAAAAGTTGGAGGAAAATTATATAGTATGTTTATGAAGGTATGTTTCTCTGCTTATCATGCAAAATTGAACGTGTTTTATTGATTGTTCTTATATATGTACAGAAGTTGGAGATATGAACCCAACATTATAAGACGGGGGTACATCTAAGAAATTAGATTAAATCAAAACAGGTAAAAGTAACTTTTCAAAAAAAATAAAAATAAACCAGATAAAAGTATGCATGTATGGGTTTAGGGTTTCCTGAAGCAACATGCTTTCATCTTTTTTACATACAATCCGATTGGTTATCGCTTTTACCTCATTTAAATAGAATGGTCGCTTTGTATAGTTCTGTTTACATAATATTTTGAAAATCTAGTTTCATTGGTTCTATGTTTCATGAAGCTACATGCCTTTGTATCTCGATCATGCACTTGAGCAACCATATGATTGAAACAAATATATGGTGATGTAAGAGTGAAACTAGTACTAATTAGTTTGATAGGACTTCCTAACTAGGAAGCAGACACTAGCCAGAGGAGAGAGCTTGCATAGTGCATTAATGGCACTATAGATGGTTAATGGGCAGCAACACAAAGAAAGGGACTTAGGTGAAGATGATGCTTTGTCCATTACCCGAATTTTGACCCAAACAGGTGCTCAGATGAGAATTTTGAACGCGCTCTTGTTCAATACAGTAGATCACATGTATAAAATAAACTTTTGTGGTGCTAGGAGCTATTCAAACAGGAAATCGAAATAGAATGAATACGTAAAACTTTTGACGCCGGACATAATAGAGATTATTCTGCAGGCTAGTGCAATAGGTAATTTGCAAGGAAAAAACAGGAAAATTCGACCCAAAATTCAGAGAACACTCTGGAATTTAATAAAATTGTTTATAATCAAGAATGACAAAAAACAACCCACAAGCTGGGTTAAAATAGCTGAAAATCGACCCCTAATTTGATTTTTGCCAAAAATAGCAAAACCCTAAAAGTCTTATCAAAACGAAATACGGAAAGAAATCAAAAGATTACCAAAAATCTGGCCCAAATCGGGTTCATAATCATTTCCTAATCGACAAATAAAAGATTACCATAAATAGCAAAAATTAACTAAAATTAGAGATTTGAAAAGGAAAATAGCGGATTTAGGGCTCGAAACGAGATACACCGAGCATAGCTCGTTGGCCACGACGTGGGTGCCGAAATAAGCTTTCCGAATTGGGGTCACGGGGGCGAATCGGACACTTATAGCACCATTTATGGCCAAAATACCGACACGTGCACGGAAACCGCCCCAATTTGACTAGATCACGATTTCTTGTCATCCTTGCGTTGATCCTCCCGCTCCAGGTAATCTAGCACCATCAATGAGACAGCTCGGCATCGTCTGACTCGGATCCCCCTGCATCAACTTTGCACAACGACGAATGCATGGGTAAAATTTAAGCATTCTAAGAAACTTAAAAGATTCGAGAACCATCATTGATGTGCTAAAAGGTGTTTAAGAATTAATTTCTTAGCAGCTTGAAAAGAGTAATATTAGAAATATCCCTAGAACTGAACACACAGGTTTCTCCAGATTTTGTTTCCATTTACTTTCCATATCATAAACATAGGCTGCAAGAACAACCTTGTTTTCGGGGCAACATGCTTTGATCCTTTTCACAGACGTCACTATCATTTATGGTTTTGCTTTTACCTCCATCTATTCATATTATCATTCTTATTGTGCACTAGAGCAGCCCCGTTATTAAACCATATATATGGTGATTCGATATGAAAGTAGTATAAAACTAGTTTCATAGGAAAAGGAGATAGTTTGTATAGTGCTTTAATAGCACTAAAGATGGTTAATGGGCAGCAAGAAGAAAGGTGCATAGGTGTAGATGATGGACCCAACCTTTGTCCACTACTCAAAGGTCCAACTGATCACCGCGTCTGTATTGTAACTACGCACTTACGAATAATCCAGGCAGCTAGGTTAAGAAAGAACATTTGGATCTAATACAAAATGATTGAATCACGAATATTTATTCTTCATTTTACCCACATAAGATGTCGAGGTGAGAATATTGACCGCACATAAAATTACCATGGAATTCGATAAAAGCGTAAAATGAAACTTTTGTCGTGCTTCCACCTGCGATTCGAAAAGGATTTTCAAACTGAAAAACGACAAGAGAAAGAGAATCAATACTTGCAATTTTGCACCACGATGAATGCATGAGACTTTTTAAATATACTCCCTCTGTCCCAAATTATAAGTCCTTTTAGGGAATCTAACTTTTTGAGATGATGACTTATATTAGTGTAATAGTGAATGAAAAATCAATTTAACCTTGATCCCACAAAGTGATGTGATGTTTGTAGTTTAGATATTTTATAATTTGAATGATTGAAGGGTAAATTGGTAAATTGACCACATAAAGTGACATTAACTTTACTTATTTTGGAATGGATTGAATAGTGAATGTGGACACTTAAATTGGGACGGAGCATGGTTCGCCGTAACAGCGTGTATCGCCCGGTTCGTAACGTTTTTGGAAAGTGCCGATACCGTTATTTAGCACCGATACTCACCCGATACTTATTTTTAAAGCCGATATTGTTCGAGTCTGTTACACTAATACCGCGATCGTTACCGAAACCGATACCGTTACTGCGAACTATGGGACGGAGGGAGTACTAAATAACGTAAATAATTCAAGAACTTCTGTTGACATGCTAAAATTGTTTAGAAACTTATAATATCTGAGTAGCTTGAGAAATAATTATTAGAAAGATAAAATTGGATTGAAAGGACTCATAGTCAGAAATATCTGAAACACAGGTTTTCCTTGATTATTTTTCCATTTTATTTTCCCTACCATATTCGACTGAGAACTTTTTTTTTTTGGTGATCATTGAGTTATTTTCACATAAGATTGTTGTACCTAAATCTGAATGTAATCCTGGAGTTAATTACACATTTTAGGGAAGTAATTAGTAGTCTGAAATTAATTGTTAGTCAATCTTCATACCAACAGAAACAAGTACAGTGCTTAAATTGATTAGGTGAAAAGGTAATATATTTAAGAGAATTAATGTACATAAACAATCTTCATACCAGAAACAAGAAGACCTATACAGTGCTTTAAATAAATTAGGTGAAAAGGTAATACATTTAAGAGAAATTAATAATGTACAAGAGGATATCTAAAACCCTAGGAGCCTTGGAACCCAGAAAACAAGGGCAAGAGAGGCAGAAAAAGGCAGCCAAAACCAGAAACAACTCAACAAAATCTCTAAACCTACCACACCCTTATTATTTATATGTATATATCTCTATACTGCTATAAAAGTACAATCAATTTTTATTTTTTTCATACATTTTTAAATCTTTTATTTATTTAAATTATTATTATAATTCATTTACTTATACACTAAATGTTACAATATTACTAAATCCCACTAAATTATACACTACTTAAAGTATCAAAGCCATATTGATTATATATATATATATATATATATATTTGGTTTACTCTTGGTACTTATTTAAATAATTACATATATATTTATTTATTTTATATTTATACTTAAATGTTACAATTTTTTTTGAGATTCTCACTAAAAATAATAATCATTACTAATTCATATTTAATAATAAATATAATTATATTTTTAAATCTCACTAAAATTGTTGATTGGCATAGTATAAAAAATAATTTTTCTTTTATACGTTTATAAAAATTTACATATATGTTATTACGTTTGTAATACATAAAGTGAATAATAAAATTACATTATTTAATTATTACTTTTAATTCTAAATATATTACTTTATAAATATTTCACAAAAAATTAAAAGGCTATAACTAATTGCTAAGTATAGTGTAGTCAGGGTAGCTCCCCCATTGATTAAGTAAGGCGTTTGATTATTGATGAAATATTTGTAATGGTAGAATTTATTTTTACATAGATTTTTCAGTATATTGTAGATGTTTTTGAATTTTTATATTTAAAATAATATTATATATTTTTTTATTTATTGTAAACTTTTTTATAATAAGTGTAGTGATAAAGGTGATTGATGTAGTGGTGAAGTATAGGGTTTAGGCATATGGTAACTTAAACATTTTGCATGAAAATTAAAATAATTAAAGGTACAAAAATTCATTTCATGCCTTCAAGGGGTGTCATTGCAACACTTTACAAACCTCAAAGGGGTCTTTGTTAAAAGTTACATTGACCGACCACTATGTGAAATTGACATAAACCTCAGAGGGTGTCATTGCAATTTACCCTAAAATATTCTAGGGCCAAACTCAAAGCACATCCAAATTTATCTTACCACATTATTCCAATTTTCATTTATAACACTCTACAAAAAAATATATATGTTTGATTTGTTTCGACTAAAAATAAAATGTCAAAAACAAAACGCCAAAAAAACAAAACTTGTCCCAAACGGGACAGTACATTGTGTTTATGTTGCGCCTTAAAAAATTTGTTGAAACAATATGAGCAACTAAATTTTAGATTTTTTAAAGATAAAAATAAAAATTACAACTAATTTATAAATAGTTTTAAGTTTTACCATCCCATATAATATAATCCAAAATTTTCCTCTATGACATATAATATATTTCACTCATTTTATTATTATTAAACTAGGAATATATCCCCTAAATTTTTGGTAGGTAAGTATCTAATAAATAAATTGTGTCTTTTGCATTTTCTATTAATATTAAAATAAAACACTTGACTGTAATAAATATATATTCCCTAAATCTTACATTTTGAACTCTTGTCAATTTAGTTTTTTCTTGAACTCCTATTTTTATAATGAAATTATCACTTTTTTTTTTGTAATTTCACATTAAATTTTTATGGTTCTGAGAAATCTATTTTAAAATTAGTCCCGAATAACATAAAAATGAGATGATGGTAAAAAATTATTCCTGAAATTTATTGAAAATATTCTTAAAAGGTAAGTATTACTATAACAAACACATCAAGAATACAAAAACATACACTGAATTTTGAAATTTCGACCTAATAGAGACTAGGTCCAAATCATGGACCGCTGAATACCCACGCTAACCGCGTAGCTTTTAACACACATTATGCGACCGTTACCTGCAATTCCAATTTTTGTACCAAAGGGGCATAAACACTCACGCAAATTTGATTTCTCTCTCTCTCTCTCTCTCACACACACATATAAACACACACAGATAAACACACAGACACAAGCGAGTCCTAGGGTTTTCTTTTGGGATGGTGGGTTGTGGGCAGGGATTCGTACGGGTACCCTGTGTTTCAAGCGAATCCCAGGGTGATTTTTTTTGGGGGAAGGAGATAGGCTATTGGAGACGATGGTTGACGGTGTTTTCCGGTGCTTTTGGGTGGAACTTGTGGTGGATGACGGTGTGGATTGCGTAACCTGTGTTTCAAGCGAGTTCTAGGGTTTTTTTGGGGAAGGAGAGTGCGCTCCTGGAGATGATGGTTGCGGCACTTTTGGGTGGAATTGGTGGTGGATGACGGTGTTTATTGCGTAACCTGTGTTTCAAGCGAGTTCTAGGGTTTTTTTAGGGGAAGGAGAGTGCGCTCCTGGAGATGATGGTTGCCGGTGTTTTCCGGCGCTTTTTTGGGTGGAACCGGTGGTGGATGACGGTGGTTGATTGCGTACTTGACGTCTAAAATCGAAGGTGGAATCCGGTAATTTTGATTCTTTTTCTTCTTCTTCATGTCCGTGTTGTTTATTTTTGTGCTTTTCGTGTAAATGTTTGTTAGGTATGTTTGTACTTGTTATACATTGTGGTATTAATGATTGTAGAGACGAGGACATTTGTTTCTTGATTTTATTCACCAAATCCAAGGCCTCTTCCTACTCTATGCAACAAGTTGATTTCTCTCTCTCTCTCTCTCAACTCATTGATTTCAATTAGGGTTTGTATATATCTTGTTTTTCTACGTTGTTTTTGTATAGATGTTCAATTTAATATATCTTATGCTTTATGGTTCGTCCACTGAGTGCTGGGATGGGTTTCTGACAAATTCACTAGATCATCCTCCTCTTCTAGTGGGATGGGGTATGTGTATGCTATATAGCCCTCTCTGGTCTACAATTTTATTTTTTTTGGCATTCAATGTAGAACAATTTCTTAATCCTCTATTAGAGGCATCCAATTTACAACTAGTCAGATGTAATGAAGGTGTAAAGTCAACTTGTAATGGGGATAAATTGTGTATGCTATATCAGCTCTCTGTTCTACTTTATTCTTGCCTTTATTTTCAATGTGCATCAATTTGGAATTCCTCCGCTATACTTATATTTCGCAAATAAATTAATAGGCATTCAATTTACAACTAGCAAAATATAAGGATGGGTAGGGTCAACATGGAAAAAAAATAAAAAATAGAATAACTATAAGGAACATGCCATCTAAAGTTCATTTGCTTGGTTGAGAAGTTCCTATACATTGAATATACAACTCAAGGAACGAAATTACAACTAATAAATCCGAATATCATGCGATAGAATAGAATATCTCCGAGTGCCCGAAGATCTGCCATTTGCCCATTTTTTTTCCTTGTGGAATCAACTCAGCTTGGATATTAGATTACTTTCTACTTTACCCTTTTTGAAACCAACTAACAAGAATCAAAGTGGAATGCAAATTAACATTTTACCTTTTAATTGCTTTTCTTTATTTCATTATTTTGCTATGGTTATTCGATGGTATGATTTTCTTAGATACTTTATGTGACAACTGTAGCAATCTGGCAGGTTCGACAATTGCAGAGGACTCTTGATTGGTTCTATGCGCAGGTAGTGGCAGTTTTTTTTTTTTTTTTTGTATCATCCATTGTACGTGAATTTTTACTGTACCTATATTTAGTTTACATGTGTACAAGATGTACGACAACTTATTTGTGTTGTGCATATACAAAGCCCAAGAAGTACAAATTTAGATAAGTAATGCTTCTGTAAGATCCAGGAATTCTGTTTTAGTGCAAATTAGTTCATAATTAGACAGCCTACTGGTCTAATTTTGGAGATATCAAGAGGTGGTTTAACAAAATGATTATAACAGGAAAGCTTGATTCGACTGGGGACAATTTTCCTAGTTTTCTAGTGTTGGGAATAGTGGTTCAAATTTTTTTTCTATACGATAATATGGTTCGACTGGTAAGGTCTACCAGTCTATTGAATGTATTTATTTTCAAGATACTTAGAGTTTCAAAAAATGTCCAAAAAGATAGCTAGGACCGACTGGTAAGGACTACCATTCTATTGATGTTTTTAAGATACCGACAATTGGTTTATAAACTGATTCCAAAGCGACAACTTGAATCGACTAGTAAGGTCTACCAGACCATTAAAAGTTCTTGATTTTGAGATATTTAGAGTTGGATTATATCGATTTCAGTTTAAGTAGACGAGAAACTCACTACTTTATATGTGAGTAGAAACTTCAGTTGACTAGGAAATTTTACCATTTTGAGACTTTTTTAAGGGATCTTTTCGGGGTTTTTAATGTTGTGGTATGATCAGTTTTCATGGTTTTTGACTAGGGAATTTAATTTTTCAAAACATATCTAAAGGGATAATTTGGATAAACTAATAAGGTCTACCAGTACAGTGAATATTTTTTAGGATTAAGTACAGAAAAAACCCTTGTAGTATAAATATGGTGCGCATAACACCCTATACTTTGAAAATGTGTGTATTGACACCAGCACTTTTGGAAAACGTGCAAACACCCCTGCAAGTTTTGAAAACGTGCGAATATCCCCCTGCCAGTTTCAAAAACGTGCGAATATCCCCTTCTTTGACTTTTATATTCTCTTAAATACCCATTTTACTCTTTTTCTTCAAAATATATATATAAATTTCGAAAAATAAATTTCGAAGCCAATATATAAAATTCAAATTCGAAATTTATATATATATATAAAATTCGAAACCAATATATATATATAAAATAAAATTTTCGAAATTTATATATATATAATTCAAAAAATATATATAAAATTCGTAAAAAAATATATAAATTTCAAAAAATAAATATTAAATTTCGAAAAATATATATAAAATTCGAAATAAATATATAAAATTTGAAAATATATATATATAATTCGAAAAAACATATAAAATTTGAAACAAATATATAAAATTCGAAAAAAATAAATAAAATTCAAATAGTTGTGCAAATAGAACTATAAAAAACACAAGTGACCAAAGTACAATATGCCAAAACAAAATTTAAAGTCAAAGAAAGTAGAAAATAGAAGTATATTTTTCCCGAATTTTATATATTTTTTTCCGAAATTTATATATGTTTCGAATTTTATATTTTATTTTCGAAATTTAATATATTTTTCCCGAATTTTATATTTTTTTTTCAAAATTTATATATGTTTTCGAAATTTATATATATTTTTTGAATTTATATATTGTTTTTCCCAATTTTATATAATTTTTTTAAATTTATATATTTCTTTTCAAAATTTATATTTTTTTGAAATTTAAGATATATTTTTTGAAATTTAGATATTTTTTCAAATTATATATATATTTTTACGAATTTTATATAATATTTCAAATTTATATATGTTTTTCGAATTATACTAAGGGCATATATGTCATTTAACACGAAATGGGGTCAATTCGCACACAAATGAAAGGATTAGGGTGAAATCAAACTAAAAGGGTGTTATACGCACTATATTCATACTATATGGGGTTTAACGCACGCGACCTTTTTTTTTATTTTTAAGGTAAGAAGAGTTACTTTATACTTGTCAAAAAAAAGAAAGAGAGTTACTGTTGAAGGATATAATATTTAAGTTACACCCTACCTAACAGCTTAAGCTTTTGGTGTAGTTGGTAATTAACATGGTATCAGAGTAGGAAATCCTGTGTTCGAACCTCACCGTCACCCAAATTGAAAAAAAGTTGTTTCACGTGTTAGACTAAAAAGTAGGTCACACGTGAGGGGGCGTGTTGATGGATTAAATATTTAAGTTACATCATCTCTAAAAGTTTAAGCTAGTTGGTAGTTAACAGTTACTTTATACCAATTTCACCTTTGATATAATAAAAAACTTTACTACTTAAGGTGGACAGTATATTCACGGTGAATAACAACTTCTGTCATTTCTTGCCATTTTTAAAGATCTTTTAAGCAATTTTTGGTGAGACGTGAGGAAACTTTTTCTAGGATTCAAGTGATGGGAATAGTGGTTCAAAAAATGTTTTCAAAGTGAAAATTTGGATCGACTAGTAAGGTGTACTAGTCCATTGAAAGGGTTAATTTTTTAAACACCAAGATTTCGTATTATAATTTTTTTTCTGAAGGGACGATTTTGGGTCCATTGTTAAGGGTCTTCTAGTCCATTTTAGATTTGATTTTTGAGATACTAGGAGTTTGTTTACATCGATTTCAGTATTAGTGGAGTAGAGAAGCCAAGTAGTTGAAATTTGAGCAAAAACTTAAGCGTTAGATATGTGAATCGGAAATTTTCCATTTCAAGACTTCTGTAAGGAATCTTTTGTGGGTTGTTTGATGTTTTGGTATGATCTCTTTTGTGGTTTTGTACGGGGAATCGATGTTGGGTTATTAATTTAGTCTTATACCAAGAGATCCAAATAATATAAGAAAGGACAGTTCGGACCGACTCGTAAGGTCTACCAGTGCATTGAAATTATGGAGATGGCAAGAGTTGGTTTAACAAAATGATTACAAAGGGACAACTTGATTCGACTAGGGCAATTTTTCGAGTGTTGGGAATAGTGGTTCAAAAAATATTTTCAAAATGACAATTTGGTTTGACATGTAAGGTCTACAAGATTATTGGAAGTTTGTATTTTCAAGTTACTAAGAGTTTGAAAAAATGTCTGGAAAGATAGCTTGGACCGACTAATAAGGACTACCAGTCCATTGAGATTTTTGAGATACCAATAATTAGTTTATAAAATGATTCCAAAGGGACTGTTTGAATCGACTTGTGAGGTATACCAGTCCATTAAAAGTTTCGATTTTGAGATACCTAGAGTTGGATTATAGCGATTTCGGTTTAAGTAGACTAGAAAAGCTCACTGTTTTTATATATATGGGAGTAGAAACTTCAGGGTTTGAGATTTGATTAGGGAATTTTACAATATCGAAACTTTTACAGGGTTCTTTTGCGAGGTTCTGATGTTGTGGTATGATCGGTTTTCATGGTTCAAAACATCTCTAAAGGGGCAATTTGGATAAACTAGTAAGGCCAGCTATTACAATGAAATTGTTGATTTTTGAGGTAATAGGAGTTACTTTATACCAATTTCACCTTTGATATAATAGAAAACATTACTACTTAAGGTGGGCAGTATATTCAGGATTAGATATTTGAATAACACTTTTGTCATTTTTGGCCATTTTTAAAGGATTTGTTAAGGGTTTCTTTTTGGTGTCGAAGTGGGTGCTCTTTTCTATTTTCGACTGATGGGAATAGTGGTTCAAAAGATGTTTTTAAAGTGATAAATTGGATCAACTGGAAAGTTCTACCAGTCCATTGGAAGGGTTGAGTTTGGAGACACCAAGAGTTGTTTCCCAAAATGTTTCTAAAGGGACAATTTTGGTTGCACTGGTAAGGTCTTCCAGTCAATTGAGAGATTTGATTTTCGAGATACCAAGAGTTTAAAAAAATGTTCGAAAATATAGCTTGAACCAACTGGTAAGATCTACCAGTCCATTGAAGTTTTGGTGATACCAAGAATTGATTTAGTAAAATGAATTCAAAGGGACAGTTTGAATCGACTAGTAAGGTCTACCAATCCATTAAAAGTTCTTGATTTTGAGATACCTAGAGTTGGATTATATCGATTTCAGTTTAAGTAGACTAGAGAAGCTCACTACTTTATATATATGTGAGTAGAAACTTCAGGGTTTGAGATTTGACTAGAGAATTTTACCATATCGTTACTTTTTTGAAGATATTTTTTGGGTTTTTTTTTAATGTTGTGGTATGATCAGTTTTCATGATTTCTGACGATGGAATTGAATTTTTCAAAACATCTCTAAAGGGACAAACCAGTAAGGTCTACCAATATAATGAAATTGTTGATTTTTGAGGTACCAAGAGTTACTTTATGCCGATTTCACCTTTGATATAATAGAAAATGTTACTACTTGAGGTGGGCAGTACAATATAGGATTGGATATTTGAATAACAACTTGTCATTTTTGGCCAGTTTTAAAGGATCTTTTAAGGGGTTTTTGGTGTTGAAATGAGGGAAATATTTCTTGTTTTCGAGTGATAGGAATAATGGTTCAAAAAATATTTTGAAAGCGACAATTTGTATCGACCGGTAAGGTCTAACTAGTCCATTGAAAGGGTTGATTTTGGAGACACCAAGAGTCTGTATTACAAAATGTTTCTAAAGGGACAACTTTGGATCCACTGGTAAGGTCTTCTACTCCATTGATGGATTTAGTTTTCGAGATATTAGGATTTTGTTTAAGTCGATTCCAGTTTTAGTAGACTAGAGAAGGCTACTTGAAATTTGAGAAGTAACTTAAGCGTTGAGATTTGAATATGAATTTTCTCATTTTGAGACTTCTTCAAGGAATGTTTTGGGGGTTGTTTGATGTTTTGGTATCATCTTTTTCGTTGTTTTTTTTGCGGGGAATTGATATTGTGGTATGATCAGTTTTCGTGGTTTTTGATGGGGGAATTGAATTTTTCTAAACATCTCTAAAGGGACAATTTGGATAAACTAGTAAGGTCTAACTGTACTGTGAAATTGTTGATTTTTGAGGTAACAAGAGTTAACTTTTTGCCGATTTCACCTTTGATGTAATAGAAGTGTTACTACTTGAGGTGGGCAGTATAGGATTGGATATTTGAAAAACAATTTTTGTCATTTTTGGCCATTTTCAAAGGATCTTTCAAGGGTATTTTGGTTTTGAAGTGGGGAAAATATTTCCTGTTTTCGAGTGTGGGAATAGTGGTTCAAAAATGTTTTCAAAGCGACAATTTGGATCACTGGTAAGGTCTACCGGTCCATTGAAAGGGTGGATTTTGGAGACACCAGGAGTTCGTATTTTGGAGATACCGGTCCATTGAAAGGGTTGATTTTGGAGACACCAAGAGTTTGTATTATAAATTATTTTTGAAGGGACTATTTTGGATCCACTATTAAGGTCTTTTAAGTCCATTGATAGATTTGATTTTCAAGATACTAGGAGTTTGTTTTCTTTGATTTCAGTTTTAGTGGATTAGAGAAGCCAACTACTTGAAATTTGAGCAGAAACTTAAGCGTTAGATATTTGAATAGGAATTTTTCCATTTCGAGACTTCTTTAAGCAATAGGAATGTTTTGGTATAATCTGATTCGTGGATTTTTACGGGGAGTCGATGTTGGGTTATTAATTTAGTTTTATAAGAAGAGATCCAGTTTGGACCGACTCATAAGGTTTACCAGTGCATTGAAATTATGGAGATATCAAGAGTTGGTTTAACAAAATGATTATAAAGAAACAACTTGATTCAACTGGTGACAATTTTCCTAATTTTCGAGTGTTGGGAATAGTGGTTCAAAAAATGTTTTCAAAATGACAATTTGGTTCAACATGTAAGGTCTACCAGTTTATTGGAAGTTTTTATTTTCAAAATACTAAGAGTTTCAAAAAATTTCTGGAAAGATAGCTTGGACCGACTGGTAAGAACTACTAGTCCATTGATATTTTTAAGATACCAAGAATTAGTTTATAAAATGATTCCAAAGGGCTGTTCGAATCGATTGGTAAGGTATACAAGAGTTACTTTATATCAATTTCACCTTTGATATAATAGAAAACGTTACTACTTGAGGTGGGCAGTATATTCACGATTAGAATTTGAATAACACTTCTGTCATTTTTGGCCATTTTTAAAGGATTTGTTATGGGGTTTTTTGTGTTGAAGTTGGGGCACTTTTTCTATTTTCGACTGATGGGAATAGTGGTTCAAAAGATGTTTTCAAAGAGATAAATTGAATCAACTGGTAAGGTCTAGAAAGGGTTGAGTTTGGAGACACCAAGAGTTGTTTCACAAAATGTTTCTAAAGGGACAATTTTGGATGCACCGGTAAGGTCTACCAGTCGATTGAAAGATTTGATTTTCGAGATTCCAAGGGTATGTCCGAAAAGATAGCTTGAACCGACTTGTAAGTTCTACCAATCCATTGAAGTTTTGGTAATACCAAGTATTGGTTTAATAAAATGAATTCAAAGGGACTGTTTGAATCGTTTAAAAAGTTCAAAGGGACAATTTGAAAGTTTAAGTAGACTAGAGAAGCTCACTACTTTATATATATATATGTGAGTATAAACTTTAGGGTTTGTGATTAGACAAGAGAATTTTACCATTTCGTGACTTTTTTTAAGGGATTTTTTGGGGGTTTCTAATATTGTGGTATTATCAGTTTTCATTGTTTTTGACGATGGAGTTGAATTTTACAAAACATCTCTAAAGGGACAATTTGGATAAACCAGTAAGGTCTAGTAAGGTCTACCAGTACAATGAAATTGTTGATTTTTGAGGTACCAAGAAAACGTTACTACTTGAGGTGGGCAATATAGTAGAGGATGGGATATTTGAATAACAACTTTTGATATATCTGGCCATTTTTAAAGGTTCTTTTAAGGGGCTTTTGGTGTTGAAGGGGGGAAAATATTTCTTGTTTTCGAGTGATAGGAATAATGATTCAAAAACTATTTTTAAAGCGACAACTTGGATCTACTGGTAAGGTCTACTAGTCCATTGAAAGGGTTGATTTGAGACACCAAGAGTTCGTATTACAAAATGTTTCTAAAGGGTCAACTTCGGATCCACTGGTAAAGTCTTCTAGTCCATTGATAGGTTTAG
This sequence comes from Cornus suecica, assembly GCA_963922005.1. Taxonomy (NCBI): domain Eukaryota; kingdom Viridiplantae; phylum Streptophyta; class Magnoliopsida; order Cornales; family Cornaceae; genus Cornus; species Cornus suecica. The sequence goes on from OY998238.1 coordinate 23,749,776, forward strand.
TTTTCCAGATACTAGGAGTTTGTTTACTTCAATTCCAGTTTTAGCAGACTAGAGAAGCCAACTACTTGAAATTTGAGCACTTGAGCGTTGAGATTTGAATATGAATATTCCCATTTCGAGACTTCTTTAAGGAATCTTTTGGGGGTTGTTTGATGTTTTGGTATGATCTTTTTCGTGGTGTTTTCGGGGAATTGATGTTGTGATATGATCAGTTTTCATGGTTTTTGAGGAGGGAATTGAATTTTTCAAAACATCTGTAAATGGACAATTTGGATAAACTCGTAAGTTCTACCAGTACAAAGAAAATTTTGATTTTTGAGGTAACAAGAGTTACTTTATGCTGATTTTACCTATGATATAATAGAAAACGTTACTGCTTGAGGTGGGCAGTACACTATATAGGATGGGATATTTGAATAACAACATTAGTCATTTCTGGGCATTTTTAGTGGATCTTATAAGGGGCTTTTGGTGTTGGAAATGAGAAAATATTTCTTGTTTTCGAGTGATAGGAATAATGTTTCAAAAAATATATTCAAAGCGACAATTTGGATCGACTAGTAAGTTCTACCAGTCCATTGAAAGTGTTGATTTTGGAGACACGAAGGGTTCGTATTACAAAATGTTTCTAAAGGGACTACTTTGGATCCACCGGGTGTTTGTTTACTTCGATTCCAGTTTTAGTAGACTAGAGAAGCCAACTACTTGAAATTTGCACAGGAACTTAAGCGTAGAGATTTGAATATGAATTTTCCCATTTCGAGACTTCTTTAAGGATTCTTTTTGCGATTGTTTGATGTTTTGGTATGATCTTTTCTGTGGCGTTTTTTATGGGGAATTGATGTTGTGGTATGATCAGTTTTCATGGTTTTTGATGAGGGAATTGAAGTTTTCAAAACATCTCTAAATGGTCAATTTGGATAAACCAGTAAGGTCTTCCAGTACAATGAAATTGTTGATTTTTGAGGTACCAAGAGTTACTTTATGCCTATTTCACATTTGATATAATAGGAAACATTACTACTTGAGGTGGGCAATATAGTAGAGGATGGGATATTTGAATAACAACTTTTGACATATCTGGCCATTTTTAAAGGTTCTTTTAAGGGGCTTTTGGTGTTGAAGTGGGGAAAATATTTCTTGTTTTCTAGTGATAAGAATAATAATTAAAAAAATATTTTTAAAGCGACAACTTTGATCGAATGGTAAGGTCTACTAGTCCATTGAAAGGGTTGATTTGAGACACCAAGAGTTCGTATTACAAAATGTTTCTAAAGGGATCTCTTCGGATCCTCTGGTAAGGTCTTCCAGTCCTTTTATAGGTTTAGTTTTTGAGATACTAGGAGTTTGTTTACTTCAATTCCAGTTTTACCAGACTAGAGAAACCAACTACTTGAAATTTGAGCACTTGAGCGTAGAGATTTGAATATGAATATTCCCATTTCGAGACTTCTTTAAGGAATCTTTTAGGGGTTGTTTGATGTTTTGGTATGATCTTTTTCGTGATTTTTTCGGGGAATTGATGTTGTGATATGATCAGTTTTCATGGTTTTTGATGAGGGAATTGAAAATTTCAAAACATCTCTAAATGGTCAATTTGGATAAACCAGTATGGTCTACTAGTACAATGAAATTGTTGATTTTTGAGGTACAAAGAGTTACTTTATGCCGATTTCACCTTTGATATAATAGAAAACGTTGCTACTTGAGGTGGGCTGTTTAGTAGAGGATGGGATGTTTGAATAAAAACTTTTGTCATTTCTGGCCATTTTTTAAGGATCTTTTATGGGGCTTTTGGTGTAGAAGTTGGGAAAATATTTCTTGTTTTCGAGTGATAGGAATAATGGTTTATAAAATATTTTTAAAGTGACAAACTTGGATTGACTGGTAAGGTCTAACTAGTCCATTGAAAGGGTTGATTTTGGAAACACCAATATTTCGTATTATAAAATGTTTCTAAAAGGACAAATTCGGATCGAATGGTAAGGTCTTCCAGTGATATGTTTAGTTTTCGAGATACCAGGTGTTTGTTCACTTCGATTCCAGTTTTAGTAGAAGACTAGAGAAGCCAACTACTTGAAATTTGCGCAGGAACTTAAGCGTAGAGATTTGAATATGAATTTTCCCATTTCAAGACTTCGTTAAGGATTCTTTTTGGGATTGTTTGATGCTTTGGTATGATCTTTTCTGTGGCGTTTTTTATGGGGAATTGATATTGTGGTATGATCAGTTTTCATGGTTTTTGATGAGGGAATTGAAATTTTCAAAACATCTCTAAATGGTCAATTTGGATAAACCAATAAGGTCTTCCAGTACAATGAAATTGTTGATTTTTTTTTATTTTTGAGATACCAAGAGTTACATTATGCAGATTTGACATTTGATATAATAGAAAACTTTACTACTTGAGGTGGGCAGTATAGTGTAGAGGATGGGATATTTGAATAACAACTTTTGTCATTTCTGTCCATTTTTTAGGGATCTTTTAAGGGGATTTTGGTGTTGAAATGGGAAAATATTTCTTGTTTTCGAGTGATAGGAATAATGGTTCGAAAAATATTTTCAAAGCGACAATTTGGATCAACTGGTAAGGTCTACTAGTCCATTGAAAGGGTTGATTTCAGAGACACCAAGAGTTTGTATTACAAAATGTTTCTAAAGGGACTACTTTGGATCCACTGGTAAGGTCTTCCAGTCCACTGATAGATTTAGGTTTCGAGATACTAGGAGTTTGTTTAAGTCGATTCTTGTTTTAGTAGACTCGAGAAGCCAATTGCTTGAAAATTGAGCATTAACTTGAGTGTAGAGATTTGAATATGAATTTTCCCATTTCGAGACTTCTTTAAGGAATCTTTTTGGGGTTTCTTGATGTTTTGGTATGATCTTTTTTATGGTTTTTTTTTACGGGGATTTGATGTTGTGGTATGATCAGTTTTCATGGTTTTTGATGAGGGAATTGAATTTTTCAAAACATCTCTAAATGGTAAATTTGGATAAACCAGTAAGAATGAAATTGTTGATTTTTTAGGTACCAAGTGTTACTTTATGCCGATATCACCTTTGATATAATAGAAAACGTTACTACTTGAGGTTGGCAGTATAGTAGAGGATGGGATATTTGAAATACAAGTTTTGTCATTTTTGCCCTTTTTTTAAGGATCTTTTAAGGGGCTTTTGGTGTTGAAGTGGGGAAATTATTTCTTGTTTTTGAGTGAGGAATAATGGTTCAAAAAATATTTTTAAAGCGACAACTTGGATAGGCTAGTAAGGTCCACTAGTCCGTTGAAAGGGTTGATTTTTGAGACACCAAGATTTCGTATTACAAAATGTTTCTAAAGGGACAACTTCGAATCCAATTGTAAGGTCTTCCGGTCCATTGATAGGTTCAGTTTTCGAGATACTAGGTGTTTGTTTACTTCGACTTTAGTAGACTAGAGAAGCCAACTACTTGTAATTTGAGCAGAAATATAAGCGTAGAGATTTGAATATTAATTTTTCCATTTCGAGGCTTTTTTAAGGAATCTTGACGAGGGTTGTCTGTTGCTTTGGTATGATTTTTTTTTCGTGGGTTTTTTTACAGGGCATTGATGTTTTGGTATGATCAGCTTTCATGGTTTTTGACGAGGGAATTGAATTTTTCAAAACATCTCTAAAGGGACAATTTGGATAAACCAGTATAATGAAAATGTTGATTTTTGAGGTACCAAGAGTTAGTTTATGCCGATTTCACCTTTTATATAATAGAAAACGTTACTACATGAGGTAGAATTGGCAAAATGAGGCACGACACGGTAACACAACATGAATTAAAATGGTTAGGGTTGATGATAAAAGGTTTGAAACTGTATAAAGGTCGACACGAACATGACACGAAAATATTGGTGTCGGGTTTGAGTCAAATCCGAGTTACCCGAACAACTCGTTTGATTCGATTATATTTATATTTTTTATTTTCTCTAATTGGTCATGAGTTGAAATATATCAATAAACTATTATTGGGTCGTGTCAAATTCAATTTAATTTTGCTGATAAATAGGTTAAATAGTTCATTTTTTGTGTTAGATTGTGTCAAATTTAATTTAATATATTATAATAAATAGGTTAAACGGGTTACATGGGTCGACACGGGTAACCTATTTAATAAATGGGTTGTGTTAGAGTTGAACATATTTGACACGTATATTAACTAGGTCTTTTTCGACTTGATCCATTTCAACCCGACACGATTTCAATCTGATACGAACATGACCCACAAACACTAATTCTCAGCCCTAACTTGAGGTGGACAGTATAATATAGGATGAGTGTAACACCCTACTCCAACACTTGGTACGATATTGTCCGCTTTGGGCTCAACCCGCACGGTTTTGTTCTTGGGCTCCTCCCAAAAGGCTACCAATTGAGACAACACTGCACATATAAGTACATCACCAGACCTATACCCGGGCAATGTGGGACGTCACAATAACCCCTCTTGGGACCCAGCGAGGATGCTGGTGTTACCTACTGGCTTGTGCATTCTCCCACACTTAACTCCGTTTAGGCTTTGGTTCTGATACCAATTTTAACATCATGATCCAACACTTGGAACGATATTGTCCGCTTTGGGCCCAGTCCACACAGTTTTGTTTTTGGGAATATCAATTTGAGACAATCATGCACATATAAGCACATCATCAGACCTATACCTGGGTGACGTGGGACGTCACAATCACCTCCTCTTGGTTTATAAACTAATACCAAAGGGACTGTTCGAATTGACCAGTAAGGTCTACTGGTCCATTAAAAGTCTTAATTTTTAGATACCTAGATTTGGATTATATCGATTTCAATTTAAGTAGACTAGAGAAGCTCACTACTTTATATGCGAGTAGAAACTTCAGTGTTTGGATTTGACTAGGGAATTTTACCATTTGGAGACTTTTTTAAAAGGATTTTTTTTTTTGGGAAGGGGTATGATTAGTTTTCATTTCTGATGAGGGAATTAAAATTTTCAAAACATCTCTAAAAGGACAATTAGGATAAACTTGTAAGGTCTACCAGTACAATGAAATTGTTGTTTTTTGAGGTAACAAAAGTTACTTTATACCAATTTATACCAAGAGTTGGTTTCCAAAATATTTCCTTTTTGGATCAATTGGTAAGGTCTACCAGTCCATGGATAGTTTTGATTTTTTGACATTACAAGAGTTTATCTATGTCGATTTTGGGACTTTTTAAAGAAATATTTGGGCATTCATTGATGTTGTGGTACATTCTCTTTTCTTGAATTTTTACGAGGGAACTAAATTTTAAATATGTTTCTAAAGGGGCAATTTTTCGGGTACAGTCTACCAGTACACTTAAAATGTTTATTTTGGAAATACTAAGAGTTTGTTCTATTCTGATTTCACTTTAAATAGACTACGAGATGTTAGTTACTACTTGAATGATGGGTTGTTTATTCTGGATAAGGGATTTTATTAAAGACCCTTAGGGCCCGTTTGGGAACTCTTGTTTTTGTTTTTGTTTTGGGAACCAAAAAACAAGATCCAATTCTTATTCTTGTCTTTATTTTCTCACCCTAAAAACAAAAAGTTATGTTTGGGACCAAAATATAACTTTTTTGTTCTCACACACAAACACGTCACACAGTCGGCTCTCTCTCTCTTTCTCTCACACCATAAATTGGGGATTTCAATTACTGGTGGTGGTGGCGATTAGGTTGGTGGTGGTGGTGAAGGGTGTGGTGGTGGGGGGGTTACAATAGTGGGTGGTGGTTAGGGTTTCGATTGGTGGTCGAAGTGTGTTCGATTGGGGGTTTGTGGTGTTGAAGGGTGGTGGCGTGGTGGTGGTCGATTGGTGGTTTGTGGGTGGTAGTCGAAGGTTCTCTGTAGATTTGGATTTTTTGCAATTTGTTTTTTAAAAATCCCAAACTAAGAACAAGAAAACACCAATTTGTTGTGCTCATGTTTTTGGTATTGTTCATCCAAAAAATTTCCAAAGTGAGAATAAGGTGAACAGTAAATAGGCTTCCCGAACATGTTCTATTCTTATGAACAGTGCCAAAAAACAAAAACATAAACGAAAACACCCATTTCCAAACGGGGCCTTAGGGTCTGTATATGAACTGGGAATATTTCCTATTTTTCATTTCCTGGAAAAGTAGAACTAATAGACGAGATAATTTACTACTTGACAGTTGAGCAGTACATTCGTTCTAGGTCAGAGATTTAAATAATGACTTGGTTTCCATTTTGGGCCATTATTAAGGGAACTTTTGGAGGTTGGACACTTTTCTTGATTTTAAATGAGGGAATTGAGGTTCATAAAATGTTTCCAAAGGGACATTTTGGATCGGTTGGTAAGGTATACCAGCTCACTGTAAGCATCAATTTTGTGCCGATTTAAATAATAGACTAGAGAACCAAACTACTAGGCATGAGAGTATCACTATTTGGGTCTAAGATTTGAATAATAGATTTTCCATTTCAGGCTACTTCAAGGGAAACATTTGGGGGTTCTTTGTTTTTGTGATAGTGACTAATTTATTGGATTTTTATGAGGGATATGAGGTTCACAAAATGATTCCTAGAGGATAGTTTGGATCGACTCGTAAGGTATATCGATCCATTTGAAGTGTTGATTTTTGAGATATAGAAAATTAGTTTAAGGGGATATCACTTGTAGTCAACTAGAGAAACTCATTTCACTAGTAAGGTGCTTAGGAGTTGTTGATTTTGGAGATACCGATTGGATGTTATGCTGATTTCACTTTTAATAGATTATAAAAACTTACCATTTAACATGTGGGCAGTCCATTCTTGGTCAGAGGTTTGAATAATGACTTTTATCATTCTGGGCTACTTTAAAGGGATCTTTTGAGGGTTCTTTGGCGTTGAGGTTTGTACTATTTTCGTGGTTTTCGAGGAATGTAGATTGGTTCAAAAACTGTTTTCAAAAGGAGATTTTTGATCGACTGGTAAGGTCTACCGGTCCGGTGAAATGGTTGATTTTGGGAGATTCCAAGAGTTGGTTTAATGGCCATTTCCCTTTTAATAGACTAGAGAAGCTTACTACTTTGATGGGTGAGCAGTACCTTCTAGGTCAGAAATTTGAATAATTACTTTTGCCATTTCGGGTCGTTATTAAGGGATCTTTTTGGGGGCTCTTCCGTGTATTCGTGGAGACACCACTCTCCAGAAATGACGGGCCCGCAGCCTCGTGAAACAATCCCACCAACCATCAAGCAGCTCACTAACCGAGGCCGACATCACTCAAGAAATGCCAAACAGACCAAAGACTAAACACCAACAATCATACGCCACCGGGCAGTGAAGGAGAAAATGGTCCACGGATTCCGCATTATTCTTACACATGAAGCACCTATTGACCACAACGAAGTTTCGGCGCTGAAGGTTGTCAAGGTTTAGAATTCTACCCCAAACCGCCGAGCATGCAAAAAAGGCGACTCCAGGAGGGGCACCAGAACGCCAAATCTCCTTCCAAAGAAAGACCAAGCACGGCAACTGAGAAGACATCCTGAAGAAAGAGGACACCGAAAAGCCTTCAATAGGAAAAGGACACCACACCATCCACTCAGACCCATCTCCTGGGAAGAGCAAGCTATACAGTAAACCCAAAAGGCCAGACACCTGTTCTAGCTCCCAATCCTGGAAAGGTCTCACAAACCGAACATCCCAGACGATCCTACCGTTATCAAGCCGATAACAGTAAGCAACGCAGACATGTTGATTGCGAGCAATACGAAAAAGCATAGGAAAGGAAGAGGCAAGGGTAGAGTCACCGCACCAAATGTCAAACCAGAAACAAACTGAGCAACCAGTACCAATGCTGAAGCGGATATGAGAAGAAAAAGCAGTCCAACCATGGCTAATATCCTTCCAAACCCCCGAACCTTTACGAGCGCATATCGGACGCGATCACCAACCCCTATGATTCTTCCTGTGACGACATACAATCACCTTCCTCCACAATCGGTCCCTCTTAATCCCAAACCTCCAAAGCCACTACCCCAACAAAGCTTTATTGAAAGACACTAAACGTCGAAGTCCCAGCCCCACTTCCTGTAACGGACGACAAACTTACTCCCACCGAATAAGAACAATAGAAGAGTGCTCACGATCCCCTCCCCGTAGGAATTGCCTCTGAAGTATCTCAATCTTGAGTGCCACACTGCTAGGGATCTGATAAACAGACAGAAAATAAGTGGGGAGATTGGACAACGTAGACTTTACCAAAGTAAGCAGGCATCCTTTGGAGAGGTACTGATGTTTCCAACCTGCTAATCTCTTAGCAACACGGTTAACCATAGCATCCCCGAAAGGTTTATGCTAAGCCGTCGATCCCACCGGTAGGCCCAGGTAGACAGAAGGTAACTGACTTACACCACAACCCAGCACTGTAGCCAAAGAAACAATGTTCCCCACCTTACCTATCGGAATCAAAGAACTCTTCCCAGTATTAATTTTCAAGCTCGAGATAGCCTCGAAACAAATCAAGATATATCTAAGATGCCGCAACTGAACTTCCTCTGCGTCGCAAAACACTAGCGTATCATCCGCAAAATGCAAGTGAGACATTTCCACAGACTGATGCGCCACACTCCCCACTCTAAATCCACGCAGAAGAGCAGCCTCCGAGGCCCGATTCATCATCGACTGAACGCCTCCATCACAACCAGGAACAACAACGGAGATAGGGGATCACCCTATCTCAGGCCACGCGAACTCCCAAAAAATCCTGAAGGAGAACCGTTAACCATAACAGAGAAACTTGCCGAAGATATGCAAAAATGAATCCACCTCCTCCACTTCTCACCGAACCCAAGCTGCTCCAACATAAATAAGAGAAAACTTTAACTGACGTGATCATAAGCTTTCTTCACATCCAACTTCACAAGGACCCTTGGAATCCCAGTCTGAAGTCTGGCATCCACAACCTCACTCGTGACAAGAGTCAAGTCAAGAATCTGGCGGCCACCAACAAAAGCATTATGAGAATCAGAAATAACCCCATCCAGAACACCGCGCATCCGAAATGCTAACACTTTAGCGATCAACGTATAAATACAGCCAAGCAAGCTAATGGGTCTAAGATCCTTAATGTCACTAACATCCCCCATTTAGGGAAAAGGAAGATGGAAAGTAGCATTAAAATACCTCACAAAGCAACCCTCATGATAGAAATCGCGAAAAGTGCCCATCACCTCTTCCTTCACCACGGACCAAAACTCAAAGAGAAAGCTCATAGTAAACCCATCCGATCCATGGGCTTTGTCCCCATTACAGGATTTCAGCGCCCTGACCACCTCCTCCTTAGATAACAGGATCTCCAATTGTGGCCTCCACTCCTGTCTCTCCTCGAACAAAAGTTGATAATAACTGGCAATCCCCTGACGGATCTCCTCCTTAGTGCTCAGCAAGGACCCCTCAATAATGATACTCCCAACATGATTGGACCTCCTGTGGGCATTGGTAACACGATGGAAGAATTTCGTGTTCCGATCACCCTCGGTCAACCAATCGACTCGAGATTTCTGACGCCAAGAGATCTCCTGAATCACAATCTCCTTAATCTCAGCCAAACAAACTACTCTCCTAGCCCTTAACACGTTATCTATACCTTCGTTGAGCTCAACACTGTCAGTCTCGGCAATCTCCGCCACAAGTTTGTTCCTTCTCCATTCCAGGTTTCCAAAAACCTCTTTATTTCAGGATATAATCTTAGTCTTCAAAGCGTACAACTTCGAAGCCAAGGTGAAACTAGGCGACCTCTGTCTGACCAGGGTAGCCCACCAATCAGGAAGACGACTCCGGAAATCCTCGGATCTTAACCACATTCTCAAATATGAACGGAGACTTACCTCTAGAGATACCCCCGCAATCTAACACAATAGGAGCATGATCAAAAGTAAACCGCGGACCAATAGACTGAACAACATCAGGAAACCGTTCCTTCCAATCACCGAAAATCAAAAACTGATCAATCCGAGACATGGTGGGATGCTCACGACAACTAGACCATGTGAAAGCAGCTCCAACGAGCGGGAGATCATGCAGAACGTGCCCATCAATAAACTCATAAAACTTATCCATAGTCGGGGTCCTACGCCCCACTGAAGATCTCTCCGATGGAAAACAGATAACATTAAAGTCCCCCCTACACACTAAGGGAGCCGCCAAGACTCCTGAACCTCCCCCAATTCCCTCCACATGATGTATCTCTCACCATCCTCAACAAGACCATACACGCCTGAAAAAGCCCAACCGAAACCATCATCAACCATCAAGAAAGAGCAAGAAACAGAAAATCTTCTTACCCGGGAAGCCACCACGAAACACATCGCCTATCCCACATCACAATCACCCCTCCAGTAGCCCCTAAAGAACTCAGAGCACACCAAAAAACAAATCTATTGCCCTACAAACTCTTCACCACCTTATCAGAAATAATCTCCATATTCGTTTCTTGTAAACATACCACATGAGCATTCCATTTTCTAAGAGCCAACCGCATTATCCAACGTTTTTCCGGGTTATTTAAACCCCGGACATTCTAATATACAATTTTAAGCTTCATCAAAAACAGTTAATGTTCCTACCAACCCCCTTCGGCCACTCCCACACCTCCTCTCCCTAGGACTCGACCCGTCACACTTTCCATTATAATTAATTTCACACACAAGTCCCCTAAGCTCCCTCTCCCCTTTCCAAGGAGTCGTCGGGTGAGGAACAATGCACAAAGTCCTCTCCTTATTACTGTTCACCTCATCATGGTTTGCATTCATAGCATTAAGCAAAGCTTCACCATTATCCCGAAGATCCCTAAAAGACATACCCACTATCCCTGCAACATCCACCACCGTATTAAGAGGCCATTTATGAGGCTCCCAACTAGAACAATCCACCGCCACCGGCTTCACATTCGCAACATTTGAAACCACAACATTCCCACCTCCAACATCCCTTTGCAACTCATCATAATCAAACTGAATCCCCCTATGATCTTTGGACTGTGCTGAATAAGATGTATGCAGATACGCGCAATGATGCAAGAATTTTTAGTTGTATCGAGATATTTCTCATGCATCCCAAGACACTTTGGGATTGTTTGTTGCAGATTACTTTGGGTATTTACAGTCCAGGAGGGAGGAATTAGCTCAGTATGAGCCTCTGAGGAAATTTCCAACAGAGACGGCGTTAATTGTGGCAAAACGCCTTGATCATCACTATACATATTAGCTCTTAATGGGGTTACGATCTGAGTTTGAATCCCTTAGAACACAAATTATCAATACATCTCCTATGTCATCCTTGTTTGAGGCTTTTGCTATTGACGGGGATGAGCGTCGACGTCGCTTGATTCAACCTACCTCTTTTCCTATATCTGAGCCTACTCCCATGGTTGATCAGATGGCAGTTGCTGCTAATTTAAGTGCTCGCTCTACCGGGGGTAAGATTATTTGCCATCACTATTAGGAATCAGGACATACCAAAGCTCGTTGTTTCAAGCTGCATCTTGAGTTGAAATAGAAATTCACTCGAAATCGGATCTCTGGTTCTTCACACACAGTTGTTATTGCTGATGCTACTAGTCCTCCTACTGCGTTATCTGATCTCAGTCAACTTCAGTCTCAGATTAGCAAGCTTTAAGACCAACTTGGGTCTCTTCAACATGCCACCAAGGTTGGTGCAACTACATTTACTGCCGCTATGACTGCTACAGGTACTCCTACTGCCTTTCATGTTAGGAGTGAAAACCCCACTAGGATATTGGATTTAGGGGCCAGTGATCACATGACTATACAACAATCTGTTTGCCTTACCGATGGTTCATCCACTCCCATTCGTAGTAAGGGTGATGTGTGTTTGTCTTCTGTTCTCCATGTTCCTAATCTTGCTTTCAATCTTATATATGTGGGTCATCTTAATCAAATTTCTAATTGTGCAGTTATATTCTTGCCTGATCGCTTTCTATTACAGGACCTGACTTCAAAGAGGATTTTTGGTAAGGGGTATGAGCGCGATGGGTTGTATTACTTTGGAGAGTCGACTCGTTTTCAATCACAGTCTTCTGGTCTTCAAGCATCTGTTTTACCAAATTCAAGCTCTTATGTTTTCTCTTTAGACACTTTACAATTATGGCATGCCCGTTTAGGGCATGTTAATTTTCAATATCTGTGTTTGCTTTTTCCTTCATTAATAAAGGCTTGTAAGACTTAGAAATTTCATTGTGTGTTGTGTGAACTTTCCAAACATACCAGATCTAGTTATGTTGCTCGAATGCATCGTGTTCCTAGTGCCTTTTATTTAATTCACTCTGATGTGTGGGGGCTTTCCCCAGTTACCTCTTTCTCAGGACATCGTTATTACGTGACATTCATTGATGATTACTCCAGATATACATGGGTTTATTTACTTAAAATAAATATGAGGTGTTTACTTTGTTATCTCAATTCTTGCAGATGATAAGAACTCAATACAATACTGTAGTGTGAAATATTCGATCAGATAATGCGTGTGTATCTTTCACATGAGTTTCGCTATCAGCTTAACCAAAGGGGCATCTTACAACAACTTACTTGTCCTTGTACGCCTGAACAAAATGGTGAGGCAGAACGTAAAAATTGTCACATCATGGTCATGGTTTGGTGTCTCTTACGGGGAATGCAAGTGCCTAAATTTTTTTGGCATATGGTTGTTCTCACTGCCACTTATCTGATCAATCGAGGCACACAGCCCGATAAGTTGACTACCGCTAATCAATAGGTTATAAGGCAAATCGACGACAATCTCATAGGCTTACCATAAATGGTTTTATTTAATGCATCCTTTCCCAAGTCAGTGGAATCCTACCCCTTATTACTTTACGTTTCCTCAGCGGCATTAAATTTCATGCTCGAAAAACCTTTTCAGCGGTAATTCATGCATGACTTACTTGGAAAAGACGAAGACAACAAGGATAAACTGAAACTCTCTGCCTATAAATACCTTTCCTTGTAGATTGATCTTATCTCTTTCTACCTAAATTCACCCACCGCCCACTCTATCTCGCCCGCCTGCCGACCCACTCCTAGTCATGTCATCAATGGTAAAGCTCCACGTCAAATACTTCAGCCCGAGAGTACTTTATTCTCTCTATTGCCTCGGGTTTTTTGTTGCACATGTTTTGTCCAAAATCGAAGTCCTACTTGTTATAAACTATATTATAAGGCTATCTGTTGTATATTTTTGGGGTATTCTAGTATGTCTAAGGGATATCGATGTTTTGATCCAATATCAAAACACTTGTTTCACTTTCTTGATGTTACTTTTCTTGAAAATGTTCCTTTCTATGGTACTCAATCTTTGGTACAAAACTTTTTTTTTTTATACTATTGAGAATGAGACTTCTCCACTGGCTCAACCTGCACCTATTTTTAAGCCAACTACAGTGGAGCAGTCTCCTCCTCTCCCTTTACAAGTTTATTCTCGTTGCCCTCGCTCTCAGCCTCCTATGCTCGAATCTTCCTCGGACTCAGGTAATTCTCCTACCTATACATGCCTCCATACCCTAGTCTCGTTATCCTTCTCATGTTCGCAATCCTACTTATCGATATGGTTTTTCTGATAGCACTAATCATCTTAGGAGGCCTTTCAAAATCATATCGGGCCTCTTTAGGGATGGTTGGATCAGACACTATTCCTCAAACCCTGTCAGAAGCATTACAGGACCCTAAATGGGTTGTTTCCATGAAAGCAGAGGTGGATGCCTTACAGCATAATCAGATATGGGAGCTTGTTCCATTACGTAAGGATGAAAATGTTGTGGGGGTGTAAGTGAGTCTTTAATGTGAAGTACTTATCAGATGGTACTGTTGACCGATACAAGGCTCGTCTCGTAGCTAAAGGATTTACACAGATTCACGAGAAAGATTTTGGTGCTACCTTCGCTCTTGTGGCTAAATTAACAACATTTTGGCCTCTTCATCAGATAGACGTCAAGAATGTCTTTCTTCATGGTGATTTGCATGAGACTATTTACATGGATCCTCCACCGGGTTTTTGAGTTGAGGGGGAGTATGCAGGCAAAGTGTGTTGCCTTCGTAAATCTCTTTATGGTTTGAAACAGTCACCACGGGCTTGGTTTTGCAGATTTAGTGAAGTTATTCTTTCTATGGACTTTATGAGATGTCACTCTGACCACACATGTTTCTGTTGTCGTCGTTCAGATGGGCAGTGTATTATTTTATTAGTATATGTTGATGACATCATTATCACAGGGGATGATTCCACGGGTATTGCACAAGTGAAAGAAGATATTAGTTGGTTCTTTGACGTGAAAGATTTGGGCTCTCTTCGCTACTTCCTTGGCATTGAAGTTGCTCGTTCTCGCCATGGGATATATCTCTCTCAGCGTAAATGCACTTTGGATCTTCTTCAAGATACTGGCATGATGGGATGCAGACCAACTTCCGCTCCTATGGATCCAAACCTTGAGCTTTCTACTGAATCAGGGGAGTTGTTTCCTGATCCGAGTGTGTACCAACGTCTAGTAGGTCGCCTTATCTATTTGACGAATGTTAGGCCTGACTTATCATTTGCAGTAAGTGTCGTTAGTTAGTTTATGCGTGCACCTCGTACATCTCACTTGGATGCAGTTTATCATATATTGCGGTATCTCAAATCTTGTTCTGGCCTTGGTTTATTCTACTCATCAAGAGACAATCATGCTGATTATGTAGGATGGAAGACAGATAGACGTTCTACATCTAGCTTTTGTACTCTCTATGGTAATCATCTTATATCATGGAAGAGTAAGAAGCAAGTTGTAGTCTCTAGATCATCAGCTGAGGCTGAATACCGTGCTATGGCTCGGGGTACATGTGAACTCCTTTGGATTCGTTCTATTCTCACTGAGTTGGGTATACCTGTCAAAGGATCTTCCAAATTATTTTGTGATAATAAATCAGCGAGCATGCTTGCTTCAGATTTTGTTCTTTACGAAAGGACAAAACATATAGAGGTTGATATTCACTTCATTCGGGAGAAGGTTCGGTCTGACATTATTGTTCCACATTTTGTTCCCTCATCCGAGCAAACTTTTTTATTTATTTTTGATAAGTAAGTATTTTAAAAAAGAAAAAGAAAAAGCACCTAAACGGGAGTGCGTCCCATGTACAAAATAGCCCCTAGGGGCCAAGAGAACCCAATTACTCTATTTTTTCCTCTATAGATTTACAATTCTGAGCCTCCACCCAACAAAACAAACTAGATATAAACACGTCTTTGATCACCCCCAAAAGAGACTCCACACTCTCAAAACAACGCCTATTGCGTTCCAACCAAATACTCCACCAGAGGCATAGGGGAGCCGCTCTCCAAAAATGCTAAATCGGTGGGGCCATCGTTATTGAAGTCGTCTACAACAAAGTTGGGCTTGGTTGATATCTTCACTCCAGCTTTAGGGGGAGTGTTGGAAATCAGAATTGATTCTTTCCTTGTTTCTCATCCTTGATTTTAGGGTTTGATGTTTCCATATTTGTTTTCTCTATTTTACTGCTTGATGTACCCCATATATTAAGCCTTGATAGACTCCATATGTTAAGGCATGATGTCCTTCTTTTTTTGTGTATATAAACAATGACTAGTCTGATTTAGATTGAAGCCATAAGCCAATTTACAGAGTCTTCCTTTTTTTCGGACCTCGTCTTTTTGGCGTGCTCTCCATGATTATACTCTTTCTTTCGATATCCTCTTTAACATCTTTTTGAAATCTTTTTCAAAATTCATTTTAACCTTTTTTTTGTTAAAAGTCTTATCTTCTTGAAGCACTGAAAACTCATCATTTTTACATCATCATAAAACTCGGGCTTTAAGTTTTTGAGCATTGGGCATCAGCGGAAAGGTTTATGGTGGGAGGGCTAGGGTATTAATGGCGTTTTAATGAGGAAATTAGAGAATATCAAGGTCTCGGAAAATACATCGATTAAATTTTGTTAAACCATAAGTATTCTAGTGAGGCTGTTTTAATCCTGGTGCTATAGCAGAGGACAATAAATATGATATTCATATATTACAACTAAATATGAAATTTAAACATACAGTTAGGACTAGCCAAAGCAAGTTCTGTTCCGGGGAGTACCTTTAAAAAAATGAACATTTCCTCTCCCCAGATATTTTGGGTTAAGATGATGTGAAAGCTTTTTTCTTTCTCATTAATGAGGTTTTTACCAAATACTAGGTTAGGTTCAAATAAGTAGCAGATTTTAGAACCAGGTAGTCTTTAGCAAATTCCTAGATAGGTTCACATATAAGAGCTGATATTATGTTCCCTGGATCATGGTGGTTACAGCTCATCATGCAGGATCTTACGTGGATGTGCATCTTCTATGTTGACCTTGCTTTTCTTGATCGTAGTGGTTAAAAAGTGGAGTATTAAATGATTCGTTTAACTTTTTAAAAATATCAAAGTATGACTTGATTCAATGGTTGAATATGAAAATGCTCTACTTTTTTGTTGGACAGTTCATGTGTGCTTCATGATCATTTCAACTTTAGTATGTTGTATATTATTAGTGTTTTTGTCACATACCATATTCCCCTGTTAAGACCTAACTGTTGTTGAACAAAAGAAACAGTTATGTTTATATGGTGTATTAACACAACTGTTGGTTAGTTGAAAGAGTTTTATTGCATAATCAACAGATAATAGTTAATTATTTGTGACAAAATGAAGTATTTTTTAATATTTTTAACAAAATCAGCACCAAAAGAATAAAAGTAACCACACACTTGAAAGAGCCAACTACATAATTGATGGGTGAATGAGAACAAATAACTAACAGACAAATGGATATCTTCCTCTGCTTATTATGTTTTCCCATCCAGAAAAATATGGTTGTGTTATTAGAGAAAGATGTCATTCTAGCAAACTTGTGAACTAACTTGTTGATGCTAAAGCTTGTTTCTATTCTCTGTTATGTCTTATATAAAATTGATAGTTTGAAAAGTCCCTTCTCCTTCTAATTTATCAATACCGCCATCTCATCGTCAAGAAAAAAATATTAAATTGAAGCCAAAATATGAAACTGAAATTTTACAAAAGGCCAATGAACAAGGTTTTATAGAATTTTGTAAATGGTGACGACGCGATTTACATATGGGTTTTCTCTTCATCAAGCATCTATATATATATATATACATATGTTTGTGTGTGTCGATGCAGATTGTAGAAGTGTGATCAGAAATCATGTGTAAGCAAACGCATGTGTTAGCAGTTTCATACCCTGCCCAATGCCATATATGGCCGCTCATGAAGCTGTCAACAGATTGTTGATCGCGGTGTCAAGGTTACTTTTGTGAGCACGGAGTTGCTGGAGAGAGGTTGATTCTTCACTGAAATGTGGAGGAAGGATGCTTCAAGGAAACCACAGAATTCTCTAAACAAGGGTCTTCAGATTTTTGAGTCACCGAGGAATATTTCTGATAGAAATGGGGTAAGAATAGATGAGATGGGAAACCGTGATATAAAGGAGAATCCTAGTGACAGCTACCACTCTCACCGCAATTCCACAGGGAAAATGTTAGGTCAGATGCAAGTGATCCACGGATTTTGCATGCAGCCAAGCAAAAATCATCTGGTCATGCTGGTCGGAGGACTTTTGCCCATCGTAAATTTGAGTATTGGATGAGGACGTGGAGCCTTCTTATGCAATGAACCAGTCTACCCATTCACAGGCTGAATCCCAGCTGATTTCTTGAGGATCAAAAATTCAAAATCAAGGGTCCTTAGGGCAGTCAGATTTTTGTTATCCCAGTCCTAAAACTTCTATTGGGATGGAAAAGGGGAATCACGGGCTTTGTTGCATTTTGTACTTTGTATTTACTTTCTTTGTGACATGTGGTAAAGTATGAATATTATTTATGAGCAATATTATATTTTTGCAGGGACATTTACCTGTTCTTCAAGGAAACACAACAGAGTCCAATGAGTAATCTTCCACAAACATTATTCCAGGCTCTTTGCATAACAAGTCTACTCCCTGCGATATACCTGTCAGCAAATATGCACCGAATGTGGCTGCTCCATCAAGGTAGTTGTTTATCTGAGATTGATGATTATGTATAGAAGGAAGGTTAATTTGATTTCTTGTAGTGTTGTCACACACACACACACATATATATATATATATATTAGGTGCCTTATCAATGGGCCATTAGCTCAATGGTATGACCTCTCTTTTTTCAGAGGGAGGTGAGGGGTTCGAGCGCCTTAGTGGCAATATGCGAAAAATGTGCAAGTACTTACCTGACCATAGGTACCATCATAGTCGCATCTCCCGATTGACTATAATTTGAGTCACATGGCCTTTCTGTGAGAGGTCCATATGCTCACACTCGAATACTCAATCTATGATGCATAGACTTCCCGTTGTTGTTACAAGACAAATCCAAAAAAAAAATGGATAAGGTAAAAAAAATGGAAATGAACCCGCACCGACTTATGTAGGATGGATGGATGAGATATATTCAAACATAGATGTGTGTGTATATATATAGAGAGAGGGAGAGAGAGAGAGAAAAGCTGCCTCACTGGAATTTTCACTTATTTTTATTTTCTACATAGAGATTATAGTTATTATTGAAATGTCAAGACTTAGCTCTTATCAAATTCCCAGAAGACCTTGAGAAAAACATCCAATTTGAAAAAGAACCCTTCATTTTCTAACTTGTTTCCAATGTAATTTGCATAACTTATTTTTAGTCTCCCTTCATTAGAACCGATTAAGAAATTGATAAAAAAAAATCTCCTCAAACACGGAATTCATGGTTTCTTCCTCTTTTTTGTATCTTCTTTTCTATTCTTTTGTTTTTTATTATTATTATTATTATTTGTTTAAAGCCTATCCTTTTGTAAGAAAAAATCCCCTCAAACACGGAAATTCAGGTATCGAATAGCGGGTTTCGTTTCACTTGCTTCTCTGTATGCTTCATAGCTATTTTTCTTGGTATATTCCATCAATTGATTTAGTAGTTGAAATGGTTCTAAATGTGAATGCAGCAGCCCCTATTCAAGGGCTGATATTTTCAGATTATGGAGCAATTTTACTGCCTTGTGATTCTGTCTTAGTCTCATAGGTTTGAATCTATGGACAATTCCAAACTCTAGTTCCTGCTTACTTTTTTTCTTTTTGGGGAGGGACTTCTCAATGATCATTGCTGTCACTCACTCACTCACAGCACCAAGAAGAGAGGAAAACTTGGAAATGGGGTCAATTTTTATTGCAGAGAATGTTCAAAAACTCATATTGACAACTCTAGGCGGTAAGTGACAGGGAAGGACCCCCAACTATCGGCTCCTCACTGGAACTGTTTCTGGGAACAGAGGTATAAGAGATCATGTATGGTAATGTGGGAGGACCTGTGAAGACTAACTACCTCTCTTAGACACATTTATTGTTAAAATTTTGTACAGTCCTTGTTTGAAATAGTCGAGCCATAAAAATTAGCAGCCTACAGCCACTTAACTCGCATCAATTTATTTTTTTGTGAAGAGCAATACCATTGATTTTTTGAGTGAAAAACTTGTAGGTCGATTCCAGAGAATTATGATGATATGAGATTTGTTATGAAAATTTATTTAAATAATTTAACCGATTAGAGTAAAATATTTTTTGTAAATGTGTCAGTTTTATTTGATTTTTGTAAATTTGATTATGTAGAGTATAAATATAGTATGCATGCCATTAAAATAACACATTTGTCGTATGCCAAATTTCTTTTACAAGAATCCTGTTGACATTGTTTGTCACGATCGAATATTTATACTTTGTGGTAGCTGCTTTTCATTTTTAGCCTCTTGGTAGGTTGTTATGATCCCATTTTTCTAGTCTGGTCATGATTTTTTGAGATCAGACCATGTTTATTTTGCAGTCTCAAAAAATATTATCAAATCAAGTTGGACCAAATTTAACTAAAATAACTTTTTTTCAGATCAAGATTTTTGTGGTTATATTTGGTTTGGTTACAAAATTTAATCAAAATGTCCTCTAATAAATGAATCACATTTAATCAATATATATAAATTAAAATACAAAAATAAATAAATAAAATAATGAATAATAAATAAAATTAATAAAAATAAATGAATAAATAAAAATAAAATAAAATATATTTATGAATAAAATAATAATATAAATGAATAAAAAATAAACGAAATAATTAATAATAAACGAAATAAATTAAATAATACATAAAAATAATAATAATAATAACTAATAAATTAAATAAAGCATATTTATAAATAAAATAAAAATAATGAATAATAAACAAAATGAATTAAATAATACATAAAAATAATAATAAATAAATAAATAATAAGCAAAATGAATTAAATAATACAAAATTAATAATAATAAATTAATTAATTAATAATAATATAAATAATAAATGAATAAAATAGATTTATAAATTAATTAAAATAAATGAGTAAATAATAAATTAAATGAATTATATTTATAAAAAATGAATAATAACAAAATGAATTAAATAATACATAATAATAATTAATGAATTAAATAATACATAAAAATAATAATTATTAAATAAATATAATAATAATTAATATTATAAATAATAAATTAATAAAATATATTTATAAACAAATAAAAATAAATGAATAAATAATAAATAATTAACAAAATGAATTAAATAATATATAAAAATAAGAATAAATAATAATGGACTTTCAGACAGTTTGTCAAATATGGTCTGGTTCCAATTTTCTCAGACTAAAATCATCAGACCAGATTGCTTACCAAACAAACTTTCAGAACAAATACCAGAGCAGGTATCCAAACGGGCTCTAAGCTTCAATGTTGCACGATTACTTTTGTTCAAGATCAACGGTCAACTTCATTCGTTTGTTTGAAAAATATTTTAAGCTTATCTTCAGCCATAGCCTATAGGTATGTTTTGAATACTACCTTTCATTCGTATTTAATATTTTTTTGGTTGAAGATTACAATGATCGTGCTATGGGTAATATAATAGAAAGTCGGACTTCATATTTATAGATTGTTTATATATTTTGTTATTATATTAAAATAATTAATGTATTTAAATCTTTATTTTTGATGTACTATAATACTATATTGTGAATTAAAACTAAATAAAAAAAATTAGTTTACATATACATGTATATATATGTGTGTATTTATAAAATTGTTTATGCAACTAAAGTTTCAAAAATAATTTAAATAACCTAGTACTCCTTTTTTTTTTCACTTGGCAATACTACTCCCTGTTTGGATCGGCTTCTTAGAGTGAAAAGCACTTTTAAAAGATGTTTGACAAAAAAATTAGAAAATTTTTTGGGTTTTGGAATAGTGTTTAGAATAAGTTAGGGGTACCAACTTTTCAAAATAATTTTTGCTTCTTTTTTTTCTCTGGAAAAAACTTGAAGCAAAAATTCTGTCAAACAAGACCTTAGTGTATTAAATAGATAGTTTAATATTTAACGGATTAAATTAGAATTGAGTGATCATGATACAATTATTAATAAGTAAGATGGGTTTGAGTGGACATGTTTATTATAATGTGCAAGATTGGGATAACACAATTATTATTTGAAACACCAAATTCTCACTCTACTTCAAAAAATGGGTTAATCTCGTAAAATCCAACTAAACTATTGAATTTAACCAACTAACCCCTTCTATGTCCGGATAGCCCCCAATTCATCAATTTCATCACCTTTCATCCTCACCCTCACATTTCACTCAAAATAATTAGGATTAATTTCATTTACACCCCATAATGTTTGTTTTATCTTTAATCAAACTTCTTCAAGTTTAAAAATTTTCATTCATACCCCTTAAGTTTGAAAAAATATATATATTTCAAAATATATATATATATATATATATATATATATATATCACGAAAAAAATATATATTTCAGAAAATATATATATATTTTCAAATTATATTTTGGGTTAATTTCATTTACACCCCCTGAATTATGTCTATAAGTCAGTTGCACTCCCCCAACTATGCAAAACGTCGGTCAAACCCCTAATTAAGAAAGTTGGACTCATTTGCACCCCTTAACTCTTTTGGTATTATTTTAGACATGATATAGTTTTTAATACCTAAACTACCCTTGGGCCTATCCCTATTTGAATATATCAATTTGACCCCTTAATTTAGAAAATAGTTATATTATTCAAAATTCAGGGGGTGTGAATGAAATTAACCAAAAAAAATTATTTACATATTTCGCTAACACAAATATTTACATTAATCAAACTTTTAAACTAACTCAAGCTTTCATTTTTTATTTTAATCTTGAAACATATTTGACTTTACTAATACCTATTTTCAATAATATTAGACATATTAGACACACTTTACAAAATAAAAATACAATTTTATTTGAATTTGCCAAAAAAAATATTAAATTACACATAAAATAGCAATTTTTTATCATAATTTTTTTTTTTATATATAAAAGATTTAACTTGTCAATTGTAACTTTAATTTTATTATTATTGTACAAGTCACCCACATAAATTCTTAAATAATAATAATATAAAAAATATTTAGTAGCAAAAATATATTGTATTACATTTATCAAACTTGTAAACTAACACAAGTTTTCATTTTTTATTTTAGTCTTGAAAAATATTTGACTTTACTAATACCTATTTCCAATAATATTAGACATAATTCACAAAATAAAATCAAAATCATTTTATTTTAACTCAAAAAATAAAAATACAAAATATTGGAATTTACTAAAAAAAATACTAAATTACACACATAAATAATGAAATAAAATATAAAACATTTTCCTCATATAAATTTTAATAGTAATAGATTAGTATTTTTAATATATTATAATTTATATAATTTAATCACAGTTTATTCACTTTCTCTCCCTCCTCTCCACCTGAATATACTCTACGCATATGACTTGATGGATCAAATAAAATTGGTGGTGGGAGGTGGGGCGGATGAAGGTCGAGGAGGTGGTTTGTGGGGAATGGAGGTGAAAATTTTATAGTGGAATGTAAAATTTATTCTCCTTTTATTTTAAAATAAACATATAATAAAAGCATGTGTTATCCTAAAGTTGAGTTTGGGTCATTGGAAATTAAGTGAGGTAGCACCATACAGTGTACTCGATGCTTACGGATATTGCAGCAAAATAATTGAAGGGGGAGGACGAAGGTGGAGGAGGGGGGTTGAGGTGGCGGTGGTGGTGGAGGTGGCGGCGGCTGTGGTGAAATTAGGGTTAGGTGTAGAGAAGGGGGTTGATGAAGAAATAGGTGTTTGGGTATAGGGATAGCGAGTGTTTGGTTAAGATCTAATATATCTTAACTATCCCTATATTGAATATATTTATCTTTGAAATAGGGTATTTGGGTAAGGGTATTTAAGTCATTTCCTTTAAAGTCAAAGCCCAAAAAAGTTAAGGGGGTGCAAATGAGTCCAACTTTCTTAATTAAGGGGTTTGTCTGACGTTTTGCATAATTGGGGGTGCAACTGACGTATAGACATAATTCAGGGGTGTAAATGAAATTAACCCTTATATTTTTTCCAATATATATATATATATATATATATATATATTCCAAAATATATATTATTTTGAAATATATATAAATTAAATTGAAGAACAAATTTGAAGTTTTTATAAGAAGTTTAAAACACATTTTTCGGAAAATGAGAATTTAAATCGACATAATAGAAAGTCTTCATTTATTTTTTCTTGAATTTAATATGGTGGTGAATGCATAAGAATAATAAAAATCCCTAATAAAACTTTAATAAATTTTGTTTGTGTTATTCCTTTTCATATAAAGAAATAGTTGCACACTTTAATTATAATTTTTGTTAGTAGTGATTAGTGTATAGAGCAATAACTAATGGTACACTTTGATTCTAATTTTATCATTATAAGAATTATTTTATATATATATATTTAACATGGTGATGAATTGATCAAAATATTAGAAACTAATATCTTTTGTTATATTTAACATGATAATGAATGCTTAAGAATATAAATTTTTTTCAAAAAAAAGTTTTCCCAAAATATTTACTTCCAACATCCTAATTTAGTTGTCTACTTTACCTACTTTACTTATCCCAAATTAGTTGTTCAGTTTCGAATCTCAATACGATATTATCATATACTTTCTCAAACTATCCCTCTTCATTAACTTCAAAAATGAATGGATTATACTAAAAACTACAACTATATTACATTATATAATGGCAAAATAGAAAATACAAAATGTCAAAACAATTGATGAAAAGTCAAATATGTACAACTAAATTGAAACGGATGGAGTATATATTTTTTTCAAACTTAAGGGGTCTGAGTGAAGTTTTTCGAACTTGAAGCGATTGGGTTGAAGATAAAGCAAATTTTATAAGGTATAAATGAAATTAATCCTAACTATTTTGACTGAAATGTGTGTATGAGGGGGCAATGTGATGAATTGGAAAGTATAGGGGCAATCCGGACATATGAGGAGTTAATTGATTAAAGGGTTAATTTCAGTAAACCCCCTATCATTTCAAAAAAAATCACTTTACCCCCCTCGTACACAGAAAACCCCCATGCACTATTGTATCAGCTTACCACATTCATTATAATTTTGGACCAAAATACCATTGAAATTTAATGATAAATGATTTAAAATTAAAAAAAAAATACAAAAATTTGAAAAAATATATAAAATTTAGAATATATATATATAATTCGAAAAAAATATTAAATTCGAAAAAACATATAAAATTCGAAAAATATATAAAATTCGAAAAAAATATATAAAATTCGAAAAAATATATAAAATTCAAAAAATATATATAAAACACGAAAAATATATAAAATTCGAAAAAAATATATAAAACACGAAAAATATATAAAATTTGAAATATATATATATAATACGAAAAATATATATATAATTCAAAAATATATATAAATTTGAAAAAAACATATAAAATTAGAAAAAAATATATAAAAATAATAAAAATAATATATATACTTCGTAAATATATATATAAAATTCGTAAAATATATATATAATTCATAAAACAATATATTAAATTCGAAAAAACATATAAACTTTAATAAAACAAGTAAGAATGTGTAAAAACAAGAGAGTACAAGTAAGAATATATAAATTTCGAATTTTATATATATTTTTAAGAATTTTATATATATTTTTATGAATTTTATATATTTGTTTCTAATTATATATGTTTTTTTTCGAATTTTATATATTTATTTCAGATTTTATATATTTTTTCAAATTTTATATATTTATTTCAAATTTTATATATTTTTTTGAATTTTATATGTTTTTTTGAATTTTAAATCATTTTTTATTAAATCTCAAGAGTATTTTAAATCATTAAATCATGTTTTGAATTTTAAATCATTTTTACAAGTTTTATATATATTGTTTCGAATTTTATATGTTTTTTTTCAAATTTTATATTGTTTTTTCAAATTTATATGTTTTTTCAAATTTAATATATTGTTTTATGAATTTTATATATTTTTACGAATTATATATATATATATATATTTATTTATTTATGAATTTTATATGTTTTTTGAATTTTAAATTATTTGTCATTAAATTTCTGGGATATTTTGGTCCAAAATTATAGAGAATGGGGCAAACTGATACAATTTGATAAGTACAAAGGAGTTTTTTGTATAGAAGGAAAGTAAAGTGATCTTTTTTTTAAATCACATAGTGTTTACTGAAATTAACAAACAGCATAATGAGGTTTTCTGAAATTAACCCCAAGAAAAAAGGATAGTTCAAAGTTATGGATACCACCCAGAAAGCAAAAATGCAAACTAGTTTTTATTGAACAAATAAAATGAAAATATAAACATAGGCATGCATACAGTACAATACGTTTAGGTCCCATAATAATCTATCGACCCTTGATTTATATTCGCTATTTCAATTTTGTATAGTAATTTGGTGCAAATATGATTGTTTGGCAATTCGTTTTGAATAAAGTCAGTCACTTTCTTAAGTGTTTGTTTGGCAATCGGTGTGGAGTTGGTTTTTGTTTTGGTTTGGTTGGAGTTGGGTTGGGTTGGGTTTGGAGTGATTTTATTCTGAACTGAAACCATGTTTGGTGTAGATGATTTTGGAGTGAGAAAAAATGAATCTGAAAAACCAAACCATGTTTGATAGAGTTGGTATGGGTTGAAATTCTGAAACCAAACCATGTTTGGTAGCTTGGAATGGTTTGACATTTTATTTATTTATAATAACATTTTCTAAATATATATATTTTAAAAAATAAAAGTACATTAAGGATGAATTTGTTTTACAAAAAATATTAATATTAGATAATAATATTTCATCATATTGCAAGAATTATTCAATTGGTTCGTATATATAGTTTGAAATTTGGGTAATTTGCACTAACACCCCCTCAGGTTTAGGTCAATTCCACATATTGGCCGGTCAACGCGATTGTAATCCCATCAGCCCCTGAGGTTTAATTTTTTTTGCAATGACACCCCTGGAGGTGTTTTTGACCTTGAAATTACTTTTGTACCCTTCCTTTAATATAAAATATTATTTGATTAAATTATAGGATCTAACAGCCCCAAAAAGCCCTTTCTCTCCTTCAAACCCTAGGCTCCTCCTCCTCCTCCGGCTCCACCCACCACCAATCCGCCGCCGTACCCACCACCCACCACCAATTTGTACCCATCAATCCGCTTGCTCCTACCTCCAACTCATCAAACCAAAACACTTTTCAATCCAACATAACAACACACACACACACATATATATATATATATATATATACATATGTATTCATATATATACCAGAGCATAAACCCATAATATATACATATATATATGCATCAATATATATATACACACACATTCCTACATACCTATATACATTAAAGGGTGAAGAGAAGGGAGGCCCAACTTTTATACATATATACATATATTTATATGTTAAGGGCAGTGAAAAGAAGAAAAAAGAAAAACAAAAAAAGCAAAAATATATACAGATTTGGGATTTGATTGGCTCACCGCTTCACGCACTCTGTCCTTCCATTTTCCTTTCTATAAAACTCCATCACTTCATCAAACCACTCTCTCTCAACTTCATCCGACTATGCTTGTGTTTGATTCGTCTCATATACATGTGGTGTGGAGGGTTCGACGATGAGTTGGGCGGTGGCGAGTATGCAGGCGGTAGGGGATCTAGGGCTTCAGAAGCAAAGAATGGGGAACGGTGCTTTGTCTTCGCATGACGACGAAGGTCGGCTTCATTCACAGTGTGACGGGAAGATCGCTCCACGAACTCGGTAATTTTTTATATATTGCCTCTTGATTTTTATCAAAATTTAGGGTTCAACGTGAATATTGATAGTTTTGTTACTGAATTAATTTGGATGATATATTGTTTATGTCAAGATCCGCCGAAAGGGAATGAAGATTGGGGTGGAATGGGGGTGAGATTGAGAATAGGAGATGAGATTGAGAATAGCAGAGGAGAGGATGAGGCGCTGGTTGATTGGTGGGGATGAGGTGAGAGTATGGTTTAGGGGCATGGAGGTCATTTCACATGTCATATATTACTCACATGTAATAAGGGATACAACTGAAGGGCATACTGGTCTTTTCACCCCTCCAGGGGTGTCATTGCAATAAAAATGAAACCTCAGGGTCTGATGGGATTATAATCGCGTTGACCGGCCAATATGTGGAATTGACCTAAACCTGAGGGGGTGTTAGTGCAAATTACCCTTGAAATTTTATAATCTTTTTCCATTTGAAATTTCAATGTTCTTTTACCAATTTATTTTTAAATATTTATTACTCAATTTTTATTAATTTATTATTAATCATTTATTCATATTATTTTTGTTTATTATTTACTTGGTTTTACAATATTTATTATTCTATTAATTAAATTAAATTTTTAATTAAATAAATATATATGTATATTTAACTATTTATTTTTTTGTACAAATTTATTTAATATTTAACTATTTATTAATAATTAATAATTATTTATTCATTTTATTTTTGTTTATTATTTATTTGGTTTTACTTTATTTATTATTTTAAATTATTTATTAGTCAATTTTCATTTATTTATTTATTATTAATTCTATTCTATTTATCATTTTTATTTATTTATTATTTTTAAATATTTATTTATTATTATTAATTTTTAATTTTTAATTATTAATTATTTCTATATTATTTATTTAATATTTTAATCAATTTTTATTTATTTATTATTAATTACTAAAAAATTATTAATTATTATTTTTGTTTATTATTTATTTGATTTTACTTAATTCTATTTTTTTATTTAATAAAATGACATGCATGACAATGTTGATTTTTGTTGAGAATGAAATGGTACATCAATGATGGATTTAAGATTGTGAGTTGGTTTTATAATTTGATGGTTATGGGTTGTGAATAGTAACCGCACAATCCAAAACCAAACCATGTTTGGTAACTTGGAATTGTTTAACAGTTTATTTATTTATAATAATATTTTATAAATATATATGTTTAAAAAAATAAAATATATAAATAAAAATACATTAAGGATTAATTTGTTTTTACAAAAAATATTAATATTGAATAATAATAATTCACCATATTGCAAAAATTATTCAATTTATTATTCATCCATATTGCATTAATTTCACCATACTGCAAGGAGTCTTATCATAATGCCTACTGTTGTGAACATGTTGAATCAACCACATCATACTCAACTTATTCATCCATCCATTAACTCATGTTCTATCTCTAATAAAAGTCTAGACAAAATCATAACCAGAAAAACAATGATAAAAAACAACTGGTCCATGATAACTCATTTTAAATTAGTAACAAATATCACAACTATGCATCAACACACACACATAAAAAGCAAAGCTTGTGAGTGCATAAGATTAAAGCAAAGTCTTAAGCAACTCAGAAGAAAAGAATCACAAAGACATAAGTAAAAAACTACATAAAAAAAAGTTTACTAGGACATTGACACTTCTACCATCAAACTTACTGTACAACACATGCAAATGAATTTCAAGTCGTTGGTGTAGAACCATAGATTTCCTGAGCAATACTGTTGCGAATCTGGTCCATGACATTTGTGTTACAGTCCTGTGGTACTTCATTGTCAATGTCATATGCGTCTTCATTTTGGGATGACGATGAAGCTTCAGAATGTGGGTTATCAAAAAGAGTATCAGGCATAGCCTGAATCCGAATGAAATTATGAAGTGCACAAGAAGCAATCACGATCGATACTTGCGTTGTGTACTTGTAACTAGGCATTTGCCTTAGTATAGGGAACCTCATCTTTAGAAGACCGAAACACCGTTCAATCACATTTCTCAATGAGGAATGCCTATAATTGAACATTTTCTCGCGACCGCGAGATATCCCACCTACCCTACGAATGTCTGGCAAATGATAACGATGACTCCAATATGGAGCCAAAAATTCACCGCGATTGGCATAGCCTGAATCTACCAAATAGTACTTACCTGCCATGGTGTTAATGTATACAAATTAGTTTCACAATTACTATTAAAGCTTCAATTAATATAATAGGATATAATGAACGTTAGCGTTGTAACAAAAATACCTGGGGGTGGATTTGGGAATTGTAATGAATCATCTGCCAGACACTCATTTAGAATTCGTGAATCATGAACAGATCATTCCCATCCTGCGAGGATATAAGTGAATTTCATGTCGAAAGAACAAACTGCCAAGACGTTTTGTATTGTATCCCCTTTCCTTCCACGATATGGAATTTGCTCATTTAGAGGAATATGTGCATGGACATGCGTGCCATCGAGTGCATCCACACAATTTTGGAAATAAGGCCAGAATCTAGAATTACCATTGATCTCAATTGGGCAAACACTTAAATCGGGTGGAACAATTATTTTGCTCCCCAATTCAACAACCTTGTCTAGCACAAAATGAAAGTGTTTGTGAATCGTCCAGGTCGAGTGTTCGAATCGTTCAGCGATAACTCGGTTTCTCTCGTTGTGGGGTAACGTTAATAAGAATATAGCTACTTGTTCTTGCACGGTTAAATGTCTCGAGTGTGTAAGACCTAGAATTTTGAGCTCC
This sequence comes from Cornus suecica, assembly GCA_963922005.1. Lineage (NCBI taxonomy): Eukaryota > Viridiplantae > Streptophyta > Magnoliopsida > Cornales > Cornaceae > Cornus > Cornus suecica. Next base: position 23,779,948 of record OY998238.1, read on the forward strand.
TCACATAGTAATATGAAAACTTTTGGGTTCATCTTAAAATTTTCGTGGCAACGCATTGGGTGACCTTCTAGGATCCCAACCACATAATTGTGCCCAGTTAAGGCAGAATCCCTACAAGGAGTCTTATCATAATGCTTCGAATACTCAGCTAATATAATCTTCATTATATCCACCGCTTCTTGCCCGTTGGGAATGTTATATAAGCTTCTGACTAAAACTTTTTCATCGCCACTGAAATTCAAATCAAAACAGAGTAATGGAAATAACAAATTCAATACCAGTTGCTAATATCAATGTTGTAGATTTGTTATATTTTGTATGCTTGAATGAAACCTGCAACATTACTTGGAACATTGTACAAAAGCATTGGAACTTCACATTTGGCAGTAGATATAGCAGTAGAACAATAACTATCAATGATATTTATAACCATTTGAATTGCAAAAAGTAATGTGGTTTAAGAATTGCAATAATTCTAGTCTTTTAATTCAATGATATTGCCACAGAATAGCTTCACAAACCATGAATAACCATTTGAAGTACATATAACATGTATCTTTAAATAACTTCTCAATGAGATCCAAGTTCAGCTTTCTAAAATTACGGATACAATCCAGAAAAATTAGAAAGTACCTATACATTTATAGGACAAATAAGCACAAAAGTTACAAGGTTTAATGTATACTCTTATGTCATGCAATCTCCAGCTGCGTGGTGTCATACATCCAACCTATAAGATCTACACATGCAATCTCTGATGCATGTTGTAATATTGCTAGTTGCCACAGCAGAATTACAAATAGATGTACTAAAGTGCAGTATTGAAATTGAAGTGCAGTATTGAACTTGAAAATCAGTACTGATGTAGATGTAAAGTGCAGTATTGAAATTGAAGTGCAGTATTGAACTTGAAAATCAGTATTGATGTAGATGTAAAGTGCAGTATTGAAATTGACACTGCAGTATTGAAGTGCAGTATCAGTACTGATGTAGATGTACTAAAGTGCAGTATTGAAATTGAAGTGCAGTAGCAGTATTGAAGCAAAATATCCAAATCAAATCAAATTAAGTCTAAGTTTCACACATCCAAATCAAATATAGTCTTATGGTAACATAGTTTTACACTCATACGAAATAAAATCAATAACGCTCTCCAAATCAAATATAGGCTTAAGTTCATCCCAAATAAAAGTCTAGACCTAAAGGCACTAGTCTCTATCACCAACACACCCAAGCAACTCAAATCTCCTTCAACCAAGCACGCCTGATCTCATCTGAACTAGCCATAAAGAACTCCCTCCATGTCGTTGAGTCATGTAGGGCCTTAATGGCCCGGATGTAATGTGTCATCTCCACTCCATCCATACCCTTCAAAATCTCATTGCACTCATGGAACAACTTGCTTGGGCCTCTGTCTGAACGGTGTGGGGAGGTAGCCTCATCCTCATTCACATAGTGGGATCCAGCATTACATGATGAAGATTGGGTGCCCAAAGCTGCAATCAGCTTGTTTGTGTTTTCAGTGTTACTTTCACATATCTTATTTGTGACATCATTCCATGTGGACATCATGGCAGAAGCAACGGTGGAAATAGCGCCATCCTTCTTGGATTTCTTTGGAGCAGGTGCCGGGGATGGAATGTATACAACCTCATCATCATCGGGGATGAATTCGGACCAGGTTGGAGGTTCAGAGGAGGACCCTGGAACGGATGGGGGTATCCTAGTTGAAGGCCGAACAAAACTCCCAGTTGCTTCATTCCCTCCAAATATGTTTTGCAATTGAGGGTAATAGGGACATCCTTTTTTCTTGAAAGTGTTGCAACCGTCTATAATCTACAATGTTATTAATTTCATGTTATTAGTACAGTTTTAGAAAAATTAACTAAAACTTTAATGATTTAATGTTAAGTAGTAATACTAACCTTAGTCATCTTATCCCATATCTCCTCGTCGAGTATGACCTTACCAGTCGTATGATCATAGCCTACTCCAGTTTGGGCCAAGAGTTTTTTGAACTCATTATAAACTCGACGCAACCACTTTATCTTGTTCCTAAATTGGGGAATAGTGTAGAGTTTTCCAGTGTACTGTAGCATTGCCTTTTCTAAATTACGCCATCCCACTTGATTAAAACTCTTTCCTGCACTATTACCTGCCTTCACTTCTTCATCCATTTTGTTCACAAAGTAGATTGTGTTTTCTTCAGGCCACAAATCTCTCTTATCAAGAAGACTTTCGTCTACCACTTGGTCAACTCCGGAACCATTCTCAACATTATTAGCTTCAGTGGCCATCTAAGAAAATATATATATATATATATATAAATATTACTCAATAATTATATGCATCTGCCCTAATTGATTATATATATAAAAAAAATCTTTTAGACCAAAAGCTTGTGAATAATGTAATTTTAATAGCTTAGCTCTAAATCCTAACACCAAACTAGTAACCAAACTACAAAGAAAGCAAGCAACCATACATAAAATCAAAGACGCAATAAATTCAGAGAAAGTCTACAAATGTGCTAATAAATAGTAAAAACCCCATCCATTTGATTTTTGAGCCTGCTTCAATACATGAGATGACTAATCAACCAATCATGTGATAAAGAGTAGGGAACTTTAGTGCTTGTTTTAAAATCAAATTTATGTCACTTTCATCTAACCATTAACTGGAATTGTTAGCAATTTGTCCTCTCATCCCAACATAGAGTAAAGCTTACTATTTCCACTTAATCCACACAATACATTATGGTTGCTTTTGCTTATAAAAAAAAGCTTTCCAAAAAACCACATCTTTACATGGATCAGGATTACTAATAGGTCACATTTTTGGCATTTGAAGAGAAGGTAATGTAAGTTGAACAAACTATTATAAGTACTCTTATAACAAAAATAAAAAAAACCAACCTATTATAAGTAGTAATACAACTGGATATGTAATAAAGTTGAGTGGGTGGAATGCTGATGCAAAGAATCAACATTTAGTGCTTGTGGTTGGCCTAAACAATAGGTATTATAAATGACATCTTCAAAGTTTCAATAAGCAAGGTAACCTACTATGTAATCACAAGACAAGAAACATCTACACATAATCACAATCATATATATATATATATGGAGTATATGTTACACCTAGTCGAATAATCAACACATAAACACATCATCACCATCATGGCATCATGCAGTTGACAGTTGAGCTGATTCCCAACTGACATCAGAAGAATAAGGCAGAAGCTTTCTTGATATGTAGTCTGAGTTAAAGCAGAAGTTACCAAACAGAATTACATTCATATAAGACTAGAAGACACCATTTGACCATCACAGCTTTCTCACATTCACAGTTGAAAAAATCAACTTTTCATAGTAAACAATGTTCTAGTTCTATCATAATCCACATAAAACAGCTTCAAAGTCTTTTTGTTTTGTTTTTTTCTAAAAAAAAGGGTTCAAGTCTCATCACAAAACATTACTGTGAACAAGGTACAAACATAAGTCCATATTCACCCACAGAGAAAATAAAGAAACAAGTGTTGACCAGACCTTGATATAAAATACAACAAAGTCAATCATAGGTTCACAAGGGTTCAAAATTTATAAGATACTAATGGGTGAAAATTTCATTGTCTAATCAATAAAGGTAAAAAGAAAACCAAATATCACTAACACTCCTCATATGTCCTTGAAATCAGATTCATGAATATGGTGCAAATATCACATATTCACAATTTAACATGGAAAGGCACCTCTATACTTCCCTCAACCTGACTTGTTTCTGAGATACCATAATACATATTGTCCATCCTTTTACATGCTAAATGTATTACCCCTTAAGCTTCCTATGTATATAGATGCTAATGTAATTAAAAGAGTATCAGACTGATAGACAGTTGTTGATCACATAAACATGGAACGAAAAACAAATCAAACGAATATTTGATAACATGATATATTATTTATTCATTCCCAACATGGTGAACAAAATAAATCATCTCGATGTTTATCTGGTTTCCAAATGCAAAAATGCTAACATTGAGATTGAAATAACTTGAATATAAACTATTATGAGATGAGACACAGACTTTAAGTTCTATTACAAGAGTGTCTCGGAACTCTTGCCTTTGAGTCGAGATGGGTTACACCTGCAGTACTAACAAAGCAAGGGGAATTTTTTTAAGCAGAACTAACTCAATGACTAATCTTCAATCTACTGGTTTGAAGATATTGGTGAGAAATAGGTTTCTAACACATGCCACAGCAAAATACATATTGCAGAAAACTAAACCCTTGTCTTGCCCTAAATATTTTCTGTAATTTGTTCTCATATTTTCTCAATAATATATTTCAGTCTATGAAAATATAAAAATTTGAAACCACAGACACACACAGACGTACAAGAAATCCCCAATTCACACACATTTTAACAAATATAGATGTACAAGAAACCCTATAGAAACAACAAAGGAAAAAGCTCAAAATTGGAAGAGGGAAAGGGAGGAGCTTTATGCAAAATCGAAACCCCAAACGAGAAAGCTATGAGATTTACCTGCGTGTTGTTGCGATATAGGGCTTGAGAGCTTTACGCAGTACAATCGATACAAGAATCCCTGTATAGAAAACAAAAGGAACTCAAAATTGGAAGAGATAGAGGAGTTTCCTTACACAGAAATCACAAACGAGAGAGAGAGCACTATTACCCGCGTGTTGTTACGAGACACGGAGCTTGTATAGGGTTTGTCGCCTCCTTCCTCTTCGATCTAGGGTTCGCCGCATCCTCCTTCTCTCAGATATAGGGTCTGTTTCAATGGATGGGCTGAGATGATGGAACTCCAAAATGACACACCATGGAGTGAGATGGTTTGATGTTTTTGGGCTGAAATAGTATTCGCTCCTTCAAAACCATCTATTCAGATGGTGCGTAATATTGGGGATTTGGTGCACATGGTTTTGTACTGTTGTTCTATTCCACTTGCTACCAAACATGGGTTGGGTCAATATTTTTAGCCCCAAAACCATGTTTTTGGTACCAATCCCTCCTACCAAACAAGCACTAAGTAACAAGTAGGCTTCGGGCAATTCGAACAGCCCATAAAACCCGTGGATCGCATTCGGGTACTCCACCAACTTCACTTCTTTCCCACTGTTCTTCACCCACTCATAGTACAACCTCTGCCAGTCCTGTAACAGATCAAAACCTCTAACGAACACCATCGATGCCGGGAAATTCATTGCCGCCAAATCAACCGCTTTCGATCCACCACCGTCGACGCGTGGTTCTGGTCCGCTCCCTCCGGCAGAAACATCTTCCACATCCAGTCCGTCCGCTCCAGATTCACCAGCGGCACTTTTGTCAGCCGGAACTCTGCGTCTGTCCTCTCCTCGCCACCGAAGAACGGCTGAATCATTATTAGTCCGGGGATCTTCAATTTCTTGAAGGCTGCCTGTAAACACCTAAAAATGTTCAACACTTCTTCGAATCCTTCCATTAATTTCTGGAATTTCTTTATATACATCTCCTAAATGGACTTCCTCCCGTACATTTAATCAGGGTCCTTTATTACATACCTCCTCTGAATGGGCTTTATTATTGGGTTCATAAATATCTTGCTGGCCCATAAACTTGATGGGCCTGATGACAGATGGGCTCAATTGGGCTGGACATTTTCACTATTACACAGGCCATATCCTTTGTGATGGGTTGTCGATCTTCCCGGCCCATTATAAAGGATACAGAGTGGGGACAAGATACATCACCCCTGATCGGGATGACGTGGCTGACACAATTAATACGACGGTTGTACAATCATTGTAACATTTGAAATTCGTGGTACGGGTGGCCTTGGTAGGCGAGAAGGGAGACGCACGTGAAGCGAGGTGACGTTTCGGTTCCCGAGCGCACGGCTTTTCAAGCGCCCCTGAGGCTTCTATAAATAATGCCTACAGTGCTATGGATTCATTCCGTTTCACAGTTTTAAAAATTTTTAGAGAGCTCCCTGCACTTGAGACCTTGACTTATCATTGCCAGAGTCTACCTCCACTCTCAGGAAAGCGTCAGAAATCCTTCGGGGTTCATCTTAGAGTAAGTTATTTCTTTTCATCTTAGCGTCTTTCTTTTCGAAATGTCTGATAGTGATGATACCCGGTCGGGTAGCGACCGTCTACCCTCCTCTGTAAACCCGGACGCATCCCTTAGTTCACCCTCAGTGGAGGTGGTTAGGACAATTGTGTCTAGCCCACCTGAAGTTAACCAGAATGTAGCAGCAGCCGGAAATCCGGTTGCAGGGGTTTCGGGGGATCAGTTCTATGCTGATCCCATTCCCCCTATGAACAGGGTAGAGACAGTATTAAAAAGGTTAAGGGTTAAATGCGGGGTACCCGATGGGGTGATTATCAAATATTACCCTAAAAAGCATGATGTTAGGAAGGGCGAGGGAATTTTGGACCATCAGATTTTGTTGTCGGCTTTTCACCTTCAGGTTATTAGATTCCCGATCCAGCCCTTCTTCCTTTATGCCTTAGCCACTTTAGGCTTGGCCCCACTTCAGGTGGGACCTAACTTCTTCCGGGTCCTGGCCATGATCTTGATGATCAATCGGGATCTGGGACTTGACCTTGGTCTGGCGGAACTTCTGTTCTGTTACAAGATACAGGCCCAGAAGGAGTGCAGGGGCCGGTACAACATTTTTCCCATTAGTGGGAGGAAAATTTGTGATGGTACGGAAAAATCCAATAAAGGGTGGAAAGAGAGGATGGTCCTTGTGAGCGGGAGTTGGAGACTCCCGAGCTCATCTAGATTCAAAGTACCCAATGAGTTTAACCAACACCTTTTCCCCTCTTTCAAGCCATTCCATAGGGGGGTATGCAACTGTGATCAGTGCAATGATAAGTTGGGCCTCCATGTGCTTGAGTTTTTGGGAGCACCCGATGAATATAAAACCTCAAACTATATCAGAACCCGTTTTGAATTGCTTAAATCAAAAATTTGGGGACAGCCTTTGAGGATGTGTACCAGTTTCTTGACAGGTTCTAATTTGCAGGCCCTATCCACAGAGATGCTGAGGATCCCGCAGGCGGTGTTGAAGAAGAAGAATAAGCGGGCAGTCGGGCCTCAAGCCTCAAATTCAGCCCCCGGTGAGATCCAGACCGGGCAGGGATCACAAAGTGTTCCAACCCCTCCGGCTGTTCCCGTTATCCCGCCCCCAGTAGAGAATATCCCGGTAGTTCCATCTCCACCGATGGGAAATGTGCAAACTGGCCAGGCTCCTGCTCAAGGATCAGAGGAGGTTGTTCAATCCTCAGTGGATGTTCCCATCCCTGAATTCCGATTGGTTGAAGGGGAAACGAGCCTGACGGGGGCGCGACATCCCCGATCGGAGGAGAATCCACCCGAACGGTCCGTCAGGGCCCGAACGTCTACGCAGGAGTCCCCTATCGTTCTAGATGACAGTGGGGCCGCAACTGAAAAGGAGCTGCCCGTGCCCTGGGCGCCGAAGATTAGACTCCCGGGCGGCGACTTTCTGGTTGCAGGGCACGCAACAATTGACAACGACACTGCCCTTCGGGCTATGGGATCTCAGATCTGGACTCCCATAGACCGAAAGAGATTGAGAAACATCGATCGAGAGGAGTTGGCACTGACAGGTCCAGAGGTTGCTATGAAGGTAGTGCTTGAATCTACAGACTCCTCCATTGCTTTTAATATTTTATTTATCTCCTTATCAGGCTAACACTTGATCTTTTGGCAGATGCTCTACCTGACGCAAGCTTATAATGCGAAGCTGGAGGAGGACTCCAACTTGCTCAAGAAGTCCAACGAGCTCCTGAGACTGAAAGAGGAATCTCGAATGAAGGTCGCCGCCAAACTGTCCATATCCAACGAAAAGTTGGATGTCCAGTCCCGAAGGGCAATCGCTGCAGAGCAACAGCTTCGGGCGGCTGAAGACAAAATTAAGGAAATGGAAGCAGTTCGGCGGGCTCTCCTTGCTGAGACGGAGGCCCTGAAGGCTGAGAATAGGAGCCTGAAAGCTAATATTGAGAACTTGACGGCTTCCAATTCGAAGCTCCTGGATGAGAGGGCTGAGATTGAGAATCTCCTCGCTACGGAGAGGTCGGTGGTGGAGATGTGCCACCGGGGCGGGAACGAAATGTATAAGCGTTTCTGCGAAACCTCCCAATACCGGATCGGGTTTGGATGGAGGTCATGCTTTAGTGACATGCAGAAACCCGTCGAAGAAAGGACTTTTGCCTCGGTGGAAGAACTGGATGAGAGTTTGGGCATTTCCCCACCGTACGACGATCCGGTTGGTGGTCCAGACGACGTTCGTTTTTGCGAGTTCCTGACCAAGCCTCTCCCAGGAATGAGCATAACCGCCCCTCCTGATCCTCCGGCTCCCGATGGGGCCATCGTTTCAGTGAACCCAGATGTATCAGGCACCGGCGTCGTCCCTTAGCATTTACTGTTTATGAAATGCATTGTAAGCCTTGGCCACAGGGGCCCAATTTTAGTGAAACATAATTGGTTTTGTCCAGTCGACTTTTGACTTTTACAGTTATAACGAATATTGGTTATTTTGTTTATTTTTGCAAAGTTTTACAGTTAATGCATCACTTAACCGGGATCCGTGTTGTGACTTCGGGCTCCTGAGGCCATGCGAAAGTCAATGCAACCCTTGGTTTATTTTTGGAACAAGGATCACTTCAGGATCTGTGTTGTGACTTCGGGCTCTTCAGGCCATGCGAAAGTCAATGCAACACTTAGTTTATTTTTGGAACAAGGATCACTTCAGGATCTGTGTTGTGACTTCGGGCTCTTCAGGCCATGCGAAAGTCAATGCAACACTTGGTTTATTTTTGGAACAATGATCACTTCAGGATCTGTGTTGTGACTTCGGGCTCTTCAGGCCATGCGAAAGTCAATGCGACACTTGGTTTATTTTTGGAACAATGATCACTTCAGGATCTGTGTTGTGACTTCGGGCTCTTCAGGCCATGCGAAAGTCAATGCAACACTTGGTTTATTTTTGGAACAATGATCACTTCAGGATCTGTGTTGTGACTTCGGGCTCTTCAGGCTATGCGAAAGTCAATGCAACACTTGGTTTATTTTTGGAACAAGGATCTCTTCAGGATCTGTGTTGTGACTTCGGGCTCTTCAGGCCATGCGAAAGTCAATGCAACACTTGGTTTATTTTTGGAACAATGATCACTTCAGGATCTGTGTTGTGACTTCGGGCTCTTCAGGCCATGCGAAAGTCAATGCAACACTTGGTTTATTTTTGGAACAATGATCACTTCAGGATCTGTGTTGTGACTTCGGGCTCTTCAGGCCATGCGAAAGTCAATGCAACACTTGGTTTATTTTTGGAACAATGATCACTTCAGGATCTGTGTTGTGACTTCGGGCTCTTCAGGCCATGCGAAAGTCAATGCAACACTTGGTTTATTTTTGGAACAAGGATCTCTTCAGGATCTGTGTTGTGACTTCGGGCTCTTCAGGCCATGCGAAAGTCAATGCAACACTTCGTTTATTTTTGGAAAAAGGATCTCTTCAGGATCTTCGGGCACACCAACAGATTTTATGATTTACTTAATTGGCCATAATAATGATTTTTAATGACCAGTTGCTGTAGCCTTTTTACAAAAAGATCCAAGTAAAAATAGGACTTGGACCATCAAGGGTAGTACCTCTTGAGGCGAGAGGCGTTCTGGGAGTTTGGTTCCATTCCGCCATCAATATTCCTTCGGACTCGGTATGCTCCGCGACCGATGACTTCAGTGATGGTGTACGGGCCCTCCCAGGGCTCCCTGAGCTTGCCTACAAGCCCGATTTTACGCCTAAGGACCATGTCCCCGATCTGGAACTCTCTTCTTTTGACTCTTTGATTGAAGTGGTTCCGGACTTGCTGTTGGTAAGCAGCCAGCCTGATCCCGGCAGCCTCCCTTCTTTCATCCAGAAGATCAAGATTCTGAGCCAAATGCTGGTTACTTGGTCCCTCGACCCAGGCCTCACTCCGGAGAGTTGGAACTCGGACCTCAGTCGGGATAACAGCTTCGGCACCGTACGCCATGGCAAAAGGGGTCTCTCCCGTGGGTTGTCTGGGGGTCGTTCTGTATGACCAGAGAACTTCGGGCAGTTTCTCTAACCAGGCCCCTTTGGCTTTTTCAAGTTTTTTGGCCAGAGTGTTGAATATAGTGCGATTTGTCCTTTCCGCCTGCCCGTTCCCTTGCGGGTAGCCGACGGAAGACGTGTTCTGGTTGATACCATGTTCGGCAAAGAATGCTCTAACCTCCTTGTTGTCCAGGTTTGTTCCGTTGTCCATCATGATCGTTCTTGGTAGCCCGAATCTGCATATAATGTTGGTCCATACGAACTTGACGACGTGACTCCCTTTGACGGTGGGATAGGCTTCTGCTTCAACCCATTTGGTGAAATAGTCGGTTGCCAGAAGGACGTACGCATTCGACCGGATTGCTTTCAGTAAGGGTCCCACTATATCCATTCCCCACCGGGCGAATGGGTGCGGTACTATAGTGGGATGCAGGAACTCAGCTGGGCGATGGATTGCATCCCCGTGCATTTGACAGGGCTTGCACCTTCGGACGTATTCTTCGGTATCCCGAGAAAGGTAGGGCCAAAAGTACCCTTGAGACAGCACCTTATGGGCGAGGGACCTGCTGCCGGAGTGGTTTCCACAGGCTCCACTGTGAATCTCGTGCATCACTGCTCTAGATTCTGATGGCGTGATACATCTCAGGTAGGGACCAGAAAAGGATTTTCGGTAGAGTTGCCCGTTTATTATTGAGTACCGAGCCGAATTCCTCCTGACCTTGTGAGCTTCAGCTTTACTTTCAGGAAGAGTTCCATTACGTAAGTAATTTACCAGGGGATCCATCCAACTGGGCTCCCATGGGATGAGCATTACTCGTTCGGGCTCTTGAATGCTGGGCCTCTGAATAAAATCCAACAGTGCAACCCGAGTTAGATCCTCTCCCGCTGAGGAAGCTTGATTAGCTAGGTGGTCAGCCTCAGAGTTTTCATTCCTGGGGATTTGGGTAAAGGTAACTTTGTGAAAACTTTCTGTCTCCTTCAAAACTAGCGCTCGATACAACTTCATTGTCGGGTCCTTTGTTTCGTATTCCCCGTTGATCTGACGGACAATTAGTTGAGAATCACTGTGTACTGCTAAGGACTGAATTTTGAGGCTTCTGGCTACCCTCAAACCGGATACGACGGCCTCGTACTCTGCCTCATTGTTTGTGGCTGGGAACTGCAACTGCACCGACATATGAAGGCGTGTCCCATCAGGTGTTAAAAATTCTAGGCCAATTCCTGATCCGGAAGAGCTGGCTGATCCATCCACAAAAATCTTCCATGTATCCAGTTCACTGCCCGGGTCTGGCTCCTCAGTCTCACTTTCGAGCAAAAAGTCCGCTACAGCCTGTCCTTTGATGGAGACCCTGGGTATGTATGTCAAATCGTATATGCCCAACTCGATGGCCCACTTAGAGATTCGCCCTGATAGGTCAGGCTTTGACATAATAACCCGTAGGGGTGTAGCTGTTGGGACAACGATCGAGTGGGCTTCAAAATAATGCCTTAGCCTTCTTTTGGCGTTCACCAATGACAGAATCAGTTTTTCTTGCCTGCTGTATCTAGTTTCTGCCTCAGCCAAGGATTTACTGGTGTAGAATATTGGCATTTGAAGATTCCCGTCCTCTCTGATGAGGGCGGCGCTGGTTGAAGCGGAGGATACTGCCAAATAAAGGTATAAGACTTCATCGGGGGTTGGTGTAGATAAGACGGGGGGCATGGTCAAATATTCTTTTAGCCTCGCCAGGGCCTCCGATTGTTTGTGACCCCAGATCTCTCCCTTCTTTACCTTTATTGCCTGAAAGAATGGTCTGCAGCGATCAGTGAGTCGTGAGATGAATCTGCTAAGTGCTACCACTCTTCCCGTCAAGACTTGAACGTCTTTATGTGTTCGGGGCTCCTTCATCTCTAGCAGGGCTTTGACTTGTGTCGGGCTGGCTTGGATACCAGTCCGGTCCACGATGTGCCCCAGGAACTGCCCAGATGATACACAAAAAGAACACTTTGCTGGATTAAGCTTCATGCCATGGGACCTGAGGGTAGCGAACACTTGGCGCAGGTGAGTGATGTGGTCCTCCTTCTTTCTGCTCTTGACTACAGTATCATCAATGTAGGCTTCGATTACTGTGCCCATCATGCCTTTAAAGATCTTGTTGACCAATCTCTGGAAAGTAGCACCTGCATTTTTCAGTCCGAAAGGCATAACTTTAAAGCAGTATGTACCTGTTTCAGTAATGAAGGAAGTCTTTTCCTCATCCTTAGGGTTCATTTTTATTTGGTTGTAACCTGAATAGGCATCCAGGAAAGTGAGACGGTCATAGCCCGAGGTAGCGTCAACCATCTGGTCGATCTTTGGGAGTGGAAAACTATCCTTCGGGCATGCCTTGTTCAAGTCGGTGAAATCAACGCAAACTCTCCACTTGCCATTTTTCTTTTGGACAACCACGACGTTGGCAAGCCATTCGGGATACCTGACTTCCCGGATGAAGCCGGCCTGGAGCAGTCTGGATACCTCATCTGCTATAATTTGGTTCCGATGTGCACCCATTCGCCTTTGCTTTTGCCTGATTGGTTTGACGTTTGGGTCAACATGCAATGAGTGCTGTGAAACGTCGGGATCTATCCCCGGCATGTCTGTATGCTCCCATGCGAAGACGTCGGAGTTGTCCTGCAGCAATTGTGTTAGTTCTTCAAATTCAGAATCGGTGAGGGTTGTACCTGCAAAAGTAACTTTTTCCGGGCTGTTGGGCACAACACAGATCGGTTGTAGTGGTTCAACCACAGTCGGGGTGCCCGGCTCCCCATTCTTTAATTGCTATTTGGAGCACGAACTTTGCTCCTTCGATCGAGGTACCCCTGGGGCCTGAGCCTTCCGGATCTCCTTCAGAGTGACCGAATAACATTCCTTGGCTGCCACCTGGTCACCCTTGACATCAATGGTGCCTGTACCGTCAGGGCTTAAGCATCTCATGACCTGGTGAAGAGTTGAAGGCACACCTTGCATTCGGTGAATCCATCCCCTTCCCATAAGCAGATTGTAGGAGGGTTTGGCGTCCACCACAACGAACGTCTCGTTCAGGGTCCTATGGGCGGCAGACACAGGTAACTGAACTTCACCGATCGGCTCGATCTGCCTGCCGTCAAAACCCGCGATGGGGCACCGGGATGTCATAATTTCAGAAGGGTTGATTTCGAGCTTTTCGAAAGCCCATTTGGTGATTATGTTGGCACTGCTCCCAGGATCGATCACGACTCTTTTCACAAGGCAGTTGGCCACCATTAGGGTCACAACCAGAGGGTCTTCATGCGGGGTTTGGACGCCTCGAAGGTCCGACACCGAGAAAGTGATGTGAGTTTCTTCAGCCTTGTACCGGGCTTCACTAATTTTGTTGACTTTTCTCATTTTGTGGGCTTTCCGTAGATAGCTTCGGCGCGATCCTTCGGTTTCTTTGGGTGGGGGGCCACCATGAATCATATTGATGATTTTAACCGGTTGTGCATCCGAGGCGTTTCGAGGGACGCCAGGGGCGCGTTGATCGGTTCTTGGCCTGTCTCGTTGTACGTAATCCCGGAGTACTCCGCGAAGTAGTAACGTCTCCACCTGTTGCCTTAGATTGCGGCATTCGTTAGTGATGTGCCCGAAATCACCATGGAAAGCGCAGTGTTTTGTCTTGTCTCTCTGGTCAAGTGGTTGTCGCATGGTAGGGGGTTGCTGGAAAATCCCTTTGGCCTTGTTCTCCTGGTAAAGCTTTGCAAGGCTCACCTTCAGGGGTGTTATCCTTTCTTCTAACCTGGGTCGTTTGGATGGCTTTGGGATTGATAATCCCGCTGGGGCAGACGATCCCGGTGGAGTTGATCGCTTCCGATCGGTCAATCGATCCTTGGACTGAATTTCAAGGCCGACAAAGGCTGATCTTCTCTGCCTGATAGTTTCTTCCTCTTCAATTCTCAAGTACCCCTGGGCCCTAGAGTTTAGTTCCCCAATTCCCGATGGAGGGCGCTTCACCAAGGATTGATGGAATTTTGTTCCAGGAATGAGGGCCATCCTGAACGCTTCGACCGCAGAGTGCTGGTCACAATTATCCACAGAAGAGGACTCGATGTTGAATCGGGACAGAAAGCTTTTCAGTGACTCTCCTTTCTCCTGGATCATGGTGAAGAAGCAGGATATGGTCTTCTTCTGTCTCTTGTTTCCATAATACTGGGCGATGAAGAGCCTGGTCAACTGTTGCCAGCTGCCAATGGATCGGGGTGGCTGCTTCCTAAACCATAATAGGGCGGCCTCAGCAAGGCTTGTGGAGAACACCTTACATAGCAGGGACTCGTTCTCGGCGTACATGGTCATTTTCTGATGAATTTGGTATATGTGCTCTTCGGGATCCCGCGTGCCATCATAAGGGGTGAACTGTGGCATAACGAACTTCTTTGGGAAAGGCTCTTGGGTTATTTCCTGAACGAAAGGCGACTGTATCAATTCAGTGGACGCCTGGATGGCCATGTCGTCCGTAGATCGAGACCTCAAATCTCCGAGAACTTTCCTTTGGAACTCGTCCATCATTGCTTGAAGTTTCTGGGGGGTTATAGACTCGTCGACTGCTGGAGCCTTTCGCGAGCGCTGAGAAGATTCGGCGTGCTCTTCAGGTTGGTTCAGAGAATGGTCGATCGCCGCCACCGGAGGGTTAGGTGTAACTGCCGGTGAGGCAGCTGCTGGTGGAGCCAACCTCTCCCTGAGCTCTGCATTCTGTTTCTCCAAGGCCATGCTACGTTCCTCTGCAGCCGCCAAGCGCTGAAGAATTTGCTCCATGGTCTGGGAGTCCTCTGCACGATTCTCCTCAGTGGGCAGAATGCCTGCCTATGAACGGGTGACTGGCATTCTCGTCCGGGGAGGCGGTGAGTGGAGGTTTTTTGGAAGTGGAGGGTCTTTTGCCTGTCAAACAGACTTAGCTTTTCGAGATGGGAAGAAGGAGGCGATTTTACAAGTACCGAAGGGCATTTGAGAAGTCAGGAACCTCCCTCATTCCCACAGACGGCGCCAATGTGTAAACACCTAAAAATGTTCAACACTTCTTCGAATCCTTCCATTAATTTCTGGAATTTCTTTATATACATCTCCTAAATGGACTTCCTCCTGTACATTTAATCAGGGTCCTTTATTACATACCTCCTCTGAATGGGCTTTATTATTGGGTTCATAAATATCTTGCTGGCCCATAAACTTGATGGGCCTGATGACAGATGGGCTCAATTGGGCTGGACATTTTCACTATTACACTGCCTTTTCATATCTGACCGTCACGTGATGCGATGTTTTCCATCGACCTCTGGCGGAAGATCTGCGATGTCGATGAACTTCAAGGCGTCGTCGTACTGAGCGGGGAAACGGTGCTCCGGAAAGGGGCGGTAGTTGACGGAGACGACGGCGGCGGGGAGCTCAGAGGCTAATTGGCGGCAGAAGTCATTGTAGGGCTTGGAGTCCGGGATGGAGAAGGAAAATCCGCCACTGTGGATGTAGAAAATGAGCGGGATTTTGGCTGTGGCGGGAACGGTGGCAGAGGGGAGGAAAAGACGGAACCAGAGGTTGCGAGAGACGTCGATGGTGTGGTCGGAGGAGGGGGAAAATTTAGGGTGGAAGTGTAAGTTCCATACTGCATGCACACCACCACCACCAACTGTGCATGCGAAGCCAAAACCAAACATCAAGCTTGTGACACCCCCTAATTTTCATGCATAGGTTGGCCAGGCCTATACCGAAAACTAAGGTGCATCAAAACTCAATAATAAACAAGCACGGAAGAAAAATACATATTTAATGAATAATAGAGTGTCAAAAGTTTAATTCTCATGAATGAACAAATTCAGAAATCAAAAACCCCAAAGGGTATAACTCGGGAATCCAAATCTATGGACCCCTAAACCTTAATGAAAGAAATATAACTAAATTGAGTCCCTGCACTGAACTGAAGTCAAAATGGGAGAAATCACGAATAAATGATAAGAGACCTCAACCCTGTGGCTGAAACTGCTGAAAACCTGAAACAACAACGGTGGGTCAGACCCACAAGCATAGTAGAGTCTACATAATCCCAAACAGAGTATCAATAATCCCATCATCTACCCATTATAAATATAAAAGTAATATTATAATTCCTATAAGTACCACACTTAAATATATATCCTCCAGAACATAGGCATAATAAATAAGGTGCAATCATAATTAAATAATAAGTTAATAAACAAGAATAAAAAAATAAAGCGCAACCAAAAATCAAATCACAAATCAATAGGCAAAGAAAATAAATTAATACAATAACTAAATCACAAGTTCATAGGCAACTAACCCATGCCGAACCATAACCACGTACCCGAACTCCATGTCATGGTACAGATGAGACTGCATTAATAGTCAGTTCATCGTGGTTCCCTCCATTCCACAATAATAGAAAATAATATGTTTACATATATATATATATATATATATATAAAACTAAATATGTCATAGGTTAAAGAATTCATTAATTCTTTTACAAGAATTTGTCTGGTATAAAAAAAAACGATCACCACTGTTAACAAAATCATTACAAATATTAAATTACAATTGTAACCACCAAAATGCTACTATTTATGAAAGCACACCAATATATATACACATTGTTCAGTCATTGTAAATAATAAATGACAATTATAACTACCAAAGTTATAATATTGACCTAAGCATGCCAATATATATATACACACACACACTAATATCAATCATTGCAATCATTAAATTACAATTCTAACTATTAAATTTTTAGTATTTACATAAGCATATTAATATACATATACACTGTTTCATCATTCAAAATATTAAATAAGAATTCTAACTACCAAAATCCTACTAATTACATAAGCATACCAATATATACATATACCGTCAATCCTTATGAAACAATATCATAGTTCTATCTATCAAAGTTTCCTTAATTACATAATCATGCCCATATATATACATACACACGTCAACCCCCAATCTAATTAACAGTGTTTATTGGTAAAGGTCCCAACTTCCATCATGTGTACGAGTTTGCTGGGTAGAAGAAATACATGATATAAATTATATACATATATATTACAACGACTTACACATGGTATATATATATATATACTACAGCGACAAACAACATGGTATTTATATATATGAATACACGAATATAAAAACATGTATAGAGAGAGAGAGAGGATGCAATTACGGGTCCAAAGGGGAAGAGAAGAACATTCTACTTACTTGATCGTTGGGTTAAATCACACGCGAAGTGTAGGCCGATCGATGTTCTCCTCTCTCTTCTACGCGACTGCGATTCTGTTCTCTCCTCTATTTGTCTGATAGAAACGTAGGACTAACTTAGGGTTTTCTTTTTATAAATATATATATATATATATATTTATTTTACATAATTCCCATGGGCCCAAAAATAATTTATATATATATGTAATAGCCCAAAAGTAATTAAATAGTGATTCATTGGGCTTATAAGCCCAACTTATATTATTTAATTAAATAAATACAATTTATCCAACTTAATTTATATAAATATATTTTTTTAATTTCTTTGTCCCAAAAATCACGGAGTATTACAAAGCTCACGCATGTTTTGAGCCAAGTCAAGATTGACGGCCGGGATAAATCATGTGTGAAGGATTTGGCAACTTCTGAAGATCACGCTTGAAGACTTCAGACATATCCACATGCAAACCCACGCCTGTGTAAAGATAGGGTTTTGTTTGTATTCAATTCTCTGCCTATATATATATGGCCAATGTATGGAGTGTATAATAGAGTAGAGGTGTAAGACACAAGAGAAGTGTAAAACAGAGAACAAGAAACTCAGAGAGTTTCTATGAGTTGTAAGAGAGTGAGAGTGTGAGGTTGAGTTGAGTTGATGCTTGTATCCTCTTCCCCGCAATTGTATTTCTTCAACCGAAATAGTGAAAACTCTCTCAAAGTGGACGTAGGTACCTATTGGACCGAAACACTATAAACCTTGGTGTTTATTGAGTGTGTGTGTGTATGTGTTTCGTATTGGTTTGGGCATAGCAAAGTGGTATCAGAGCCTATAGTAAAAAAAAAAAGTCATTTTTCAACTCCTATTTCGAACCAACCTACTTCGCAAAACATCACACCAACCACATATTCAGGCGACCCATCTCCGGACGAACCATTTCCCGTCGAGAACCGCCGCAAACACCACCAGACGCGCCGTCACACACCACCTGAAGCACCGTGCGTCAGACCTCTTGGTGTTACACGCCTTCAACCTCCAGCGCCTTGAGGCCCATGCGCAGCACGCGCTTCCATGCGCCTCCACATCACTGCTGACGTTATTAAGGGGCGCCATGTCATTGCTGATGTCACCTGCCACGTGTCATCCCTCTGTTGTGCCACGTGTCACACACACATTTGGCCACGTCATCCTGCCATGTGTCACGCTGACACGCTGCCACGTGTCACTCCCTGCTGCTGCCACGTCATCAGTACTTGCTAAAATTACAGTTTTGCCCCTCACCGTTATTTTGACAGTTCCAGACTCTTCCTAAGTCGGATTTGAGCTCCATTAAGAGGTGATCTTAAGGTTTTCGACCGTTCCAGACGCAATGGTCCACTCCGTTTTGCATGATTCCACTCCAAATATATTAAACAAGCCAGGGAGAGCTTAAAGTTGATCCAATTCTATGGAAGATTCAGGATCCGGAGCCATGATTAAATTGTCGGCATCAAATTATACCATATGGAGACCCAGGATGGAGGATCTCCTTAATTGCAAGGATTTGGCGGACCCATTGGAAAACGAAGGCGCAAAACCCATGTTAATCGCGGAGAAAGATTGGACCAAGATGCATAGAAAGACTATTGTCCAAATTAGACAGTGGATAGACCATAGTGTATTCCACCATGTTGCGTAAGATACCAATGCCTACGAACTCTAGATGAAGCTCGAGGATATGTACCAGGCCAAGACTGCTCGAAACAAAGCGCTTCTAATGATGCGACTAATCAATTTGAAGCTGAAGAGTGGAATCTCTGTAGCCGAGCACACCAGCGAGTTTCAAAACCTGGTGAACCAGTTTGCAGCTGTAGAGTTAGACCTTGGCGATGAAACTCAGGCCCTACTTCTGCTCAGTTCCTTACCTCCCAATTGGGAGACATTGATGGTTTCCCTCGGTAACTCAGCACCGAACGGCAAACTCACTATGGCGATAGTAAAAGATGCCATATTCAGCGAGGAAGCCCGAAGGAAGGAGACCGGCATGAACCAATCACATGCCTTTGTCACAGAAGGTCAAGGAAAGTCTTATGGAACTGGTAGAGGCAGAAGCAGATGAAAGTCCCAAACTCGCGGCAGACCCAACAATGATAAAAATCATCAAAAGGGTAAATATGTTTGTTTTCATTATGGTATCGCAGGACGTTTAAAGAAACATTGCCACAAATTATAAAGGGAGCAAGGTCAAAGCAGCCACCAGCCACAGAAGGAATATGGCGACTCCATGGTCACTGTTGCAGGAGATATCACTATATGCTCAGTCGATGAAGAGGTATGCCTTCACGTAGGAAGCAATGAAGCCAAGTGGGTGGTTGACACAGCAACATCTTACCACGCCACTCCCCACATTGATTTCTTCACCTCGTACAAAGCAGGAGACTTTAGTACAGTGAGAATGGGAAATACAAGTTTCTCAAAGATCTGGGGAATCAGCGATATCCAGATCAGGACCAGTATTGGTTGCAGTATGGTGTTAAAAGATGTGAGACATGTGCCCGACCTTCATCTCAATCTCATTTCCAGGACAACCTTAGACCGAGAAGGCTACGACAATCACTTCAGCAATGGCACTTGGAAGCTGATAAAAGGAGCCATGGTTGTCGTCCGAGGACAGATGCACGGGACATTATACACAACCCATGTGAAAGTAATTTCTAACAGTCTCAATGCAATTGAAGATGGGACTTCACCAAATTTGTGGCACAAAACACTCGGACACATGGGAGAGAAAGGGTTGCTTACACTGGCAAAGAAGAAATTAATCACAGTATCGAAAGGTATTCAATTAAACCCTTATGATCACTGTTTATTTGGAAAGCAACATAGACTCTCTTTTAACTCAACTACCAGAAGAAGATCAGAGTTGTTGAGTTTAATACACACTGATGTTTGTGGTCCCTTAGAAGTGGACTCGTTAGGCGATAACAAATATTTTCTTACATTCATTGATGATGCTTCACGAAAGACGTAGGTATATTTTTTGAAAACAAAGGACCAGGTACTCGATTACTTCAAAGCATTCCACGCCATGGTAGAGCGGGAAACCGGAAAGAAGCTAAAGTGCCTCCGATCAGACAATGGAGGCGAGTACACTTCCGATGAGTTATGAGCATACTGCTTTGAACGCGGTATCCGATATGAGAAAACGGTCCCACGTACCCCACAACATAATGGTATAGCCGAGAGAATGAACCGGACCATTATGGACAGAGTCAGAAGTATGATCATTATGACTAAGTTGTCAAAGCCATTCTGGGGTGAAACAGTTAGAGCCGTCGTTTACCTGATCAACAGATCATCATCAGTACCACTGCAGTTCGAAGTACCGTAAAAGGTATGGACTGGAAGAGATCCCTCCTATTATCACCTGAGAGTATTTGGGTGTAAGGCATTTGCACACGTATCCAAGGAGCAAAGATAGAAGTTCGATTTGAAATCAACTCCATGCATCTTCATAGACTATGGAGACGAAGAATTCAGATATAAACTATGGGATCCAGAATCAAAGAAGGTTATCAGAAACAGAGATGTTGTGTTTCAAGAGAGCCAGACATACAAAGACACTGAAAATACCGCAAAGTCTAGTGGTATCATTCCCAGTGTTACAGATATCATCACAGATCCTGCACCAGTACAGTTGATCCCAGATAATGAAATTCCAGAAGCAGAGGAGGAAGAAGAACCTGAGGGTGTCGAGCAGGGGGGGCCACAAACCCCTCCACCAAAAGCTACAGAACCAGAAGTAGTTCCTCCAGTTGAAGAGCCTCAGACAAGAAGATTTGAAAGAGGCCGACCTCTGATTCCATCAAGGAGATATCCAGAGTCAGACTATATTTTGCTTACTGATGAAGGGGAGCCAGAATGCTTTCAGGAAGTAAAGACCCATACAGACAAAGGTAAATGGGTGCAAGCTATGCAAGAAGAGATGAGTTCCTTGCAGAAGAACCAAACTTATGATTTGGTGAGACTTCCCAAAGGCAAGAAAGCATTGAAAAACAAATGGGTGTTCAAGCTGAAGAAAGACACCAACGGAAAGCCGATAAAGCACAAAGCCCGATTGGTTATCAAAGGATTCCAACAGAAGAAAGGCATAGACTTTGATGAGATATTCTCACCAGTGGTGAAAATGACCTCAATTCGAGTGATACTCAGATTGACAGCTAGTCTGAACCTAGAGCTTGAACAGATGGACGTCAAGACAGCATTCCTCTATGGAGATCTACAGGAGGAAATTTACATGGACCAACCAGAAGGTTTTAAAGTTCCAGGGAAAAAGCATATGGTCTGCAAACTGAAAAAGAGTCTCTACGGCCTCAAGCAAGCACCGAGGCAATGGTACATGAAGTTCGACTCATTCATGGTGGGTCATGGTTACAAGAGAACTGCTGCAAATCAATGCGTCTACATTCAGAAATTCCCAGATGGTAACTTTGTTATCCTATTGTTGTATGTTGACGACATGTTGATAGTTAGACAGGATGCCAATATGATCAGCCAGCTGAAGCAAGAATTGTCCAAGTCCTTTGACATGAAGGACCTAGGCCCAGCCCAATAGATATTGGGCATGAAGATTGTTCGTGACAGGAAAGCCAAAAAATTATGGTTGTCACAAGAGAAGTGCGTTGAACAGGTGATTGCAAAGTTCTACATGGGAAATGCCAAGCCAGTCAGTACTCCGCTGGCTAATCACTTCAAACTAAGGAAGCGATCGTGTTCCTCTTCGATGAAAGAAAAGGAAGAGATGGAAACAATCCCTTACTCTTCAGTCGTTGGTAGCTTGATGTATGCAATGGTTTGCACCAGACTGGATATAGTTCACGCTGTAGGTGTTGTGAGCAGATTTCTTTCAAATCCAGGCAAGGACCATTGGGAAGCAGTCAAGTGGATTCTTAGGTACCTGAAGAGTACATCAAAACTATGTTTGTGCTATGGGGGAGCAGAACCAGTCTTGGAAGGCTATACAGATTCAGATATGGCCGATGACATTGACAGCAGGAAATCTACATCAGGATTTCTATTTACTTTTGCAGGGGGAGCTGTATCATGGCAGTCCAAATTGCAGAAGTGTGTTGCCTTATCTACAACAGAAGCAAAATACATTGCCGCAACGAAAGCTGGAAAAGAAATGTTGTGGGTGAAGATATTTCTCCAAGAACTGGGTGTTATTCAGAAAGAAAACAAAGTGCATTGTGACAGTCAAAGTGCTCTGGAATTGAGCAAGAATTCAATGTATCATTCCCGCACAAAGCATATCGACATTCGCTATCACTGGATACGCAAAGTTATGGAGCAACAATTATTGAAGATTGTGAAGATCCATACAAACAAGAACCCGGCTGACATGTTGACAAAGGTGGTTACTCGAGAGAAGCTAGAGCTATGCAGAGACATAGCCAGGATGGATATCAACTGAAGCGTAGCTGAAGACGTTCTCCTCTGATTGGTATGGAAGGGGAAGAATTGTAAGTTCTATACTGCATGCACATCACCACCACCACCTGTCCATGCGAAGCCAAAACCAAACATCAAGCTCACGCATGTTTTTAGCCAAGTCAAGATTGGCGGCCAGGATAAATCATGCGTGAAGGATTTGGCAGCTTCTGAAGATCACGCTTGAAGACTTCAGACATATCCACATGCAAACCCACGCCTGTGTAAAGATAGGGTTTTGTTTGTATTCAATTCTCTGCATATATATATATGGCCAGTGTATGGAGTGTATAATAGAGTAAAGGTGTAAGACACAAGACAAGTGTAAAACAGATAGCAAGAAACTCAGAGTGTTTTTGTGAGTTGTAAGAGAGTGAGAGTGTGAGGTTGAGTTGAGTTGATGCTTGTATCCTCCTCCCCGCAATTGTATTTCTTCAACCGAAATAGTGAAAACTCTCTCAAAGTGGACGTAGGTACCTATTGGACCGAACCACTATAAACCTTGGTGTCTATTGAGTGTGTATGTATGTGTTTCGTATTAGTTTGGGCATAGCAGGAAGAAGCTCATAAGACGGCGGTTGACGGTGCCATAGAAGCGGCGAGAGACGTAGCAGTAGGCGCCGATGAATAGTCTGGTCTTCCATGGAAGCTCCGGCGATGCTTTACTACCCATACTCTCTCTCTGTATGTATATATATATATATATATATATATAACTGACGCCGGACAGAATAGAGATTATTCTGCAGGCTAGCGCAACGGGTAATTTGCAAGAAAGAAAAGGGAGAAATTATTCGACCCAAAATTCAGAGAACATTCTGAAATTTAATAAAATTCTTAATATTCAAAACTAATTTAAAACAACCCACAAGCCGGGTTTAAATAGCTGAAAATCAAGGATTTTACCAAAAATAGCAAAACCCTAAAAGTCTTACCAAAACGAAACAAGGAAAGAAATCAAAAGATTACCAAAAATCTGGCCCAAATCGGGTTCAGAATCAATTCCTAATTGACAAATAGAAAATTACCCTAAATAGCAAAAATTAACTAAAAATAAAGATTTGAAAAGGAAAACAGCAGATCACAATTTCCTGCCATCCTTGCGCTGATCCTCCTGCATCAGTCACCCCGGGTTGGAAAGAACTCGTCCTCGAGTTCACAGCAGCATCAGCAGAATCCGCAAAACAAGGACTCTGGTGTTTCACATTAAAGATATCAGGTGTTTTCAAGTGACTAGGGAGACACAACCTGTATGCGTTGTCATTAATCTTTTGGAATATCTCACAAGGTCCAATATTCTGCTCCTTAAGCTTATTATACTCGCCAACAGGGAAACGATCACGAGTTAATACAACCCAAACAAAATCACCAACATCAAAAAGTACCTGACGATGATGACTGTCCGCTCGAGTTTTGTACTTGGCATTACTCTCGTGAATGGCCAGTTTCACCTGCTCATGGATGCCTCGAAGATGTTGGGCCAACTCATCTGCCTTAGGATGCAAACGGCGCACACGTGGAATGGGCGCTAGGTCCAGTACTCCAGATGGATTCTGACCATAGACAATTTCAAAAGGA
The DNA here is from genome assembly GCA_963922005.1 of Cornus suecica. Classification (NCBI taxonomy): domain Eukaryota; kingdom Viridiplantae; phylum Streptophyta; class Magnoliopsida; order Cornales; family Cornaceae; genus Cornus; species Cornus suecica. Next base: position 23,804,352 of record OY998238.1, read on the forward strand.
CTCATTCCTGTGGTCCTTCTCGTTGACCTGTTGTAGGCAAATTCTGTTTGAGGTAATGCCAGATCCCACTGCTTGGGTTTAGTGCTTGCTAAACACCTCAACAGATTGCCTAGACTCCGATTCACCACTTCGGTCTGACCATCCGTCTGGGGGTGATAAGCGCTGCTGAAATTTAGCTTCGAACCCAGCTTTCCCTATAAACTCCTCCAGAAATTACTGATGAACTTGGTGTCTCGATCTGAAGTGATGGATCGAGGAACACCATGGAGACGCACAATCTCCCTGAAGTAAAGATGGGCTATTCGGGCAGCATCCATGGTTTTCCTGCAAGGTACAAAGTGGGCCATCTTGGAAAACCTGTCAACCACAACTAAAATAGAATCACAGGCCCGTTGGGTACGGGGTAAGCCCAACACGAAGTCCATACTGACATCGAACCAAGGAGCTTCAGGAACCGGCAAGGGGGTGTAAAGGCCTGCATTGGTGAGGACACCCTTGGACCTTTGGCATACATAACAACGTCCCACAAAGTGAGCCACGTCACTGGTCAATTTGGGCCAATAATAATCAGAAGCAATAAGGGCCAATGTCTTGTCTCGCCCGAAGTGACCCTCATTATGAAGCTCACTAATAATCTGTTGCCTTAGCGAACAATCTGGAATGCACAATTGTAGCCCACGAAACAAATAACCATTATGTAAAAGGAAATCATGACGATGACCAGATGTTACCTCCTGAATGATCTTTCCAAAGGAAGGATCTGTGGCATACAAATCAGTGAAAGTCTCAAATCCTGTGACTCGGGTACTCATAGTGGTGAGGAGTGAAGTGCGACGACTGAGGGCATCTGCAACACGGTTCAAATTCCCTGATAGGTGTCTCAGGGAAAAAGTGAACTCTTGCAAGTACGCCACCCATTTGGCATGCCGTCTGCTCAGCTTGTGTTGACCATTTATGTACTTCAGGGCCTCATGATCAGTAAGAAGGATGAATTCCTTATGCACAAGGTAGTGACGCCAATGACTCAAAGACTGAATGATGGCGTAGAACTCCAGGTCGTAGGTGGAGTAATTCTTCTTGGATCCCGACAGTTTCTCACTGAAAAAAGCTATGGGTCGCCCTTCCTGACTTAGAACACCACCAATGCCAACTCCCGATGCATCACAATTCAACTCAAACACTTTATCAAAATCAGGGAGTGCCAACACCGGTGCCTCTGTCATCTTCTGCTTGACCAGTTGAAAACTGGCTTCTGTCTCCTTAGTCCAGTGGAAATCACGTCCCTTGAGGCACTCTGTAATAGGAGCAATCAGAGTGCTGAAATTTCTGATGAAGCGGCAGTAGAAAGATGCCAACCCATGGAAACTCCTGACATCATGCAAGGTTTTTGGCTGGGGCCACTCCAAGACTGCATCTATCTTCGACTGATCTGCATGAACACCATCAGTAGATACAATAAAACCTAGAAAGGTTACAGAAGTAGTGAAGAAAGAACACTTCTTCTGATTAACAAACAGACGCTCCTTCCTGAGCATGTCAAAAACTGCACGGAGGTGATCAAAGTGGGAGGCCCATGTAGGGCTATAAATAAGGATATCGTCGAAGTAGACTACCACGAAGTTCCCCATGAAAGGCCGTAAAACCTGATGCATAAATCTCATGAATGTGCTGGGCGCATTGGACAGTCCAAATGGCATGACCATCCACTCATACAACCCATGTGGCGTCTTAAACACCGTCTTCCACTCGTTTCCAGGCCTTATTCGGATTTGGTGGTATCCGCTCTTAAGGTCAATTTTGGAGAAGACCTTAGAACCGGACAGTTGATCTAGCATGTCATCCAGGTGGGGAATGGGAAATCTGTACTTCACCGTAATTCTGTTGATGGCTCTGATGTCTACACACATACGCCAGGACCCATCTTTCTTTGGCACCAACAAGACTGGAACGGCACATGGGCTCATACTCTCACGGATGTAGCCCATCTCCAGCAACTCTACTACCTGTCGCTGCAACTCTTCAGCTTCCTTTGGGCTGAGGCGGTATGCTGGTCTATTGGGCAAACTCGAGCCTGGGATCAGGTCGATCTGATGCTGAATATCTCTCATAGGCGGCAATCCAGGAGGAAGGTCTTCTGACATCAAATCAGAGAATTCCGAAAGCAGCTGCTGGACCTCCGTGGGTAATTCTGGAACCTCACCTGCTGCACTATTCCCACAAGGCAGTAAAGCATAAACTACATGTTCACGCTCAATTTCAACCAAAAACCTGGACATAGAAAGCAGATTGTTACTATTGACAACCGGGGTGGGATTGGGTCATTCCCGACGCGGTGCCAACACAATCTTTTTCCCTTTAATGCTAAGGGAATAGGTATTTTTCCGTCCATCATGCACTACACTTCGATCGTATTGCCAAGGCCTGCCTAACAGTATATGACATGCATCCATGGACACTACATCACACCAAGCATTATCGAAATACTTCTTCCCAACAGAAAAAGACACTAAACATCGTCTATCTACTGTTACCTCACTTCCTTTATTCAGCCATGACAGTTTGTATGGCTTGGGGTGACGATCTGTCTTCAACTGCAATTTCTGGACAGCGTCTTCAGAGACTACGTTCTCGCAACTGCCACTGTCAATAATCATCTTGCAGACTTTGTCGGCCACGGTGCAGGTTGTGTGGAAAATATTGGTCCTCAACCAATCATCGTCGGAATCGCCTTTGGGAGTCAGGAGGCTCTTACGAATGACCAGGGTCTCATGGCCATCTCCATACAACACATCCTCATCTTCCTCTTCGTCATACACTGGCTCTCCAATCTCCTCAGTCTCGTCTTCCTCAAGCAGTAGATTCTTGCCCGTCTGACTGGCAGGCTTCCTGCAATTGGTTGCTCTATGCCCCTGTTCACTACATCGAAAACACTTAATAGTAGGGTTAGGATTACCCTTTGGTGGCTGTTGGGGAGGACGGGATTCTTGAGGGCGAGATGGCCTACTACTTTGGTCGTTTCTGATGATAGGTCGTCTATTCTGCTGTTTCTCTACAGCAAGGGCACGCTGGTAGGCTTCAGAAACTGTCCACAGCGAGTGAAGGTTGAGGACATCCTGCAGAGGTTGTCGTAAACCCCCCAAATATCGGGCTACCATCTGTTCTTCTGTCTCAGTTAGATCATTCCGAGCGATCAACTGATAGAACTCCTCTGTATAATCTTCCACGGATCTCATCCCTTGCCTCAACGAATGAAGTCGCTGAAACAGGGTTTGAGTATAGCCAAAAGGAAGGAAGTGACTCTTCATCTTCTTCTTCATCTTCTCCCAATCAGTGATCTTGGCCTTGCCCTGCCTGTTTCTTGAACGTTTCAACTGTTCCCACCACGCAGATGCTCGACCCTTGAGTTTGATGGCCACCAATTTCACTTTGACACGATCCGGGACCTCTTTATAATCGAAAATTCGTTCTACTTCATTCAACCAATCAATAAAGCAATCGGCTTGTAACGTACCAGAAAACTCGGGCAGGTCTACTTTGAAGCCGAGATCTCTATGACGGTATTGATTGTGATACGGATTTTCGAAGGTGGAATTGTCGGTATCAGAATCTTCCACATCATGATTACCGATTTCCTGCGCCGCCAGGCGCTGGGTTAATTCTGCCACTTGTCTCTGCAAATCCTCAATCGTAACATCCTGAACATAACGATCACGGTGCGGGACTTTCTCAATCGGAACCTGCCCACGACGACCACCACGACCACGACCACGATAATTAGCCATCGAAAACTGATGGAAAAAAAACCGCCTCAGGAAGATGCTGAGCTCTGATACCAATTGACGTCGGACATAATAGAGATTATTCTGCAGGCTAGCGCAACGGGTAATTTACAAGAAAGAAAAGGGAGAAATTATTCGACCCAAAATTCAGAGAACACTCTGAAATTTAATAAAATTCTTAATATTCAAAACTAATTTAAAACAACCCACAAGCCGGGTTTAAATAGCTGAAAATCAAGGATTTTACCAAAAATAGCAAAACCCTAAAAGTCTTACCAAAACGAAACAAGGAAAGAAATCAAAAGATTACCAAAAATCTGGCCCAAATCGGGTTCAGAATCAATTCCTAATTGACAAATAGAAAATTACCCTAAATAGCAAAAATTAACTAAAAATAAAGATTTGAAAAGGAAAACAGCAGATCACAATTTCCTGCCATCCTTGCGCTGATCCTCCTGCATCAATAACATTCACTATCATTTACAGAGCTAACAATAATACTTTTCCTAGACTTTAGAGAAAGACACCCCAATTGGGAAATCTACTTACTCCAACTAATGCGATACATAAGAGCAGAATGATACATCTAGGTCCACAAATCCACGCCCCTTCGGGCTGGGAGGGGGGATCATATGCAAGTTTTTATGAATTTATACTTCAACCATAAAAATTGAGAATTAGGAGATACGTAGGCGGTCACGTTGAAGGTATGGACATGTCAATGAATCTCGAATGAGATTAAATTAGTATTGAATGTTACTGACTACGCTCCTTCCTAGTCATATTTAATTGTCTATTTTCACAATTTTATTTGTCCAGCCAAACTTCTCAATACAATATAATTTTTCACTTTCATTTATTATATTTCTTCTACTAACTTCAAACAAGTACCAAATCCTTAACTTTTATCTTTTCTTCGTAAAATGAAAAATTCATTAATATTACTACAATAAAATATACTCTCTTAAAAGATAAAAAAAATCCAACTTACTATTATTTTGGGAGAGAGGGGGAGTATTAAGAAAACTTTTGTGTTTAAGCAGATGATAACTAATATTATGATAAGCATTATTTAAAGTCTGGTGATCAGTTGGTATGCTAGTACTGTATCAAAGAGAGAAAATACAAACTAAATAGTGCAGAATGATTTTGAGTGGGAATAAACAAGAAATGACATTTTTTCCTAGGGTTAAATGCAAAAAACCCCCCTATACTATTTTCTCTTTCTAAAATAACCCCCTGCACTAAAGGATTGCCCCCTAAACTATGTAAATGTTGCAATTTACCCAATTCCGTTATAACACCGTTAGTGGACATTTGTTTGGACAGTTTTACCCTTCATTAAATAAGGCTTTGTTTGGCCAAACCAACTTAAGCTTTCAACTTTAATGACGTGACAATGCAAATCTCCCACAATCAATGCACCTGTGACAACACACACTTTATATATTAAAAAATAATATTGGGAAGAAATATTTATTTCATAAAAAAATTATATATTCTAGAAAAGATCAATCTACCCCCTTGTTATAAGAAATATTTTTTTTGAAAAAAATAAAATTTTCTGAAAAATAAATATAAAAAATATGTAAAAACAATTCAAAAAAATTTTTTGGAAGAAATATAAATATTTGGAAAATATATATTTCAAACAAAATTCTGGAAAATAATATTTTGGGAATTAATCCGGGAAAAAAAATTCTGGAAAAAATCCGGGAAAAAGTTTTTTGGAAAATTTCTGGAAAAAAATCGAAAAAACAATTCCTGGAATATATAATAAAAAAAATTTGGAAAATTTTTTCCAGATTAATATATAGGAATCAAAATCTGAGAAAAAAAAAAATCGGGAAAAATTTTTTTTTCGAAAAAATCCGGGAAATAAATTAATCTGGAAAAAAATCGAAAAAAAAATTCTTGAAAAAATTTCTAAAACTGTTTTTTGGAAAAAAAATTAAATATTTAGAAAAATATTTTGGGAAACATTTATATTTTTCCCGGACTTTTTCTAGTAATATATTTTTGGAAAAAATATATAAATAATATTTGGAAAAGGAAATTTCTAAAAAAATACATGTAAAAAAAGTCAGTTAGTTTTTCAAGGAAGCAGTATTGTTGTTGTGGCAATTTCTCCACTTAACAAATTATCTTATGCTGATTGATGATGATTAATTACTACTTCATCAGGCAAGCATAATAGTCAGTGTGGTCTCTATTAACCCAAAGATTGGCTCCAGAAATCTGAACGAAAGCTAATTTTTTTTTACACGTATTTTTTAAAATATTTATATTTTTTTAGAAATTACTTTTTCCAAATATTATTTATATATTTTTTCCAAAAATATATTACTAGAAAAAGTCCGGAAAAAATATAAATGTTTCCCAAAATATTTTTCTAAATATTTAATTTTTTTTCCAAAAAAAATTTTTAGAAATTTTTTCAAGAATTTTTTTTTCGATTTTTTTCCAGATTAATTTATTTCCCGGATTTTTTCAAAAAAAAAAATTTTCCCGAATTTTTTTTTTCTCAGATTTTTTTGACTTTTTTTACATGTATTTTTTAAGATATTTATATTTTTCAGAAATTGCTTTTTCCAAATATTATTTATATATTTTTTATATTTGTATGAGTTGTTTGGCCAAACAAAGCCTTATTTAATGAAGGGTAAAACTGTCCAATAAATGTCCACTAACGGTGTTATAACTGTGCACATAGATGAGGGGGGTTAAGTGCTAAAAAGGGGATAGTATGGGGGGTTTTTTGCCAAAAGCATAGATTGGGGGGTTATTTGAAGAAAGAGAAAATAGTATAGGGGGGTTTATTCCATTTAACCCTTTTTTCCTATTATACAATTGATGTAGCTATACGTTTAAATACAGTCATTGTAGATAGGGTAAAGTGCAATAAACCCCCCTAAACTATTCTAGTTTTGTAACTAACCCCCCTGAACTTCAAATCACCCCCTGAATTATCATTTTGTTACAAATTGCCCCAATTTCCTTGCAAAAGACTATCCTACCCTTCTTAATAAACCTATCTATTCTTCTAATATTACCTCTAATTTTTCCCTCTTTTAAAATGTTAATTAGACTATGCACCTTTATTGTATCCGCATGAAATACATTCTCAAAAATAAAAGAGAAAAATATAACTTGTAATTTTTTTATATTTGAAACAATAAACTTGTTATTAAATTTAGTTTAATTTAATGTATAAAACTTACTACCTTATGCTTAAAATTTTTAGATGCTAAGATAAAAAATAAAAAACTTATTTTCCTAAGATATACATTCATACAAAATTTATAAATTACTTAGATAAAAAATTATTTTTTTTGTATTATATATATAAATATTGTTGAGTAATTACTAAATCATTTTTAAAATCTTACTTAATTTTATTTAAATAATCTAAAATCATTAATTATTCAATTAATTTAAAATTTGTGAAAATCTATACAAACTTTTATGCAGAATATGCTATCAAATTTGTATAATTGTTTTTATAATATATGTTAGGGTAAATTGCTTAAAACCCCCTAAAGTTTACTCTCTTTCCCATAGATATCTCCTCAACTATGAAATGAGCTTAGAACCCCCTAAAGTTTCATAAAATGTTGCACCATGGGCTTGCCTTCAATTTTATTTACCCTTTTACCCTCCAAACTTTTTGTATTTCCACATTACCTTTAATCCTCTTATAGGGCAAAAAAACATATAAAAGACAATTATATCCTTACTATTATATTTCTTAATTCTTTAAATTATAAAAATATTATTTCTTTTAGTTAGAATATTAATTCTGCCATTTACTTTTAATGTATTAGACTAAATATATTCTCAAATATTTTTTTTTTGTAAGTTTTAATTATTTTATTTGTAAATCAATTAACTTATTATTAAATTTTAGTTTGATTTAAATCATTAAAATCAATCCTAATTAATATATTCATAAATAAATCACAATTTATGAATATATTTTTATGAAAAGAAAGTTTCAGTTGGCAAAAAAAAAAATTAATTAGGATAATGAGTTTTATGATTTAAATCAAATTAAAATTTAATAACAAGTTAATTCACAAATAAAATAATTAGAACTCATTACCATAGTGCTCATTTTTATTTATTTATTTTTTGTTTTTTTTCAGTAATTAAAACTTATTATATTTTGTTTTTCTAATGATTATATATATATTTGGTTATGTTGGTTTAACACTGTGTCAGATTCTGGCTAGCTTGTTGAGTCTGAACATGTGTTTTTCATTTTATTTGATTTTATTTTGTAGACATTGTTGGGAGGATTACATATTTGATGATTTTTTATTTTATTTTATGGGTCTTAGTGATTTTTATTAAAGTTATGTTGTAGTTGGTGATTTTTTTTTTCTTGGTTTCAATTTGTGATTAGTTGGTCTCGACACCATGTAGATATTTATGGATTTGGATTTTTAATTAATTGTGTGCAAAAAATCAACCTCCATGACTTACATGAAACTGACTTGTTAAAAAAAAACCCAGAAATTACTATTATTTTAATACTTTTTTATTTGATAATTGAACTAGCATGAACAAATCATTATATTCAAGTATTTAACCAATCTCATCTCATTGTATTTTATGATATTTCAAAATCGTAATTGAAAAATTAATTATTATCTATTATGAAAGAATGATAAATGTTGATAAAGAACTTGCTCATACATAATTCTACTTCCTTCCTCATACATTAATTGTCCAATTTTTTTAACTATACTTGGTTTCGAATAATTTTATATTTTTTAAAATTGTCCTTTTTCATTAGTTTCAAAAATAATAAAAAATAATAAATATTGAAAAGAAAGTGCTAAAAATAACTATTTATTATTACATTAATCAACATAGACCCCTTGAAGAAATTCTAGAATATTCGATAAAACCCTTTAAAGCCGTTATCCTCTGTTCCTAAAATCCTGATCTCCTCTTCCAGCTCTTGTAAGCTACTTCTCCGATTCCTGAAACTCATTATCCTAATTAATATATTCATAAATAAATCACAATTTATTATTAAGTATTTTGTGATATATTTTTTAATATATTTTTATGAAAAGATTGTTTCATTTGGCATGAAAAAGTTAATTAGGATAATGAGTTTTATGATTTAAATCAAACTAAAATTTAATACCAAGTTAATTGATTTACAAATAAAATAATTAGAACTTATGGAAAAAAAAATTTTAACATTTGAGAGTATATTTAGTCTAATACATTAAAGGTAAATGGCAGAATTAATATTCTAACTAAAATAAATAATTTTTTGTAATTTAAAGAATTAAGAAATATAATAGTAAGGGTAGGATAGTCTTTTATATATTTTTTTGCTCTATAAGAGGATTAAAGGTAAGGTAGAAATATAAAGAGTTTGGAGGGTAAAAGGGTAAAAAAATTTGAGAGCAAGCTCATGGTGCAAGAAAATGAAAGTTTAGGGGAGTATAATTAGTTGAGGGGGTATCTGTGGGAAAGAGAATAAACTTCAGGGGGGTTTTAAGCAATTTACCCTATATGTTAATAAGAAAGGGCATGATGGTCATTTATATAAAAAATAAAGAAATTGGGGCAATTTGCAACTAAATGTGATAACTTAGGGGGTTAACTGTACATATCATAGTTCAAGGGGGGTTTTGTGCAAAACTGACCATAGTTCAGGGGAGTTTTATGCACTTTACCCTTGTAGATATCAAACCTAACTGCCTCGACAGCGAAAAAACATAGCCTTGCAACATCTAATTGTAAGCAGATTAGCTCAAGGGTGCTATCGAATCATATTACAATCAACGGTACCTCAGCTTTTCTGATATTTTAGGCTCAAGTTGGACCGTGTAAAGAACCCAATCACAATGTAAAAGCATTTTCAATTTTAAGGCGGAACTGCGAGGTCAGTGGTTCTTAAGGGTTCCCATTGCTTCCAGGTCGGTGGCTGAATTATGTGAACTGGACTGTCCAGCTTCTCTGCCGAAGCCATACACAGTTTCCATCTCTGCTGCTGGGGGCTGAGCAATATTTTCTGATAACACTCTGAAGTAAGCATGAGGTGCCCAACCTGCCTTATTGAGTTGGAAATAAATAAACATATATACAATAATCATACTAACCAAAGAAATATACATGAGTGATTGAGCAGCCAAAGTCAGTCCCTCAAATAGAAACTCCTGTAAATTTCTGTAGTAACTAGTTTCACAAAGCTCGTATTAATTTGTTGCTGCATTTTATTGTGTTTGATCTACATGATGTGGTGAAGGAGGTAAGCTAGCCAGCAATAAAGCTAGCAAAGACAGTTCCACCGCGAGCGAGTAGTCTTTGCCAAAGAAGGGCTAAGAGCTTACATCTTTCTTGCACTTGACAAGCAAACGGTGAAATGAATAAGAGTAAGAATATATCCCCATCTCATAACTCCTCTCATCAAGTATTACCCACATCCACTAGGTCAGTCTGGTTGGTTCTTTGCACCTAGTTTTGTGGGAAATACAGGAACACCGACGAGGTAGGTTATGTTTTTTTTTTTCATCCTGGTTTATATTCGAATCTGGAGAATGTGAATTTATGGCATTCTTGTTTTTGGTACGTTTCTATGATCTTGGGTCTTAGGTGTGGGTCGAATCATGATAAAGTAGGTGTTTTTTTTGGCTCAAGGGTTTTCTATGTAAAGAATCTCGATACCCTTGTGCTCTATCGCTTTAGTAGATAAATGTTTGATGTATTGGCACTATGGATGAATTGACTTTTGATATTATGTGTAAGTTTAACTTTTTCTTAATTTATCGTTTGTTTAGTTGAAATTAATAATGAGTTTAAATTAATTAAGATAACCATCAAGACCTATTCAACTTCCCCCTCCCTTCTCTCTCACACAGAATTTAACTTTTCTTAGTTTTTAACACTTGAAAGTTTTCTGCTTTACCATGACCTTATCCGGTGATTAATGCTTCTGAAATTTTCACCAATCACGAACATGTACCTTGTATAGTTTATACTCTCTCCGTCTCAAATTATGGGTCCACTTTTCCTCTTTACCTTATCCCAAAATAAGTGTTCACTTTTGAAAAGTCAAAGCACTTTATTTGATCAATTGACCAATTTAACCTTCAACCTTTAAAGTTATAAAACATATACACTATAACCATCACATCACTATGGTGGGACCATGAATAAAGTTGGTATTTCATTCACTAACACTACAATAAAAGTCATCCTCTTAAAAAATTGGATTTCCCAAAATGGACCTATATTTTGGGACGGAGGGAGTAGTATTCTATTGGTGAAACTAAACTCGATAAAATGGTTTGCTTACCTCATAGGCGAGGAAGGACTTCTTAAATATGAAATCACCATGTTCAACCAAGACAAATCCTAGAATCTCCTAAGAATTTAAAGTGAGCAAGCTTTTACACTACGAAGACTTCAAAAGCTTCTTAATATCAACATGTCAGAATCAAATGCTCAAACCTTTGCCCTAACTCATATATTTGACTGTAAGAACCCCGGTTTGGCTCTTAAATCAATAAAAGAGGTGAAAGAAAAATGAAGTACAAAGACAACATGGTAATAACATAATTAATAAACCAAAATATGAGAATGTAACTAAAATCATCAAGAAATTGTGATTACGCATCTTGGCTACATTAGTACATGTATAAAACTTATCAGAGAATGTAAAGAAATGATTTCAAATAAGAAACTTAAAGCACTCAAAAACTCTATTCTGAAGATTGTTAGAGGAGTTAGTAGCCTTAATTTTCTTTCCTCTTTTTTTTTTTAAGCTTTAAGCATTTTAGAATTTAGATAGGTAACAATATAATTTCCACTAAATCTGACCACCGCTGAAGAACACTTACTATGACAGATATATATCAACTAGGGGTAAGATTATATTTAGGTACACACATACCGTTCATATCATGTGGGAAAGGAAAGAACTGCAAGTAGCATATTGAAGAAATTACTGTTCCTGTAACAAACAAATGCTATACCTGCATTAGAAACATATATATACTTTTCTAATTATTACATGAATTATGCTACCAATAAATCATCTTTTATTCATGTTAGACGAACAAACCTATGAGGCCTCCAGCAAATACATCGGTCCAATGATGCCAATAGTCATCCACTCGAGAAACCCCTATTAGTGCAGCGAAAAGATAAGGAACCAGAACAATGCAGAGTTTTGCAATGTGGCCCCGACGATCAAACACCTTAATTTTCCCTGATAAATACCATGCAAGGAAACCAAGACCAGCAAATGACCCTGCATGTTGAGAACCAAATCCCCGTTAAGCCCATTTTTGGCTGTTCAAATATCTCAACTGCGGCAGAAACTTGAGCTACACATACTAATTTCCTGTCAATTGTAATCAACCTCTCTGAGGCTAATTAAGGAAATATTTAATTCAAACTGACTATCTGAAATATATCTTCATAAATTTTGAAAAAAAGAAAAAAAAAATGTAACAGAAAAATCATTGCTCCACTGGTAGAAGATGTGCAGAGATTCTCAGAGGTGCAGAGATTCTCAGAGGTCTCATGAACTCAAACAATGGAAAATTTTTGAGAGAATATTGAAGATAGTTGGCACTACCACTTCGGTTGCACCGTTTTGGGCCTTGGATATGGGATTGCATTCTAATTCTAAAGATTTCATTGTTCGTTTGCTCAAAAATGATTTGGAATTGTTACAATTCCAAAATCCACCAATTCCACAATTTGAATTTTACATGAGAAGTTGTGATTTCAAATTCCAAATCTTCTCCAAGTCTTCAACCCAATAAATTCTCTCTTTCTAACAATTAACTTTTCACAACTACAAACTTATATATATATTCACAAAGACATATATATACATATGCCTATATATATACAAGAATATATACACATGTCTATATATACACACATGTATATATATATGCATATATATAAAACATTATTTGCTAACACTACGACCTGGACAGATCGATTCTGTACCTAATCCATATATATATATATGCATATATATATTTATTGTATCATTATAATAGCTCTGTTTTCAACTTTTCACCTAAACTGATATTTCACCTCTCACATACACATGCACACCTGTGATGTGAATGTGATCTCAGTCAGTCCTTTTAGCTCAGTTTAATGGCGAATACTCCAACTTCACTGCTTTGTCATGCCACCAAGTAAAACGCACACACATACAGAAATATATATACACACATCCACTTATACATACATACATGCATATCACATGCACATACATATACATATACATACATATTCATAATTTCATACATATATATATATATACACACACTTAGATCTATTTATATTGTTTAATTTAATTCAAGATTTATGATATTTTATATTCAAATTGGGTTAAGGATTAAAATTCACATCGAAATTAAATTTGAATTGAAATTCGCATTTGGTTTATGATTGAAATCCAATTACACTTGAATTCCAATACTTAGACGAACAATTTACAATTTCATGGAATTGCAACTCCATTGCAATCCCAAATCCGCACAACCGAACGGACCCTAAATGTATTTGGGGGATCAAATGCATTGAAAACATCGAGAATTTGCTATACTGAGCCATTGTGATGAAACCTAGTTCTCCACGTAAGGAAATGGCGTAATTGTATGAGAAGCATATTCAACAATATCTTTGTACTTGATTGAGAATGCTTAATTAGCCACTAAGGAGTGGTTCATAAAAACACAATTACCAGATGCTAATTGTCTGACTTACATGAAGTATGCCCGCTCGGGAAACTTTTGTGTCCTTCCTTGATAATTTTTTTCTTCCCATGGCAGATAACATTCTTAGTAATATGATCAAACACCTAAAGATGCAAAGCAATACCTCACTTCAGGCAACCAAAACACTGGTGTAAGCATGAGACATTAGCTTACTACTGTTAATGGAAATAGGACCAGATGTAAGAAATAGTTCTGATATATGAGGACGAGGACAAACCCCTTTTCCATCGGGGAAACATCGCCAAAAGAAGTTTGGTCTTGGACGTCCGACAGCATCTTTGATTGAATCCGTTATAACTCCAGTTATCAGAACAGAAAATAGAAGGCCTGTGCTTGTACAAGCAAACATGTCAGTATAAACCATGACAGTCAAACAGCCACGCCAGTTTACCGTAAACAAAACCGAAGAATTACCCAGTATTGCATGGTGTAGGTCATAAATGTCTCTTCTGTTAAGGTAATACACCATGAATATTACACAAGGCAGCACTATAGCATAGATCTGTTACTTGAAACAGACCAATAATTAGAACATTGAAAAATAACCAATTTTAGTAACAGAATTGCAATAAAAAGTTGATATGATTTATCACAGTAAAGTAAAACGTACTGGAACAGCCCAAAAAGGCACAGTATCCTCTTTGAATGGGTACTTCAGGTCTGTCATCATCTCCTCTCCCACAAAGCGATGAAAAGGTTCAATAATATTTAAGCCCATATCGATCAATATGAGAAGCAGAAGAATGAGCCAGTCATGCTTATGCACTATTAGAACCTTTGTTCCATGGGATTTGAGAGTGTGTTGAGCTCTCAACTGAGTCTCCACCATCCTCACCAATTAATCTATAAAATGAAAAAAGTTCTAATAAGAAAACAACTTGTTGAGTTGAAGATAACATCAACAGCTTTTCTAAATCTTGAGTTAGGGTTTTTTTTTTTTTTTTTTTTTTTTTTTTTTTGAAGTGGTGATTGAAATGCATTCCTCCCTCTACATACTTACATGTCATATATCTTATGCAGTTGGTCACTCCATCAACTATATGTTAAAAGTGATTCACTGAAACCTGATTTCGATTACAAAGACACATTAAGCGAAGAATTTACATTAGGATCCTTCTTCTGTCTCACTCTCTTTTTCTTTATTTTTTCTCTATTCAGCTAGTAATAAGGTTTGACTATGTTTACCGGCCCCTTCCTCTTTTCAGAGTGTTATCATTCATGAACAATTATTGAAATACAGAAGCAGCACATTCCGTTGTTCAACACACATATTCCCCATCCACAAACCAAAGCATGCACTAGAAGGTTAGGTTTCTAGTTGGGGTGGAATAAAATTATTGGATATTCAATATGAAAATTCACATTCTATGTTAATTTTCATCCTCCATATATATATTGCTTGTCAGTGTGTCTATACGAAACAATAAAAGAAGCACAATAACTGATTGAAAAAAAAAGGAGTGAGCAGAAGAATTGCTTCAATTTCAACTTTAAAAATTTAAGAAGGGCACATTATATATAGCATATCCATAAAGGTTGGACTAGATACTTGAGTAATGCAATGAGGAATTAAACACAAACAAATTTTCTCAAAGTTTTTGTGCTAGACTAATCATTGATCTCCATTTATTCCAATCTACAATAGAATTATGTTGCATACATCCATTTTACATTATGCCATAAAATTTCTACGTATTTTTTAATGAAGTGAAGCTTTACAAACAAACAGCCTTTGAACGTGTGGCTATAACACAAACCCTTGATATCAGCAAATCATGGACATTGGTTAAACTAAGCCTCAAGATTGAACCAAAACAATTGTAATAGCTACAAACAAGAAATAGTATGTATTATTTGACCTATGATTTAGTCAAAAAGCATCCTATGTGCACAAAAATGAAAGAAAATGCACCATCTCACAGAATTAGGTTTAGAGAAATTCTCACTTAAAACAAGTAAATGAAATCTCGGTGAATTTATCTTAGAAATGTTTGTAATTACCTACGGATGGTGCCTTTATGAGCTACCCGTTCTTGGCTTTTAGCCCATTCCACTCATTATGGACGTTGTAATTTCTATAGATATTTATAAAAATTTGCTTAATCTTTTGGGGAAAAAAAAAAAACTAAGCAGGGTTGCAACTAAGACCTACCCAAACTCCACTTTTGAGAATTCAACCCAGAAGCCATTGTTTTAGTACAAACATTATACTTAATAAAGTAAACCATTTGACATAAAAGGCCACTGTTTTTAATTTTTTGATGATACATTGTTTTCTTTCATCAATTTTACCGAAAAGGAATGGTTACAATAAGGTATTAAAACTCAAGAGGAAGAATGCTAACAATAAATAGGCATATAGGATTATCTCATTTGAATAACATGA
The DNA here is from genome assembly GCA_963922005.1 of Cornus suecica. Taxonomy (NCBI): domain Eukaryota; kingdom Viridiplantae; phylum Streptophyta; class Magnoliopsida; order Cornales; family Cornaceae; genus Cornus; species Cornus suecica. The sequence continues at coordinate 23,820,290 of OY998238.1, forward strand.
AAGCCAGCCTCATGTGATCATTAAGCCATAAAAGATTATCTCAATTGCACAAAATAGATAGCTTAATTCTGATATAGAAAATTATGACGACAAAGCAATTCACAATTATTCAAGAAAACACATAAATCTAGGGTTTCTCTGGGTTATCCCAGTTAATTCATAAAACCTAGGTACTTAATTATTTACCTGCAATGTACATGAAATTATATATATATGTAATTGTGCATGTATGGGATTAAACAGTTGATTCGGAACCCAATAGACAAAATTGCACGCAGAAGAGAAAGAAGGAAATTGTACCTGTAAAATCTGAAAGATTGAGATAAATCATGTATGTATAATGAGAATGGGTTCATATATATGTATATATCTATATGTAAAGAGAGAGAAAAACAAAATAAAAAATCATACCCAAAAGGATGATGGGAAGAGAGCTGGAAGAGAGAGATATGACGGAGGTTTTCATATGCAACGGTTTGAAGTTTTTGAAATATAGGTTCGGTTGTACGATAAGAGCGCGGCCAGCTAGATAATCCATATAAACGACTCACAATTAATTAATTACTTCTTTTTTTCGGTTAATAATTAATTAATTGCTTTCTATATGTATATTCTATATATTACTTATTGTGCCTCATGCCCTTTCATGGTAATTGGTAGGTACACACAGCCCTCAATCTAATTTTTTCGTCCACTTAGATATATTTTCTTTTTTAGGCAGAATTTAGTTTTCGTAGAACCTGAATGAAGATGTAGGACAATTATTGTAAAGTTGGGAATTCGACAATTTGAGTTTAAATTGTAATTTAACTTGATTGTATATATATATATATACACACATATGTATGAAGAATGATATAAATATACAATTTTGCAAGGAAGATGATAATTGCACTTCAAAATTCTTTTTTTCACCTTGTATTCTACCTTCTCATTAATTGTATCAAAGACAATTACGTCATTTAACAATTTTTAATGATTGGATTACCCCTCTTCTATTTTTTTTTGGGTAAATAAATTATATTAAAAGAAGACTGTACAGAAAAATTGGGCCAGGAAAAAAAGCCCAAAACAGAAAAGACATCAATTACACAGTACGAAACCCATGGCTATTACATGCCAACAAAAACATTCCAACCAAACAAGGCTCTAACTAGGGTCAAAATCCCTTACCGCCCTGGTTCAAAAATCCAAATCTTCATACATTCTTCTCTCAATACCTCAGACCGGCAAAGATGGCACACCACCTACAGGTTCTTCTCTCAATAGATTTTTCGCTCATTTGCATCTTTTCTCATTTTGGTATATGCATTTATTTATCTCTTTAGATGTGAGATGGGGAGTGTATCATAAGATTGATATGCTTTATTAATGGAGTATTCATATGCTTTATTAATGGAATAATGATATTTCAGTCATTTTGAATAATGATAGTAGCATAATGACATTTAATTCATCGAACTTAAATTAAATTTATGTGAGTGGAGTAGTGCCTCCCATCAAATTAAGTCATGTATATAAAATATTACTTTTGTCCAATTATGACTTTTCAATTTATTTTGTATTTTTCATTTTACCCTTTGATAATATAGTATAGTTGTAGTTTTTAGTGGGGCTCATTGCCTTTTGAAATCAATGAAGAGGGATAATTTGGGAAAATATAATATTGTATTGTATTAGGATTCAAAACTGAATAATTATTTTGGAACAAGTAAAGTTAAAAAAGTTGACAACTAATATGGGACGTAGGAAGTATAAATAGCCCAAAAATAATGTGAGATTATAAATCCATCTTAAAATTACAATCCCAACACCATATGCAAGCAGCAAGTTGATTGAATCAAAGTAATGAAGTATTATCAGGGCATCTTTGGTGCAATGGTATAATTTCACCCCGAATTAATAAAATATTAAAGAAATCAAAAATCAATAGGAAGGAATTTTTTTCAACGAGTAATTTTTTTTATGTTTTTATGCAAAAATTAATCATACATCTTTTCTCATGGGGAATTTTTGATGTTTTTATGCAAAAAGATGACCAGTTGGTCCTTTGTGATCAAATTTTATTATAAATTTCTTGCCTTATTTTCCACTAAACTCTTATTTCTTCCTTCTCCAAGGTCTGTCAATCGAAGTGTTACTAACAAAAATGGAAAATGATAGTTATACCGAAATGTATAGACCGAAGTGTTAGATAGAAATTACGTGGCAATCTAGCTGGCAATAAACCCTTAACGCTTTTTTTTTTTTGTCATTTCCTTTTTGGTGCCTTCTTGTTTTCAATCTCTCTCTTTTCAAAAAGAATAATCAATCTCCCATCGCTGGTTTTTTCGTTCTTTTCAGATAATTACAAACAATTTTCAGATGAGTAAAGAAAGTTTTGAAATATAGGTAGAGTTCAACTTCATCTAAAATTCTTTATTTTTACCAATTAATTTAGATTACAACTTAAATTTTTTTTTTATTTTTTATAATTTACGCTTCTAATTTAATTGGCCAATTCTACCGAGTTTAATTAAAAAAAAATGGGGGAAGAAACTGATTCACTAAAATCCCTAACTTATGGATCACTCATTCTCTAAACTTCTATGGGCCCATTAGTCCCACAGCCCATCAGTCTTTCGGCCCATCAGCCCTTCGGCTCATCAGTCATGCGGCCCATCAATCCTTTGGCCCATTAAACTTATGGCCCATCTATATTGGGCCATGTAATTTCTGACTATTACACAGGCCCCTGAAGTTATGGGTTTATGATTCACATCATAGCCTATGACCGAAATTATATACACCCATATATACATTAATATCTTTATGGGAAATGATGGTGATGAGTTGGCATGCATTTAATTGTATTTCAAAACAAGAAGCCATAACTCCTTAATTTTCACACCATGACGGCTCATCGTGCAACGTGTAACCTTCGGGCTTCGTGCAGTCCTTTGGCATGCTCATTTCCTTCTATAAAACCCACCCTAAACCATTTCATTTTTTCATTCCTCTCTTTCTCAACTTTCGCTCTTGCCTCTTTCTCTCTGATTCCTGCAATCTGTCATGCTGGCCTTAAGACCCTCCATCAGAACAGAGGTCTACTCCTACTCGAAGCTCTTCCTGCCTTTTCATTATCAGCCGAGTAAGTCGGATAGTACTTCCCTTTTTTAATTTTCATCTCTGCCCCCCATCTGTCTCTTCTACCTTTCTGGAACTATGTCTGGTAGTGATGATACTAGGTCAGTGGAGGAGGTCGTTTTGTCCTCTACAACCGACACCGACCCTACCAGTAGCGATAACCCTTCTTCCATTCGTCAAGAGGCCCCTGTCCCAAAAATAGTTCCCCTAAATGCTGACCTTTCGGGTTCGTCAACGAATCCGGGAATACCCGCTTCAAGGGGTTCTCACTATGATTGTGAACCCCAAGCCTTATGAACCCTTCACGGTTGCTCCTCTTAAGAAAACAAGGCCTGAGGTAGACGTAAAACATCTTCGGGCTGAGACCAGTGTACCCGGTGATGTCGATGTGGCCCCTTACCCAGGCTATTTAGATTTTTCTAAGAGTGAGGGACTTCAACCAGGTAGCATTTTGCTATCGGCGGTTCATCTTAAAGTCCTAAGATTTCCTCTTCACCCTTTCTTCCATTATGTGTTTTTTATGTTAGGGTTGCACCCCCTTATACTCAACCCGAACAGCCTTAGGATTCTGTCCATGCTCCTATTATACAATAAGGATCTGGACCTTAATCTAGGTTTAACCGACTTGCTTCTCTGCTATTTTTTCCAAAATGCCAGAGAAAGTAAGGGTAGATACAACCTCTTTCCCTGTTAGGGTTGGGGTCTATGTTCTGGTACGGAAAAGTCAGATAAAGGGTGGAAAGAGATACTGATAGTTGTTAGCGGTAATTGGTTTTACCCGTTCTCTCTGACATTCCCGATCCCACATACCTTCGGTGCCATTCTCTTGCATGTCTACCGTCCCCTCCATAAAGTTTCCTATTTTTGTGAGTTCTGTGATTTACATCGGGGGGAATACACATACAGATTTCTAGGTTATGAGGATAGAGAAATTCCCTCATAAAAGAACGGATAGCCCTTCTGAAGGCCAAAATCTGGAGCAATGTCCGATCTGCCACTACCCTTCTGACTCAGGCCAATCTGGAGATGATTTCTAACTTGGGCACTACTGTTGACATGATGGATTTACCTGTCAGACCCCTTTCAGTCAGACGCACTCAGGTTCCTGAAGGGATCAACCTGGTAGACTTTTTACCGCTCTCGACAGCACCTCCGGCGCCTCCAGTACCTCCGCCCGCACAAAGTCCCGTAGATCCACCTCAGCCTTCTCTTGCTAATCCTCCAATCATGAGGTCTCGATCTGGTGTGGGTGTTGGAGCAGCTAACAAAAGACCCAGAACCCAAACTACTGATGCCTCTATGAGTAAAACTCCTCAGGCTCAGAATACCCCCCGTATTGCCATCCCCTGGGAGCCGAAGTTTCTCCTCCCCGATGGGACTCCGGTCTGCGCCGATCATCTCACCATCTGCCAGCCAGAAGCTCTACGGGCTATGGCGAAGGGGATCTGAACTCCGGCCGATAGGGCTGCTCAGTCGAAGGTCTCCAAGACTGAACTTCTACAAAAAGGCTCCACAATGACCATGGAGGTTGGTAACTATCATGCATTTATTTTTTCACTTTAATTCATTATTTACACTTCGTTATGCACTAACATGTACTTTTTTCCCCTATCTGCGTAGCTTTTTTATGGGATCCAAGCCTACAATAATGCTCTGGAGTCCGATGTCCAAGAAATGGCCAGGATGCAGGCTCAACTTCAGCAAAATAACGAGCATCGTGTCACTCTAGTCAGAGAGGCAGATAGTCTTCGCCAGAGCGTATCTGAGCATAAGAGCCTTCTGGAGACCGAGGAGGCCGAGAAAAGGGCTTTAGCTGCTGAAAAGATGGTTTTAGCTACCGAACTTGCAGAGGCGAAGACAGCCTACCAAAAGATACCTGCCGAAAAGGCGGAGTCAGATAATCTTCTGGCTCTTGAGCGATCCAAGGTAGAGATGTACCGTTTGGGTGGTCTGGACATGCACAACCGGTACGTCATCATCTGCGACGTTCGATTGGTCAGAGCGTGGCGAGATAGGCACAAAATGGAGCACATTCCCTTGGCAGATCGGGAGTTCAAGACTGCTGAGGAGTTTGATGCTTTCATGAGAGTGTTTCTTCCTTACAAGGACCCTCCAGCTTCTAAAAATAAGAAGCGGTTTGCTGCTATCTTGAAGGGAGAAGACTATCCTCCCCCTGAGTAGAATAGGACTTTAAGTTCTTTGTATTTTATTATGTACTTACCCCTTTCTTAGAAGGGTGTTTTTGTAGTTTCTATCATTTTTTAATGAAAAAGAACTTTCCCAGTTTAGTGGTATTTTGTTCTTGTCGTTTTTAGTTTTAGTAAAAAAAATTGTTTTAATATTTAGTCTTCGGGCATCTGGCCCCTGAGACTTATTTTTACCCTTTGGTTAGTTCAAATCAGGTTTGAACTCAACACTTAGGAAAATTTTCAATTAAACATGAAGCCTTCAGGCATATGGCCCCTGAGACTTGTTTTTACCCTCTGGTTAGTTCAAATCAGGTTTGAACTTAACACTTAGGGAAATTTCATTTAAATATTTTAGTCTTCAGGCATCTGGCCCTTAATACTTGTTTTTGCCATCTGGTTAGTTCAAATCAGGATTGAACTCAACACTTAGGAAAATTTTATTTAAATATTTTAGTCTTCGGGCATCTGGCCCCTGAGACTTGTTTTTGCCCACTGGCTAGTTCAAATCAGGTTTGAACTCAACACTTAGGAAAATTTTCATTTAAATATGAAGTCTTTTCATAGAATATGAGTATAAAAAATATAATGTATCCTTATTCAAAAGAACTTGAAAATCATGAAGCAGAGGTGTCGAACATCGGGCACAGATGCTTTATTATAATCAACAAATGGTGTCATATACGAGACACAGTTTTATTTTACTGTTTAACAAGAAAAAGAAGCTACCTAAGGATAATACATCTTCAGCCGATAAGCGTTCTGAGAGTTGGGCTCGATGCGGCCTGTCTCGTTCTTCCGTACCCGATAAGCACCGCATCCAATGACCTCAATTATTGTATAAGGTCATTCCCATGTCTCCCGTAATTTGCCAATAATCCCAATTTTTCTTCTGAGTACCATATCGTCTACCTGAAACTCTCTTCTCTTGACTTTCTAATTAAATCGTGCGCTGACTTGTTGCTGATAGGTAGGCAGCCTTATCCCGACAACTTCTCTTCTTTCCTCTAGTAGGTCCAAATCATGAGCTAGGTGCTGATTGTTTGGACCTTCTTCCCAGGCTTGACTTCTTAAAGTAGGTACTCTCAATTCGGTCGGGATAACGGCTTCGGCACCATAGGCCATGGCGAAAGGGGTCTCTCCTATTGGTTGTCTTGGAGTAGTCCGATAGGACCACAAGACCTCGGGCAATTTCTCCAACCAGGCTCATTTTGCTTCTTCAAGCTTTTTCCTGGGTGTATCGAAAATTGTCCTATTTGTCCTTTCAGCCTGTCCATTTCCTTGTGGATAACTAACGGAAAAAGTGTTCTGATTGATCCCATGCTTTGCCAGGAATGCTTGAACTTTCCTGTTATCCAAATTGGTGCCATTATCCATCATTATAGTTCGGGGTAGACCGAACCTACAAATGATATGGCTCTAGAAGAACTTTATAACATGGCTACTTTTGATAGTGGAGTATGTCTCAGCTTCCACCCACTTGGTAAAGTAATCCGTAGCCAGAAAAACATGTGTAGTAGATCATATAGCTTGCAAAAGAGGACCCATAATATCCATACCCCATTGGGCAAAGGGGTAAGGGATAATTGTTGGGTTTAGCAATTTCGGAGGTGGATGAATGGCATCTCCATGAAATTGGCACTTTTTGCAGTGTCGGGTGTAGACCTCAGCGTCCCTTGACAGGCCAGAAATATCCTTGGGTGAGAACTTTATGGGCCAAATACCTTCCTCTAGAATGATTGCCACATGATTCAGCATGTATCTCTTCCATGACCGCAGAGGCTTCGGAGGGTGTGAGACATCTTAAATATGGCTCGGAGAAAGACTTGCGGTATAGTTGGCCATTGTATAGAGCATATCTAGCGGCTTTCATTCTTATCTTCCGGGCCTCTGGTTTTGACTCAGGTAATGCATCGGTCCTCAAATAGTCAGCTATGGGGTCTATCCAGCTTGGCTCCCAAGGAATGACCATCACGTCTTTGAAGGGCTCCAAGCTTGATCAAATGATGAAGTCCACTGGTGCTGTTCGAGTCATACTTTCCCCTACTGCGGAGGCCTGGTTGGCCAGATGATCTTCCATGATATTATCCCCTCTAGGGATCTGTTCAAAGGTTAACTACTGGAATTCCTCGGCCTCCTTTAGTACCAAATTCCTGTACGCTTCCATTTTAGGCTCTCAGGTTTCATACTCCCCATTTACCTACCGTACGACCAACTGGGAATCATTCCGTATCTCTGTTTTTTGTACTTAAAGGCTTCGGGCCAACCGAATCCCTGCTAGAAGGGCCTCATACTCGGCTTTGTTGTTAGAGGCAGGAAACTCTAATCGAACGAACTGCTGAATTTTAGTGTCATCTGGTGTCACGAGCTCTATACCGATCCCTACTCCGTTGACATTTGATGATCCGTCTACGAACACATCCCATAAGCCAGGTTCATTTTCTTCTAAAGAGTCTGTAGTTTCTGTTTCCAATAGAAAGTCAGCTACCGCTTGTCCTTTGATGGCAGTTCGGGGGACATAGGTTATATCAAAAATCCCGAGTTTTATTGCCCATTTGGATACTCTCCCTGATAACTCAGGTTTGCCATTATGGATCTGATCAGGGTTGCAGTTGCCACCACGATGGGCTGTGCTTCAAAATAATGCCGAAGATGTCGCTTTGCATTGATTAGTGATAGTACCAGCTTTTCTTGTTTCGAATAATGGGTTTCTGCATCAGCAAGGGCTTTGCTAGTGTAGAAGACTGGTATCTGGTACCCCTTGCCCTCCTTGACCAGAGCGACACTGGTAGGTGTTACAGATATGGCTAGATATAAGTGTAGTGGCTCGTCTGCTTCTGGGGTTGCCAGTATAGGAGGTTTTGCCATGTAGCTTTTGAGTTTTTTCAGGGCTCCTGATTGCTCCGACCCCCAGACCTCTCATTTTGCCGCCTTTATAGCATAAAAGAATGGCCAACACCGATCCGTTAAGCGAGAGATGAAACAGCTGAGGGCTACTACTCTTCCGGTCAATACTTGGATCTCCTTCCGGGACTTTGGCTCTACTGACTCCATGAGAGCCTTGACCTGTGTTGGGATAGCTTGTATTCCCGTCCGATCAACTATGTGTCCCAAAAATTGGCCCGAGGATACTCCGAAAGAACATTTGGATGGGTTGAGCTTCATCTTGTACTTTCTGAGGGTGTCGAATGCCTACTGCAGATCGGTCAGGTGACCATTTTTCACCTTGCTTTTGACCACCGTGTCATCAATGTAGGCTTCTATGGTAGATCCCATCACGCCCTGGAAAACCTTGCTGACCAACCTCTGGAAGGTTGCACCTGCATTTTTTAGTCCGAAAGGCATAACTGTGTAACAATATGTACCTACTATCCTTCGGGCATGCTCTGTTCAGGTCGGTGAAGTCCACGCACACCCTCCATTTCCTGTTCTTCTTCTGAACCACAACAACGTTTGCTAGCCAGGAAGGATACTGTACATCCTTAATGAATCCTGTTTGGAGAAGTCGATCAACCTCTTCAGCTATGATCTGGTTTCGGTGAGCTCCCATTTGCCTTTATTTCCGCCTGACGGGTTTTGCGCCGAGATCCACGTTGAGGGAATGTTGGGCTACTGACGGATCGATGTCGGTCATATCCATATGGCCCCAGGAAAATACGTTAGCATTGGAGCCTATGAGGGTCTCCATTTATTCATTTTCTTGTGCATTGAGGCCAGAACCAATATAAGTCAACCTTTCAGGGTGATCGGGGTAAATCTGAACTTCTAGCAAGGGTTCAGCTGCTATTGGTGACCCCGCACCCTCCTCCTGTAATTGCTATTGATCATCGGGAACTGCCTTGATCGTGATTCTTGTTCCGGTTCTGTCCTTTTCCTCAGACCTTTCAGGGTGATAACGTAACATTCTTTGGCTGCTACCTGATCTCCCCTGATGTCAATCACATCAATTTCATTTGGATCGATGCACCACATGACTTGATGCATGGTTGAAGGAACTTCGTGCATCCGATGGATCCAACCCCTGCCCATAAGGACATTGTATGAGGGTTTGACATCCACCATCACAAAAGTTTTTCTGAGCGTGGGCCTTGCCACTGTCACTGGCAGTTGGATCTCTCCCACTGGTTCCACTCTTCTACCATCAAATCCGGCTATCAGGCTTCTGGAAGGGACTATCTCCTGAGGGTTGATCTCTAACTTCTCAAAGGCCCACTTGGTGATAATGTTGGCATTGCTTCCTGGTTCAATCATTACCCTCTTGATCAAGCAGTTTGAGACCATGATGGAGATAACCAAGGGATCGTCATCTGGTGATTGAATGTTCCACATGTCTGCAGAAGAAAAAGTTATCCGAGCATCCTCCTTCGAGCTTCGAAACTCGCTGATTTCCCCAACCTTTCGCAGTTTCTGGGCTTGACGCATCTGGGATCTAGGGGCTTCCTCCGCTTCTGACCGACTTGGTCCACCGTGAACCATGTGAATGACTCTTTCGGGCTGTCCTACTATTCCCTTGGCGAGCGTATGCGATGTTTGATCTGGTCGGGTGCCCTCCTTGGCAACATACTCGGTCAATTCTCCTTTCGCTATCATGGCTTCTACTTGCCTCCTCAGGATTCTGCACTCGTTGGCGTGGTGTCCATACTCGCCATGGAAGGCACAATGTATTGACATGTCTCTCTGGTCCATTGATTGTCTGATGAGTGGTGGTGACTGGAAGATTCCTTTACCCTTAGTCTCCTGATATAGTTTAGTCAGGGTAACCTTTAATGGAGTAATCTTGTCTTCGAATCTCTGACATTTCTCTGGGACTAGGGAGGGTGCAGGAGGAGCGTCTGGCTGCTTCCGATCGGTTGCCCGATCCTGAACTTTTGGCTCAGATACTCTTCCTCTACGCTTACAAAGGCTGTCATTCTTTGATGTATGGCCAGTTCCTCTTCTATCCGGAGGTGCCCTTGTGCCCTAGAATTGAGTTCCCCGATGTCTGCTGGTGGCCTCTTGACCAAAGACTGATGGAACTTGGTTCCAAGGATTAAGGTCATTCTGAAAGCCTCAACGGCTGAGTGCTGATCACAATTGTCAATTGAAGACATCTCTACATTGAATCGCGAGACAAAGCTTTTCAGGGATTCACCTTTTTCTTGGATCATGGTAAATAGACTAGAGATGGTCTTTCTTTGTCTTTTATTGCCAAAGTACTGGGCAATGAATAACTCACAGAGTCTGAGCCAGCTTCCAATGGATCAGGATGGTTGTTTCCTGAACCATAGCAGGGCTGCTTTGGTCAGGCTGGTGGGAAAGACTTTGCAGAGTAAGGCTTCGTTCTCATTGTAGACATTCATTTTTGTATGGACATGGTAGATATGTTCCGTCGGGTCTTTTGTGCCGTTAAACAGGGTAAATTTTGGTAGCCTGAACCTCTCCGGGTAGGGCACGCTGGTGATTGCCTGCGTGAATGGAGTATACACGGTGTCGATGGATGCCTCAGAGGCCAGATCGTTTGGGGTCTGAATCTTCAGATCTTTAAGCACCTCCCTTTGGAATCTGATCATAATCTCCTCCAACTTTTTCATAGTCAGAGTCTTCTCGGGATTGTGCGTCCCGAGCACTTGTAGGGATGATTCTGCGTGTTCCTCCCGATCGTTATTGGATTTTGCCTGGTGGTTGTCCCTTTTCTGATTGGTAGCCTGCGGACCGCTCCTGCTGGTTGGATTGTTCGCCATTCGGTTTCTTAAGGGTTTTGCAACAGGGCCAGTTTTGCCACCAACTCGGCATTTTGCCTCTCCAATTCGGCGGTTCTGTCCTCCAAGGCTCGCCTGATCGGATCTTTGGTTTGTGAAGGTTAGCCTCCATTCGGATGTAACTCAGATTGCTGCGAACGGGTGATAACCGCCATGGATGGTGTAAGTCTAAACTCTTTGTAGAGAATGGGAAGCTATTGAAAAGAAAGATTTCAATAAAAGTGTTTCTCACAGACGTTGCCAATTGTGTAAATGCAGAAAAATACACAATGAAATAGGTTTAAAAATTGGATCCTTTATTCATCCCTAAATCATGTATTTATACATAATTTGGTAAATGGGTCAAGCCCATTTACCTAAGTTTATCAATCCCTAGAATCATGGGATTTGATAAACTCTTTTCTTTTTTGAACTCTCTTTTCCATAAGTAGGACAAATTCCTAACTTATGGATCACTCATTCTCTAGAAATTCTATAGGCCCATTAGTCCCACGGCCCATCAGCCCTTCGGCCCATCAGTCATGCGGCCCATCAGTCCTATGACCCATTTATATGGGGCCATGTAAATTCTGACTATTACAACCCCTATCCTCTCTTATTTTATACACTTCTTACTTAAATTATTGAATGTATTTTTTCATCTCAAATCTTATATGATCAGTTAATAATATTTTTTACTCTTAGTAATTATATTACTTATTATTTTTAAGAAAAAAATTAAACCCTATGTATGATCTCATATCAAACATATGCATCAAGCTAATAATTTTTTAGCCGAACACGTAATTAGAAGAAAGTTGTAAACTAAATTAATTGGTAAAATAAAGAATTTCAGATAAAGTTGAACTCACTTTTAATTATCTGGAAAAAAAAGAGAGAAAACAAAGATGGATTGTTGTTGAAGAAGTTGAGAGAATGGGAAGATGAACGATTACACACGCGATGTGAAAACAAGCGTGAAGTGTTTATTACCAGCAACGAAGTGTTTATTGCTAGCTAGACTGGCACGTAGTTTCTGTCTAACAATTCGGTGTATACTTTCGGTGTAAATATCATTTTCCAACAAAAATAAAGCATAAACAATAACGAGTTAATTAAGATACAACTCATAAATGTTAAAATAGTTATAAGAATGTTAGTGTTAGGGATGGCAACGGGGCGGGTATCACCCCCCCCGTCCCCGTTTATTTTTTTTTCCCCCGACCCGCCCCGCCCTGTACCCACCAACTCCCCGCCCCGTCCCGTCCCGATTACTTTTTTTTTTTTTTTTTTAAAAAAGTTAAATTTTTTTTTTGAATGGTAAGAAATTCACACACCACACCCACAATGCCTCCTAAGAGACTCGAACTCCTCACCTTCCCAATTTGGGAGTGAGATTATACTATTGCAACACATGTGTGCTGGTTTACGTATTATTTTTCCCCCAAATAACAATAAAATCCCAAAATCAAACCTAACTATAAGAGATCAAAATCAAATAATAAATTTATATGAAATCAAAATCAAAAATTTCAAAAGGATAATAAACAACTCGTCAATACATGTTTATTCATATATATTTATATAAATATATATATAGCTAATCGGGGCGGGGCGGGGGTGCCCCATACCCGCCCCGATTATAATCGGAGAATTTTTTTTCACCTCATATCTATCCCAATTAGATAAACGGGACAGGACGAGATGGATAAACGGGACGGGGCGGGTTTTTTTGTCACCCCTAATTAGTGTCATGCAAATACGTAAGAGTGGGAAAATAATATATATAAAAAATTGGTAGGCAAAAACAATTGATGCTACTCTGTATTCCATTATCCTTCGATGCTAAATTACCTCTCCTAGGTTCCCCTTTTGCCAATGCACTTTCGCAAATCTTAAGGAAGCGCAGAGCAAAAGTTTATTGAAATGAGGAGTGCTTTAATTACCTGCCACATAATTATCAAACTTCAAGGAACTCATTAAATAATAGGATAAAGTACACCAGTTGGTTAAAGCTTTACATGGACAATACCTGTGATGTAGTCAAATGGTATTTGGACACCAGGATAAAAAAAATTTAAAAAGGAGTTGACGGTAATTCATATTGTTATGGATTTTATGTCCAATTTTTTTTAAAATTTTTTTTTATCCAAGTGTCCAAATATCATTGGAGTACATCAGAGTGAATGATGAACTTCATTCTCTTCGGGACGACCAATTATTAATCTATTAATTTAAGATTTGATTTGTTTTTGAAATTTTACACTAAAATGTTCTTCTATTATTTGACAAAAAAATATAATATGAACAAAATGCCTCTTTTATTAAGGTGTTAAAGGCATGCTTTGATGTTATTCTACGATAAGATAAACTTCTTGACAATGCTTGGTGGATGTCAAATGTTGTATCGGGATTTTTTGACGATTTAGTGGAGGGAGAACTCAATGTGATCATATGGGGTGGTGACTAGCATTAGGGATGGCAATATGGTGGGTTTGGGACGAGTTTGGCCAATATCATTACTATCACATTTAAAAATTACTAATACCAAATCCACCTCAAACCCACGACGGGTTGTAATTGGTAATATCATTACCACCTCGTCGGAATAAACGGGTTTCATCGGGTTACCATCGATTTTACTAAATTATTTCTATGAAATTATTAACTTAATTTTTTTTAATGAAGTAATATGATAAAGAAGCACCCACTAAAACACTAATCCAAAATTTTTCAAACAATAAAGAATCATGAAAAGACTATTAAAATTATGTAATTCTTGACCATTTAAAAGTTGTTCTGCAATATTGTAAGTTTATTGTATTCATATCAATCTAGTTATTACAGTTTTATAGTTTGATTGCATTACTGATAATCAAACTGAATCCCCCAATTGGTTTTGCGAATTCTCACACTTTGAAGATCGTCGCTAAGAGAGAAGAGAATCACACTTTGAATTATTTATAAAAAGTATGATTATATATTTTTGAGTCTTAGGCATATAGAATTTTTTAGTTACATGGGCTCTAACTTAATATATATATATATATATATATATATACTACTTATAAAAGTACGAACAACTTTATTATTTCCAAACATTTTATGTATATTTTAAATAAAAATAAAATAATTAAAAGTTTAAGAAATGTTGCACCCTAATCTGTAGATGTATGTGTGTAAAGATACCTATTTAATTTGAATAAAGATAATTGAATAGAGAGTCACATGCATATGAAGAGTTATGTTGATTGATGAAACCAACAAATCATTTCATTTTTTAATCGGAAAGGGTGACAACCCCATCTATAAATGCAATAATAGTCTGGAGTCTATCATCCTTTCGCATGAGATCCTCTTTCTCGAACGAAGTTAAATGATAGGAAGAGAAGACTGCTGGCGGGAGATCTCTATTTGGGGGAAATGAAAGTGCGCTCCTGTGCACCAGTTGAAGAAAGGAGCTTTGGAAGCTTACCTTATTATTATTTATTAAAAGGGGAAAGGTCCAGAAGGATCTGAAAGAGCTCGCTTTTCATCTTTTAAGCTAAGGAGAGGGGTATTGGGCCGTACGGGAGAGGGGTTGATGGCTAAAACCTACTCCTAACAAGTTGCTGGATCGAAGTAGGACATTCTCCATCCGCCCGCCAGCACAATATCAGGGGTTGAAGATTGATTCTGGTATAATCCTATTATGTTTAAAACTCGTTTTATACACATAATGTTTTTAGCAGTTGTTTGATAATCGTTGTGATATAATATTATTCATTTTTTAGTTTTTGTATATTTGTTATTTATACATCATATTGCTTTAAATTCTTTCACTTTGACAACTTTCGACCCATTAACTCAACAAGTGAGGATTTTAACGTGCATGTATGAAACTGCAGTAGTCAGAACCAAGAAATATTTAATCATGTATGAAACTGTGTCATACTATTTTTTTTCTTTGTCTTTGCTTTAAATAGATTTTTTTTTTGTTTATCTTTCTTCCCTTATCTCTTTAAATTATGTTTATAGATATTTGTTATACCCCTTTTTCCTTTTTCCTTTTATTTTTTACTGTATTATTTTGTTTTTAATTTTTTTTAACTATGTTAGTTTTAATTTGAAGTTTTCTTTTAGTTTTTGATATATTAATTTAAATTTTATTTATTTCTTTAATGACTTATAACTATATTTGCATCGCACATTCTCATGACTAGTATATATAAAAATAAATTTGCGTAAACGGGTCGAGTTACTAACAGGTTTTGCAGAAAATCCAAACTCGATCCGAACCCGCTTTAGGTTTTAGTTTTTGATACTAAATTTGTTTTATAAACTTACCAAACCTGCTCCATTCGAGTTGGGACGAGTCGGAACCAGCCCAGATCGAATCATTTTGCCATCCCTAACTAGCATGGTGGTGGTGGCTATAATTCTATTGGAGTCCGGCATAATGAAAAAAATTATCATGCATAAATGACATTTCACATTAATTTTTTTATTTATTTAAATAAATATCAAATATAATGGAAGAAAATACATTTCGTACTATTTATCAAAATTATTTAGTTTACTAACATTGATAGGGTCAAAACATAATAAATACCTAAACCATCACATTAGTGTAATTGAATTAAATTTAAGTGGAGGTTAGTGTCTTTTGCTTTAAAATTAGTCACCTTGCTCCATTTGAGATTTAACATGTGAAATTCACGTGCATCACGGCTTGGTCCCACTGCCTATAAATAACTGTCTCGGAACTTGTGTACCCTTTGTATTCGTCCATCCTAAAGTCTCTCTGACTTGGGTACGAGATTAAAACCAAACTCGCCTTTAACTTTAGGACAATGCTTGGTCATGATAAGGGAGAATTAACTATTCACTCCTTATTTGGACCAATAAAATTAAAACACATATTCAATAATAATTAAAATAATATTAATAAATATTACCCATTATTATAGGTTAAATCCAAATCTAAAATATTTATTTTTTTCCTTTTATTTTATTCCTCTCTAATATCTCTATCATTGACACACACTCATCACAAACAGTTGTACCGCTTCTCATCCCGCTTCTCTTCAACAAACCCTCCAATGTCTCATCTACTTTCAACCAATTATCCTCACCTTTGCTCTCACTTTCCAATCAAACCCGCACCCAAAACCCAATTCTAGGTACAGGAAAGAACAAAAGACAATATGGGTCACAAAGATCAAGAAAAATCATACTCGAATTGGTTGATTTCGTTGATGCCAATCTCAATATTGTACCAGGGCTTGGACTATCAAACCAAAATAATACATCTTCTGTATCAAGCCTATATGTAAATCATCACGAAAATATTAAATTACCATTATATTTATTATACAATTTAATTTTATCAATAAAATTTAAGAACAATTGGTTAACAAAAAATGGCCTGTAAAAGCTATGAGGGTTTTTGAGGATATGGAACTTTGAAATCGAGCCTTATGGTACCACCAAGGCCTGTGTGCAAGATAAATAAAAGATGGTAGAAACAAAGATTTGTGTAGGGTTTGTAATGGGTGCTTGTTGAGGATAGAGATATTAGAGAGGCAAAAAGAAAAATAAAAATAAAAATAAAAATCTTAAATCTGGATTTAACCCATAATAATGAGTAATACCTATTATTATTTTTAAATTAATATTGAACATATAGGATGATGACCCAAACATTATCCTTATTTTTAAAACCAATATCAACCAATGACTATACATCAACTATTTTTAGACTTAACAATTCACATACATAACATCCAATTACTGCTGTTACAGGTTATTGAAATACTATCATTTTAATCAACTATTGTTGACATCTAAAGTCAAATAAAGGAGGGACTATTTGCATAAATCACTTCATTCCCCTCTCTCACGCAAGTAGATTTTTTTCCTATAAAATGGAAGTTCCATTTGACAATCATAGGATATACAAAGTATTCACTTTATTGAACATTAATCAATGGCCTCTCACATCTCGGTAAGATCTTGGGTTGATCATCACGTGTAATCTCAATTAAAATATGTGAAATTTATATCTACAATCAATGCATAGAGTGATCCAAATCAGAAAAAAAAATAATAATAAATAAAATAAAATAAAATAAATTGCACATCAACTTTACACACATAATATATATTCTTCACCACCAACAGCCTAACCAGCTCCTACACCTCTACCTGCCACCAATGGATCCACCACCTCTCCCACCCCACCCCGCCACCGCGACTCAACTCAGCTACCCGGATTCAGCGAACTCCTCCCCCCGCTCCCGCCCTACTGACACCTGGGACGAGCCTCTCCCGCCCGTCCTAGGTGCCAAACTCCGCCTAATGTGCAGCTACGGCGGCCACATTGTCCCCCGACCCCACGACAAGTCCCTCTGCTACGTGGGCGGCGACACCCGCATGGTAGTCATCGACCGCCACTCCTCCCTAACCTCCCTCTCCGCCCGCATCTCACGCACCCTCCTCAACGGCCGCCTCTTCTCCCTCAAGTACCAGCTCCCCAACGAAGACCTCGACTCCCTCATCTCCGTCTCCACCGACGAAGACCTCGAAAACATGGTCGAAGAGTACGAGAGGCTCACTTCAAACACTTCCTCCAATCTCAAGTCCTCCCGCCTCCGCTTGTTTCTCTTCCTCGCCAAGCCCGAGACCGCCACCTCCATGGGATCGTTGCTCGACGATGCCAAATCCAACACGTGGTTCGTCGACGCACTCAACGGCGCTATCGCGCTGCCCAGAGGCCTCTCTGACTCCGCAGTCGCTGATTGCTTGGTCGAGCTCGATGGGGCGGGAAATGGTGACTCGTGTAATGAATTCGAGCCTCCCAACGAGGCCGAAAAGACAATGAAGAATGCTCATGATGCGGTGGAAACTACTTCTTCGTTCGGCTCCAGCTCGTCCTCTCCTTCCATGTCGAATTTGCCGCCAATTCGAGTTAGATCGGATCAGGATCAGATGGTGGGGTTGAATGAACATCTTTCGCAAATGGGTATGGCTTCAAATGTTGTGTTGTCTGCTCCACCTGCTATGGCTAGTGCTGTAATTTGTCAGACGACTATGGAAGCTAATGTTGCTGTTAATGAAAACTCACATAGGGGTTTTTCGGACGATGAGAGATCGGATCAGGGGGTACCCACTGGGTACAGGAAGCCGCCATTGCCTCTGCAGCCGGTGCAGAGGAAGCTCGGGGATGCTTATAATTTGCCGTCGCCGGATTCGAAACATGCTGGTGGATTCAACTTGCCATCACCTGATTCTGTGGCAAGGTACTCCTATCTGTATTTGTTCAATTTCTTGAATTTTTGGACTCAGTACGTTGAACAAGACTCCAAATCTCTTATTGGAAAACCAAAAACTTCACTCATTAGGCTTGAGACTACTTGTTGATTTAGTTGGGATTTTCACTTCTATTCCTTGTTAATTTAGTTGGGTTCCATTATGCCACTAAAAGACAATTGATATAGGTGTTGATCCATGGGATTGGTGATGGAATGTGTGGAGGCTGATAGATTATGTAGCCCATTTTACAGATCCAACTTTTGCAGGATCTTTTAGTAAATTTGCACTTGGTATGTTGTCTTAGTGCAACAATGCTGAACATAGTAATATCAGTGCAACCATGAAACATGACACTAGTTTTGGGTTAACCACATAGAGTTTGTGTGTTCCTGTGTGTATGTTTGATATGTAATCTGTTTTTTTTTTTTGCCCCAGTTGGGAGGGTAAGTCTACACATTGTGTAGATATACTGGTGACCTAAAAATTCATTTGAATTTTTATTTACCTGATTGGTTTTAGTTGATTAAAGTATATTTTTGCTGCCATATTATATGCCAAAGAGGATGATTTTCTTAGAAATTGTTTGAATTTGCATTTACACACTTGGTTTAATATGTGGTTTTGATCCACTTTTGTCCTCAGTGACAGTAACATTGCATCTGGAACTTCTCTGTCAAAACACGCAATGTATCAAGATCCAACCCATGCTGCAGCTATGGAAAACAGAGCCCCTCCTAGCCAGATTGACCCCCAGAACACCATCTCAGATCAAACCTCCCAAATCCAGATGCAACAAGTAGTCCATGACTCTGTGTTCACGCAGCCTCCACACCCAAATCAACAACAACAGCAGCAACAGTTTGTTCATGCCGGCGCGCATTACATCCCTCACCCCGCAACAGGCACAGTGTCAGTCTCATCTTACTACCCAATGTATGCTCACTCATCTCAGCAGCAACAGCTCCAACCCCAAATGGACCAGCAGTACCCAATGTACTTCGTACCGGTCTCGCAAACGCAACCTTACAACTTGTCTGTTCAGTCCAACATAACTGATGCCACAGCCGTGGCTTCGCGGCCCACTTATAAGGACACTGTGCCACCAATTTACCCAACAAAGACAGCTAGTCCACAAATGGTACATGTCCCTTCAACTCAATATCAGCAGCAGCAATATGTAGGTGTTTCTCAAATGCATCATCCAAATCAGTCCATGGCTGCTGGTTCGGCTAATTATGCCTACGAATATGCTCATCCGACACACGAACAGATGTACTACGCGCAGCATCAAATGCCTACTCAGTACCAGACCATGACCCCAGCTGCGGCAGTCATGTTATCGCAGGCCTCAACACAGATGCCTGCAGACAACACTAATCAGCAGATGAGAACTCCACAACAGTTGTAAGTTCGGGCGTGTATACCATGGGATTTTCTCTTGCAGCTAGGGTTGCAAGTATCGGTTTCAATATCTGGCTAATAAGGGATTGGGTCATTGTCCACTTTAATATGTCCTTTATGCCAATCTAATGAGAAATGGCAGTGCTTATTGTATTGGGAAGATGTAGTAAACGGGACGGTTTGAGTTGGGTTGTAAATTTTTTTTATTTTTAAATATGTATAATAATTGATGAATACAACCCGCGAATACGTTCACTACATTATAATTATAATAATTATATTACAATTACTATTGCATTTTCTTACAAACTGCCATGGGTCCCACAATTCCAATGGTATGAGCACAAATTATTTTACAACTACTATAAGATTTATAGATTGTAAATTTTACCAAGTGTAAAACACATGGGTTCCACATATGAACACCTATCAAATAAATTCATTGCCTTCGTGTTAACTGTTAAGTGAATATTATCATATATAAATATATATATATATATATATATATACATATATAAAAGCTTGAACGGGTCCCATTGAAAGTCTTGTGATAAAATTGATGTTGTGTATTGATTCTGATTCTAAACAATATACATATACAACATTTACATTAAAGGAAAGAATACAATATTAGGAATGTTCCTCTGTATATATGGCAAGGAAATAATATCAATATAAGAGAGTAAAATGAGGAAAATATGTTGGCGTGAATGATGGAGTGATTCACGGTCTATCACGAGCCCGCAAGGTTGAGCGTCCATCCAGGATGCCAAGCTTGGACCTATGTTGCTGAAAGTGAGAACAATAGAGAGGCTTAGCGAGAGAGTCGGCAAGCTAATCGATCGGTGGTGTGAACATGAGTGATACAAAGACGACAAGTGGCAACTTGTTCCCGGACAAAGTGAAAGTCAATGGCGATGTGTTTCATCCTAGAATGAAACACGGGATTCCCACATATGTGAGTATCACCTACATTGTCACAGAAAATAACCGGAAGAGAGGGCAGCGAGAGACGAAGTTTAGTGCGAAGGTTGGAGAGCCAATTTAGTTCAGTTGCGGTGGATGCGATGGAGCGATATTCTGCTTCAGTGGATGAGCGAGCAACCGTTTTTTACTTTTTGGAACTCCACGAGATAGGATTAGAACCAAGTAATACAACATAAGCAGTGGTGGAGGTACGGTCATCAGCATTCCCTGCCCAATCAGCATCGGCAAAGGCGTGAAGAGTTAGTGGGGAATCTTTGCGAATAAGCAAGCCATAGTCCAATGTACCTTTGAGATAACGCAGAATGCATTTTGCAATGGACTAGTGAATTGTGGAGGGACGATGCATAAACTTTTCCGGACGAGTGAGAGCAAGATATTGTAGGGAGCCAATAACCTGCCGATATTGAGTAGAATCAAAGGAGGAACTGCCATCTAAAAGTGTGAGAGGCTCTGAAGGTGACAATGAAGTAGATACGCGTTTGGCATCAAGAATTTTAGTGCGAGCCAATAAATCACCAATGTACTTTCTTTGAGACAGGAGTAGGTCGTTAAAGGTAAAGTGAGCTTCAACACCAAGAAAGAATGAGAGAGTACCGAGATCCTTGATAGAGAATCGGCGAGCTAACAACTGGATGACTTCCGTAACTTGTGCAACAGAAGAACCTGTGACGATAATATTGTCGACATAGACCAAGAGAAAGAGTCTACAACTGGAACCACCAAGGATAAACAAAGAGTTGTCCGAGCGAGAGTTGTAGAATCCAAGTGTCAAAAGAAACTTGCCAAGCTCAGTGTACCATGCTCGTGGAGCCTGACGAAGGCCATAGATGGCCTTATAAAGCTTGTAAACGTGATGAGGGGAATGAGAATTGACAAATCCCGGTGTAAAAACATCATCTGAAAGAGTACCCTGTAAGAATGCATTATTAACATCGAGTTGACGCAAAGACCAACCATTAGTGATAACTAGTGTGAGTATTAGACAAACGATAGCAGTTTTCACAACAGGGCTATATATTTCAGTAAAATCAACCCCCAGTCGTTGATAAAGTCCCTTGGCTACAATACGGGCTTTGTAACGAGCTACCGACCCATCAGGATGACATTTGATTCTAAAGACCCACTTGCAACCAACAATGTTTTATGCAGGTGTTTTGGGAACTAGAGACCCGGTTTGGTTTTTTTTGGAGAGCACAGTATTTTTCTTGCATGGCATTACACCATTCAGCGTGCTTTTGAGCTTGTTTGTGGGTGGTAGGCTCGGTAAGAGGAATGGAGATTGTGGTGTGAAGATCAAGAATTTTTCTGGGCCTGATAATGTTGTTCTTGAGTCTATTATGGTAAGGGTGATGAGGAAGAGACGGAGAAGTGTTTAGTGTAGGAGATATAAAGGACATAGGGAACGAAACACTTACCTGTGATGGTTGAGAGGAGGCGTCCTGGGATTGCGACGAGGGAGCAGGAACCATGGATGAAGGCTGACGGGCTGTTGAAGAACCAGACGCCGATTTAGGAGAGGAAGTCGTAGTGACCAAGTTAGATGAAGAAGATGTGGCTACCGAAATTATAGGAATAGTGGGAGAAGAGATTTGAGCAGGAATATTTTGGGGGAGATTTAAGGAAGAATGTGAGGGAATATTTTCTGAGATATTTGAGGGAGAGTTTGATGGAATATTTTGTGAGATATTTATGGAAGGTTGGACGGAATATTGTGTGAGATATGTAAAGGAGAATTTGATGGAGAAGAATCATTAATCAAATTTCCATCAGAATTTAAGTTGGTATGCACGGAAGGTGGAGAAAAATTAAGAAACCATTTAGTGAGAGATTCGGTTGATGGAATTTTAGAGGAAAGAGTCTGTGATTGAAACGGAAAGTTTGACTCAGTAAAAACTACATGCCTAGAAATAAAGACACGATTTATTTGTGGATCAAGACACTTATAAGCATGATGAGTAATACAATACCCAACGAAGACGCATGGACGAGATTTTGGCTCTAACTTATTGGAGGCATAAGGGCGTAGCCACGGATAACAGAGACACCCAAATACCTTTAAAGTTGTGTAATTAGGCGTAGAACGAAAAAGCTTAAAATATGGTGACAAAAAATTATTCGTAAGAGAGGGCATCAGATTAATAAGATATACCGCTGCTTGAAAAACAAGAGACCAAAATTTGAGTGGCATGGATGCATGATGGAGAAGGGTAAGGGCCGTATGCCTACTTTGGATAGAAAATGACAGGCTCGTAGCTTCACCACTACCATCACTGTAAACGATTTTAATGGAAGTGACAAAATAATTTTCAACCAAAGATTTAAATTTTTCAAAGACATTCGGAACATCAAATTTATTTTTAAGCAGATAAAACCATGTATACTTGGTAAAGTAATCCACAAAAATAACATAATAACGAAAATTGTCAAAAGAATCGAAGGGACTTGGCCCCCAAACATCCATGAGCAAAATTTCTAAAGGTTTATTGCAAGATAAAGATGAAATGCCAAATGGAAGTGTAAGTGTCAAATTTCACTCACATCAAAAACATATCTTTATTCAGACTCAAATGGCCATATTTATACATTTTTGTGCTCTTAGATCATGGCCTAAGTTCATGGGGTCATGACCCACTCTCTTAATAACTACCCACTCCCTTAATAACTATCCACTCCCTTTAGGTAGTGGGTTGTTGCTCACTTTTTAAGGGAATGGCCTGATGTTGATGGTCCCACTTATACTTGGTGGGCTCAATATATGGGTTATTCAATATTTACGTTTTACATGGGCTCGATACTTCTTGGGCCTAATACATGGGTCTGGGCCTATAATTTTCACAATCTACACTAGCCCCATTCAGGTCTGGTATACGGTTCGTGGGCCTGGCCCGAATTCAATTGAATTGATTGATGACAGCCGTTTTTGATGACGTCAGCGTCATTATTGTGGAAAGACGTGTCATTTCAAATTTGATGATGGCAGCCGTCGATTCGCTATATTCGAGGCATAGGGAATCGACGTACCTCTTCAGCCTTAATGATGTCTGTTGGCATGCCGTGTGTATATAAACCCTTGTGTGGTTTCATTTTCATTCCTATCATTTTCAAGTCTTGTAAGCAATCTTTAGCAGTGTTCAAACTTTGACCGCCGATTGTGCCTTGGTTGCCGGAGGTTCTTTTTTCTTCTCGCCGGTTCTCTGTGTAAGTTGTCATCTTCATCATGTCTGATAGTAGTGCCACAAAATCTACCGAGGATGCGACTCATCAAGAATATGGGGGATCTGTGGTTCCCAGCCCCCCTTCTGCAAATCCATCTTCTTCATCCTCCCTTCCTCCTCTATCCTTACCTCGTCGTCCGGACCTACCTGGCTTGGGAACAACTGCTTCGGAGATAGATAACCAGGCAGATGTCACTAATACTGTTCGGATTGGGACTTCTGTCATATCCAACCCGATTGGGACCGATGCCCCTGGGGGTGCTCCCGTTGGATCCTCTATTGAATCAGCCCCTTTCGTGGCAGAACCACTTGAAGCGCATAAAAGAAAATCTTTGAACCTTAAAAGTCTGAGGAGGGACTGTAGGATCCCAAAAGAGGTGATCTTGAAGGAGTATGATCCTTCTCTTGACTTCAGATTGGGCGATGGAGTGGGTCCGGACGAGGTGTTGTTGTCGGCCCTTCAGATAAAGATGCTTCGATTTCCTCTTCATCCTCTTTTTCATTTTATCTTCTTCACCCTAGGAATAGCCCCTTTGCAAGTCAACCCAAACTTCTTCAGGATAATTTCCATGTTAATCCTGATTAACAGAGAGAAAAAGCTATCCTTGGGTCTGGCAGATCTTCTGCTTAGCTATAAGATTGTGGGTCTGAAAGATTGTGAGGGGAGGTACAACTTCTATCCATTCAAGGGTCGGGCTATCTGCCAAGGGACTGAGAAAATAGAGAAGTACTGGAAGGAGAAGATGGTTTTGGTAAAGGGGGCTTGGTTCTACCCCTATTCTAGGAGATGGCCGATCCCCTGTGTTTTCAAGCATCTAGCCCTTCTTCCATTTTCATTTATTCATAAGGAATCTTGCCTCTGTTCCGGATGCGACCAGCTCAGGGCGGATTTTGTTTACAAGTCTTTAGGTTATAGGGATACAGATATAGTGGCTCAGGATGTAGAAGCCCGTATTTCTTTATTAAAGTCCAAGGTCTGGTCGGCCCGTATGTCATGCGCTGACCTGCTTACTCCTGCCAATTTGCAGGGTATATCCAGGTTAGGAGTCAAGTACAAGATCATGATGGATCCGATCAGGCCAGTGATTGAAGACTACGATGATGATATGGAGGAACTGGCTGCACCCTCATCTGGTCAAGGACATATGCCTCTGGATCC
Organism: Cornus suecica; assembly: GCA_963922005.1. Lineage (NCBI taxonomy): Eukaryota > Viridiplantae > Streptophyta > Magnoliopsida > Cornales > Cornaceae > Cornus > Cornus suecica. Next base: position 23,845,374 of record OY998238.1, read on the forward strand.
TGATCCTCAGGCTGTGACCGTCGCCTTGATGGGTGATGTTTCTGGGTCTGCACTTGTGCAGACCACTATTCCTGAAATGCTTCATACTTCCTATGTCCGACCCAGATCGGAGGGTGAAGAGAGATCCAGTAAGAAGAGGAAGCGTAAGGGTAAGGAGAAGAGTTCTGCTTCTTCTGACCAGTCTACCTCCAGCCTTACTTCCATGGCTGCCATGATGACTCGGGCACAGGGGCTCTGGACGCCAGAGGAGCTCGAGGCGCAGAGGGATGCTGACCCTGACCGCATTGTGCGTAAAACTCCAGGGTTGTTATTGGGGGTACGTCTTTGTTTAATTTCATGTTATATTCCTACTTTTGTATATACTACTGACCCATTTTGCCTTGCATTTTCCTTCTTAGGCTCTTTTCAGCGTCAATACGTTGTGCCTTGCCCACGAGGAGGGTGTGAAGGAGCTCGAACGTCTGAAAGCCGACCTAGCTGAGAAGGATGATCAGGAGAGAGAGCTCAGAGCTCAGCTAGGAGACCTCCCATCCCGGGTTGCTCAGTTGGAAGAAGAATTGGCTCAAGCAAAAGAGCAAAATGCCAAGCTATCCAGTGAGAAGGAGAAGCTGGCATCTGACCATGAGACTCTTCAACACCAATTCGGCATCTCTCAGTCAGCCCTGGAGATGTGTAAGAAATGAGGGCTTGACATGCACCAGCACTACTCACAGATGAATAGGATTGTAGCTAGTGAATTCTGGAGGAAGGGCTTTGTCGTTGGAGAGAAGGATCCAGCTAGGAGGAAAATCAAAGACCCTGATGCTATGGATAAGGTGTTAGGGGTACAGAGGCCATATTCCAGCCCCGAACCTAGCCATGCTCAGAATCTTTTCACAGAATTCCTTAAGGGATATCTTCCTGCTGACCCTCTCGATCCCTCCATAGAATTCTTTCCCCCGACCACTCATGTAGATTCCTTAGGAAAGGATTTTAGTGGTTCAGGCCCAGCTTAGGCTATTCCATATTCCTTTTGTAGTGCTGCATTTTGTAACATGCCCCTTAGGCAATTTTGTAATACAAAGCAGCAATTTTTGTTTATTAATGGAATATGTACTTTTCTGTCATCATTACTTCCCTTATTTTTAAGCTTATTCCTCTGAAAGAGTGAGTCAGGCATATGAGCCCCTGTCATCTCACTTAAGAATTATTTCTAAACATATTCCTCTGAAAGACTGAGTCAGGCTTATGAGCTTCTGTCATCTCATTACTTGGGAATTATTCCTCTGAAAGAGTGAGTCAGGCTTATTAGCCTCTGTCATTTCACTACTTAGGAATTATTTTTAAACTTATTCCTCTGAAAGAGTGAGTCAGGCTTATGAGCCTCTGTCATCTCATTACTGTAGGAATTATTTTTAAACTTATTCCTCTGAAAGAGTGAGTCAGGCTTATGAGCCTCTGTCATCTCATTACTGTAGGAATTAATTTTTAAACTTATTCCTCTGAAAGAGTGAGTCAGGCTTATTAGCCTCTGTCATCTCACTACTTAGGAATTATTTTTAAACTTATTCCTTTGAAAGAGTGAGTCAGGCTTATTAGCCTCTGTCATCTCACTACTTAGGAATTATTTTTAAACTTATTCCTCTGAAATAGTGAATCAGGCTTATTAGCCTCTGTCATCTCATTACTGTAGGAATTATTTTTAAACTTATTCCTCTGAAAGAGTGAGTCAGGCTTATGAGCCTCTGTCATCTCATTACTGTAGGAATTATTTTTAAACTTCTGGTTGTTTGTTTGCAAGAAGGATGACCATCTTTTATTATAACCGTGAAATTACAAAGATAACAACATCTGACTGAGTTAGGATAACAAACATGGAAATTTTAAAGATATCTATAAAGCTAGGCTCAGATGCCTCTGTTTAATTATTCTGAGAACGAAATAAATATCAAGGATAGTACCTCTTCAGTCGTGAGGCATTTTGTGAATTGGGTTCCACATTGCCGTCATTATTCCTTAGGCGGTAAGCCCCACGTCCTATGACCTCCGTGACCGTGTATGGTCCTTCCCAATTTTCCCGGAGCTTTCTAATTAACCCGATCTTCTTTCGTAATACCATATCGCCCACCTGGAATTCTCGTCTTTTGACCTTTTTGTTGAAGGTGTTCCTAACCCTTTGATGGTAGGCTGCTAGCCTGATGGCAGCTTGTTCTCGTTTTTCTTTGAGCAGATTGAGTCTATCAACCAGCTGTTGGTCGTTCAGTTCTTCCAGATACAACTCTGTTCTGGCTGTCGGCACTACTTGCTCTGTTGGAATGACTGCTTCTGTCCTATACGCCATTGAAAATGGTGTTTCTCCTGTAGGGACTCTTGATGTTGTTCTGTAAGACCATAGTACCTTCGGAAGCTTGTCAGGCCACACTCCCTTATGCTCTTCTAGCTTCTTCTTCAGGGTATTCAATATGGTTCTGTTGGATCTTTCGGCCTGGCCGGTTCCTTGAGGGTATGCGACCGATGATGTTCTCAACTGGATCCTATGTTCGTTACAGAATTGTCTGGTCCACTGATTATCCAGATTTAATCCGTTGTCTATCACTATCGCCCTCGGCACTCCGAATCTGCAGATGATATTGGTCCATATGAATTTAATCACGTGCCTGTGCGTGATGCTGGAATAGGCTTCTGCTTCGACCCACTTTGTGAAATAATCAGTTGCTATCAATGCTTGATTTACTGATCTAAGAGCCATGGGAAGTGGTCCAACTGCATCAATCCCCCATTGCGCAAATGGGTGTGGGTTGAATATGGGGTTAAGTAGTTCTGGTGGCGGATGGATGAAATCTCCGTGGAATTGACACTTTCTGCACCTTCTGACAAAGGCTTCGGTGTCATGAGAAAGACAAGGCCAAAAATATCCTTGGCTTAGTACTTTATGGGCCAAAGCTCGTCCCCATGAGTGATTTCCGCATGACCCTTCATGAATTTCCTTCATTATGGCTGATGCCTCTGAAGGTGTGAGGCATCGAAGGTAGGGTCCCCCAAAAGATCTTCTATATAGCTGGCCGTGCAGCAAGGCATATCTGGCCGATTTCATGCGAATTTTCCGAGCCTCTGCTTTATCCTCTGGGAGTGTACCATTCCTGAGATACTCTGCTATGGGGTCCATCCAGCTCGGCTCCCAAGGTATTGCGTACACCATATCTGACTGATGGATGCTTGGAACATCAAGATAGTCGATCGGGGCGATTCTGGTCAGGTCTTGATCATTGATTGAAGCCATGTTGGCCAATCGATCTGCATTTTAATTTTCCTCCCTGGGGACCTGGCTGAGGGAATACTGCTCCAGTCTGTTTAGCTCCATCTGAGTCAACTTCTTATAGGGCTGCAGCTTTTCTCCTGCGTCGTACTCGTTTTGAACTTGTTTTACCACCAGCTGTGAGTCACTGAAAATATGAAGTTTTTAATACAGAGGCTCTGAGCTAGTCGCAGCCCAGCTAGGAGCGCCTCGTACTAAGCTTCGTTATTGGTGGCGGGAAACTCCAGGCGCACTGATTGCTGGATTCGAGTTCCATCTGGTGTTATAATTTCGAGCCCGATTCCCGAACCAGCTGAACCAACTGATCCGTCTACGTAGAGCGTCCACTCGGGTTCATCTAGATCTTGGAGGAATGCCTCTGGCTCTGCCTCTAGGAGAAAATCAGCTAAGGCCTGACCTTTGATAGCTGTGCGGGGCACATACGTGATGTCGAATGTCCCGAGTTCCAACGCCCATCTGGTTATTCTTCCCGTCAGATCGGGTTTGGACATGATGGCTCTTATCGGAATGGTGGTTGGCACCACGATTGGATGAGTCTCAAAATAGTGCCTCAGTCGCCTCTTTGCGTTGATTAAAGAGAGAACAGCTCGCTCCGCTATGGTGTATCTGGTCTCCGCATTGGATAGGGACTTGCTGCTGAAGAAGACTGGTTTCTGGCACTTTTTATCATCTTTTACAAGTGCTGCGCTGGTCGAGGTTGCTGATATGGCAAGGTACAGATGCAAGGGTTCTCCTGGATTTGGTGAGGCGAGGATCGGTGGATTTTGGAGATACTACTTTAATTTCTGGAGGGCCTCTGCCTGTTCCGGCCCCCATATGTTTCCTTTTCCGCCTTTAATTGTAGTGAAAAATGGTCTGCATCGGTCTGTCAGTCGGGACACGAACCTGCTCAGTGCGACTACCCTTCCTGTCAGGATCTGGACCTCTTTTTGCGTCTTCGGCTCTTCGCTGCTTATCAGAGCTTTGACTTGCGATGGGCTGGCTTCGATTCCTGTTCGGTTGACTATATGTCCGAGGAACTGTCCGGATGAGACTCCGAAAGAGCACTTGGCTGGATTGAGCTTCATCCTGTACCTGCGGAGTGCCTCGAACACCTCTTCCAAGTGCTTTAGGTGGTCGCCTTTTCTTCTGCTTTTCACCACCGTGTCATCTATGTAGGCTTCAACAGTTTTGCCCATCTGATTTTTGAATATCTTTCTGACAAGCCTTTGATAGGTGGCACCTGCATTTTTAAGTCCGAAAGGCATAACTCGGTAGCAGTACGTACCTTCTTCGGTAATAAAGGCTGTTTTCTCCTCATCCGTCTGACTCATTGGGATCTGATTGTAGCCGGAGTACGCATCAAGAAAAGAGAGTCTGTCATACCCCGAAGTGGCATCTACCATTTGATCAATCTTTGGTAGGGGAAAGCAATCCTTCGGGCAAGCTTTGTTTAAGTTGGTGAAGTCCACGCAGACTCTCCATTTCCCGTTTTTCTTCCTGACTACCACCACATTTGACAACCATGATGGGTACTTCACTTCCCTTATGAATCCGGCTTATAGCAGCTTTTCCACCTCTTCAGATATGATCTGGTTCCTTTCTATCCCGAACCTCCTCTGCTTCTGCCTTACCGGTCTGACATTTGGATCAACATTTAGGTTATGCTGAGCAACCAAGGGATCAATACCCGGCATGTCGAGATGAGACCAGGCGAACACGTCTGAATTTAGCTGGAGAAAATGAATCAGCCTGTCCTTTTCCTCTTTCTGGAGATGTGAGCCAATGAATGTGACTCTGGTGTGATCCGTCAAACTAACTTTCACTTCTTCTAGGGGTTCCGTCGTTGCCTGACCCTCCTGACCCTCTGAGGAAGGGTCTGACTGTAATTGTTATTTTTCGTTGTACAGGGACTCTTCTGGCGCCACCAACACTTGTTTATTTTTCTGGTTCAGGTCCTTCATGGATATCGAGTAGCATTCCTTCGCTGCTACTTGGTCTCCAGGAATATCTGTCACGTCCACTCCATTTGGGTCGAGACACCGCATGACCTGATGGAGTGTCGAAGGAATCCCTTGCATCCGATGGATCCACCCTCGTCCCATCAGCAGATTGTAAGACGGTTTGACGTCTACCACAACGAAAACTTCTTTCAAGGTTCGGCGTGCCGCTGATACTAGCAAGTTGACTATACCTATCGGCTCGACGCGTCGTCCGTCAAAGCCGGCCAGAGGAATCCGAGCCGGGTGAAGCTGTGACACGTCAATTCTGATTTTGTCGAAGGCCCATTTTGTCATGATATTGGTGATGCTTCCTGGGTCAACCATTATACGTTTGATCAGACAATTAGCTACTAGAAGAGTGATTACCAGAGGATCTTCGTGTGGCGTCTGAATATTCTGCATATCGGCCTTTGAGAACACTATTGTTGACTCTCCTCGAGGAAGGGTTGTTTGACAAACTTGGCCGACTCGCCTGAGTTTGTGTGTTTTTCTAAGCTTGGACCTTCTGCTTCCTTCGTCCTCCAACGCCTCTTCACCTCCTTGGATCATGTGGATAACTCTCACCGGTTGTCCTGATGTAGTGCTGTTTGGCTGTGTCCTGTGTGGTTTTTCTGGTCTCGGCTGATCCTTCATTACATAATCTGCAAGCTCCCCTTTGGCGATCATTGCTTCTACCTGTCTTCGGAGATTTATGCAGTCGTTTGTATGATGACCATACTCACTGTGGAAGGCACAGTGCTTGGTCATGTCCCTCAGCTCCATCGGTTGTCTGATCGGTGGAGGTGGTCTGAAAATTCCTTTGTTTTTATTTTCTTGGAAGAGCTTTCCAAGGCTGGTTTTGAGCGGAGTGGTTCTTTTTTCCGTCCGTTGACGCTTGTCTAAATTCCTGGATGATGAGGTTTGCCGAGTGGGATCGGGTCGTGGAGGCCGCTGATCCTTCATCCTTTCTTTGGATTTTGCCTCCACCGTTACCAGAGAGGCTCTTCTGTGTCTGACTGCTTCCTCCTCTTCTATTCTGAGATACCCTTGTGCTCTGGAGTTGAGCTCACCGATGTTGACAGGGGGTCGTTTCACTAGTGAAGAGTGGAATTTCGTGCCTGGGATGACCGCCATACGGAATGCTTCTACCGCTGACAACTGATCGCAGTCGTCGATAGAAGACATTTCGACGTTGAATCTGGTTAAGAAGCTCTTGAGGCTCTCCCCTTTTTCCTGGGTCATGGTGAAAAGGCTTGATATCGTTTTCCTCTGCCTCCGGTTGCTGAAGTATTGACCGATAAAGCGTCTGCAGAGGTCATTCCAACTGCTGATGGATCCAGGAGTCTGCTTCCTGAACCACAAAAGTGGTGCTTCCGTCAGACTGGTTGAAAAGACTTTGCACAAAAGTGCCTGGTTTCTCCCATAGACAGTCATTTTGGTCTGCACTTGGTAGATGTGATCAAGCGGGTCTTTTGTACCATCATATAGCGTAAAAGTTGGCAGTACAAACTTCTTCGGGAATTCTGCTGCTTCAATTTCTTCTGTGAATGGAGACTGAGTCATATCCGTTGTCGCGTGGATTGCCAGGTCGTCGGGGGTCTGCAACTTCAAGTCTTTCATCACTTCTCTCTGGATTTTTGCAGCCATTTCGTGCAGGTCGTTCTGGGTCGGGGCCTGCATCCTTGGCATTTCTCCTGTTATGGGGTGAGATGATTCTTCTTCTTCCCTTGGAACTTTATCTCCTCGGGCAGCGGATGCATCCTGCTCGTGATGAGAGTTAAAGGGCTCTGGCTCTGGCTCATTTGTGCACTCTGCTGGATCGGAATTTTGGAGAGGAAAGGGGCCCTGAATCACTCGATGGAGCAATTCGGCATTCTGCTGCTCGAGGGCCGCATTTCTTTATTCCACAGCCTCCAGCCTCCTCATGACTTCTTCAAATCTGACTTCATTGTTTGTTGACCGTGTGGACACCATTTTTTTTTTTGTCAAAATAAAACTCGTGAGTGGAAAAATAAAAATATTATAATTTCCCACAGACGGCGCCAAATGTAAGTGTCAAATTTCACTCACATCAAAAACATATCTTTATTCAGACTCAAATGGCCATATTTATACATTTTTGTGCTCTTGGATTATGGCCTAAGTTCATGGGGTCATGACCCACTCTCTTAATAACTACCCACTCCCTTAATAACTATCCACTCCCTTTAGGGAGTGGGTTGTTGCTCACTTTTTAAGGGAATGGCCTGATGTTGATGGTCCCACTTATACTTGGTGGGCTCAATATATGGGTTATTCAATATTTACGTTTTACATGGGCTCGATACTTCTTGGGCCTAATACATGGGCCTGGGCCTATAATTTTCACAATCTACAGGAAGTTTATGGCTTTTATTACATAAACAAGCATTGCATGGTGACAAAGAAGATGACTGAGTGATTAGAAGAGATTGAGAGGAGATTAGCTTGGAATTTTTTTTTATGAAGGATGCCCAAGGCGACGATGCCAAGAATCAAGTGTGTCAGAAGGAGAAGTAGAAACAGAGAATTTCGAGTAAGACTTGTTGGTGGAGGAGACTGGTGACAATGCCCTCGGCCATTCATATACATTTTCATTATTTCGGCCGCGGACCAAGGACGCCCATGTCCTCAGATCCTTCACAAGAAAGAAATTCGAAAAATATTCAATATAGGTGTTATTTTGGGAGCAAAATTGAGAAACATAAAGGAGATTTTTTTTTATTTGAGGTGCCCACAAAACATCATTAAGTTGAAAAGTAGAATCGTTAGAATTGAGCGTAGTTGAACCGATGTGAGTGATATGAATATTTTTACCGTCTATCTTCATTACCCCCATATTCAGAGTGAATGGAAAGGTTCTGAAGATCTAACGTGATATGATGGGAGGCACCGGAATCCATAAGCCAGTTACCATTGTTGTTTGAGTTGTCACGAGTTGTGTAGTTGGCTTGAGGCCAATTTGATGTGAATTGAGAAGGAGCCGGACGAGATCTGCATACTCTTGCACCATGTCCAACCTTATCACAGAGTTGACAAACGATGCGGGATGTTCCTCCATTGTGGTTGGGATGCCAGGATTGATTTGGATTGTTGGAGTGTGAATAACTTGTTTGGCCTTGATAGTTGTTTCTGCCAAGGTTATTCTGAGATCCACCACGGTTGCCAAAGTTTCCCTAATTCGAGAACTGATTTCCATAGCTTCTCTGGTTTAAATTATGTTCTTGAGTGTTGCCTTGATAGCTATTGTTACCACCACTGAAGTTCCTTGACTTTCCCTTCCTATGAGGTTGCTTCTGGTTAAATTGCGTTGTGATAGGGGCAGAGTCTTTGGTGGCTTCTGTTTGTCTCGAACTGGTTTCCTGATCAAGTAATTTTTTCAGAAGTTCTTCGAAGGAGATAGGTGATTCACGTGCTCATATGGATGCCCTGAGTTCTTTGTAGTCAAAAGTGAGTTTGTTTAAGGCATGAACAACAATCTCGCCATCTGTTAATTCTTGACCAATCATTACAAGATCATCAATGATGGTTTTCACAGACTGCATATATTCTGATAATGTTTTATCATCCTGGCTTACTTTGGTGAGCGAATCAATAAGCCCAATCATTCGAGTATCATACGTAGCTTGAAGTTTGTTCCAAGCCTCCTCCGCAGTTTTACACCTAGAAACGAGTGGAGCTGCAGGGCCTGATACGGCTATTTGAATAGCCAGATGAATGAATCGATCTTGGCAAATCCAGAGTTTATGCTCAGGATTTTCAATGGAGGTTTTTGAACTTTCTAGAACGATGTTTTTTTGGAGGACATGGATACAAACCATCAAGATACCTCAAAAGATCGTAACCTAGAAATAGATTTGTCATCTGAGAACTCCACATAGAATAGTTCCCTCATTTTGAGAGTTTATGAGGAATGAGAGTCGCTGTGTTGATTGAGATAACTTGAGAAAGGGTGTTGTTGCCAGAAACTATAGTCACTGTGCTGGAATCCATGGTAGAGAGATAAGGGGATTTGTGTGGAGAAGATAAGTCCTGTTAGGGCTCTGTGATACCATGAAAGTCTTGAGATAAAATTGATGTTGTGTATTGATTATGTAACTAAACAGTATACATATACAACATTTACAGTAAAGGAAAGAATACAATATTAAGAATGTTCCTCTGTATATATTGCAAGGAAATAATAGCAATATAAGAGAGTAAAGGGAGAAAAATATGTTGGTGTGAATGATGGAGTGATTCACGGTCTATCACCCATCCCCCATCCTTATTCAGAGTCTTCATAACAGAGGACATCCCAAAAGCCTTCTGATACTCTCCAACCATCTTCTCAAACGAAATTAGTTATCCCTAAAGACTAATCAGTTCTATCCAATACAAGGGGTACACACCATACACCTTCCCACACCCAAGCGCAACCAGCAGCCTAATCGAAACGGACTTTTCTATCTCCACCGCTTCGCACATGATTGTCGTGTTTCCAGTCCTCACTCAGCTTGTGATTTCGTTTAACAAACAGAATAAATTGCAGATCAATTCAACGGCAAAAGACTGAGGGGCCATCTATGAATATCAGATGCGGGTTACACGGGTACCCGCGGCCAACCCACACCCAACCCACATTTTTGAACACTCCCATTCAACCCAACCCGTTATCGACCCGCCTTGGAAACTGTTGGATCGAAACAAGGTTCAAATGCAAACACACACACACAATGGACACCAAATATATAGTGGTTCCCCAATAATATGGGTACGTCCACTTTGAGAGAGGTTTCACTATCTTCGGTTTGAAGATAAACCGAGAATGGAGGGAGGATACAAGCTTTACTCTGTCTCTCAACTCTACCTCACAACTCTCTCAACTTCATCACATAAACACTTCTTTGTGACTTACAAACTCTCAACTCGTGTATCACTCTGTTTTACACTTTTCACTTATGCTCATCTCTTACACCATACACTGCCCATATATATATAGACAGAACATAGAGAACACAAACAAAACACTTCAACAGGCGTGGCATAAAGTCTTCACGCGTGATCACAACCGGCCGCCATTCTTGACATCAACAACACATGCGTGAGCTTGACAGGTTTGGCTTGCATGTGGCGGCTGTGGAGTTTGTTTGCATACGGCTTGTCTTTGGTTTACAGTTGCATGTGGGTATGGTTGTATACGGTAGAGACTTGCATGCACAGTGATAGGATATGGAACTTACAATTCTCCCCCTTCCATATCAATCAGAGGAGAACGTCTTCACCTGATCTCCCCCTTACTGCCAATTTGGGGCTGGTGTTAAACCAGCTTCTTCTTTGCAAACCTCTAGCTTTTCTCTGGACAGGCTCTTGGTCATCATATCTGATCCATTATCATCTGTGTGAATCTTATCTAGTTGTAGAAGTTTATCTTCGAGCACGTCACGGATCCAGTGATACCTGACGTCGATGTGCTTGGACCTTGAGTGGAAGGTTGAATTTTTGCTAAGATGAATAGCACTCTGACTGTCACAGTATATGACATACTTTTCCTGCTCTTGTCCCAGTTCTTGAAGAAACTTTTTCATCCACAAGAGCTCTTTGCATCCTTCTGTTATTGCAATGTATTCAGCTTCTGTGGTGGATAAAGCAACACACTTTTGTAATCGGGATTGCCATGAAACTGCTCCCCCTGCAAAAGTGTTTAGGTATCCGGATGTGGATTTTCTAGAGTCACTGTCTCCGGCCATGTCTGCGTCTGTGCAACCTTCCAATAAAGGTTTACCACTACCAAAGCATAAACAAATATTGGTAGTTCCTCTAAGATACCTAAGGATCCATTTTACTGCTGCCCAATGGTCCTTTCCAGGATTTGATAGATACGACTGACAACTCCAACTGCATGAGCAATATCAGGCCTCGTGCATACCATGGCGTACATCAAGCTGCCAACCGCTGAAGCATAAGGCACTTTCTTCATTTCTGTTTTTTCCGTCTCACTTGAAGGACATTGTTTCATATTCAACTTGAAGTGGCTTGCAAGTGGAGCACTGACTGGTTTTGCTTTACTCATGTTGAATCTTTCAAGAACTTTGCCGATATACCTTTCTTGAGATAACCAAAGCTTGTGTTTCAGTCTATCTCGAGAGATCTGCATTCCCAAGATATGTTTTGCCGGTCCCAACTCCTTCATAGCAAATGACTTGCTCAATTCCTTCTTCAACTTATTGATCTTGTTGCTGTCATGGCCAACGATCAATATATCATCGACATATAGCAAGAGGATGATAAAATCTCCATCAGGAAATTTCTTGACAAATACACAATGATCTGCAGTGGTTCTGTTGTACCCATTCTGGTCCATGAATGAATCGAATTTTTTGTACCACTGTCTTGGTGCTTATTTGAGCCCATAGAGACTCTTCTTCAATCTGCACACAAGATTTTCTTTTCCTCTGGTTCTGAATCCTTCAGGTTGTTCCATGTAGATTTCTTCATCCAGATCACCATGTAAAAATGCGGTCTTTACATCCAGTTGTTCGATCTCTAGGTTCAAGTTCGCTGCCAAAGCAAGAACAACTCGGATGGAGGACATTTTCACCACAGGTGAAAATATTTCTTCAAAATCAATGCCCTTCTTCTGACCGAATTCCTTCACAACCAGTCTTGCCTTGTACCTTGGTTGTGGATTATTTTCTTCAGACTTCAGTTTGAATACCCATTTATTCCTGAGAGCTTTCCTTCCCTACGGTAGCTTGACCAAGTCATATGTGTGGTTCTCATGCAATGATTTCATCTCTTCCTACATGGCTTTCATCCACTCCGCATTTTTACTGTCTTCAACAGCTTCCTGATAGCTCTCTGGTTCTCCCCCGTCACTAAGCATCACGTACTCTGCGGAGGAATATTTGCGATTCGGTTGTCGCTCTCTGGAAGATCTCCTTGTTTGAGTATCAACCGGATTTTCTTATGCAGCTGGTTCTGGTTCTGGTTCTGCACCGTCATCAACTGGATCTATTTGAATATCTCCCCCATCATTTTATTCTCTCTGTGAGGGAACTGGGTCAAGATTAGCTGGTAACTCTTCAGGTGGATCTGATTTTTTCTGTTTTTCAAGATCTTCAATGGTCTGATCTTCAAAAAATACCACATCTCTGCTTCTGATGACCTTCTTGTTGATAGGATCCCAGAGTCTGTAACCAAACTCTTCATGGGCATATCCCAGGAAGATGCACTGTTTGGCCTTTTCGTCAAGCTTGGATCTTTCATCTCTGGGAATGTGAACAAATGCTCTGCAGCCAAACACCTTCAAGTGTTTGTAGGAAACATTTTTCCCTCTCCATACTTTCTCTGGAACATCACAGTTTAATGGAACTGAGGGAGATAGGTTGATTAAGTCAACCGATGTTCTCATTGCTTCACCCTAGAAAGGAGTTGACAACTTGGCATTAGATAACATGCACCGGATCCTTTCGCAGATGGTTCTGTTCATTCTTTCTGCAAGGCCATTATGTTGAGGAGTTTTTGGCACTGATTTTTCGAGTCTGATGCCGAATCTTCTGCAATACTCCTCGAATGGTCCTCTGTACTCGCCACCATTATCTGCACGTACGCACTTCAGCCTTTTTCCATTTTCTCTTTCAACCTTTACATGAAACTCCTTGAACACTTCCAGCACCTGGTCTTTAGTTTTCAAGGCAAAGGTCCATAATTTCCTGGAATGATCATCAATGAATGTGACAAAATAGAGGGCACCTCCATGAGTTCTGGTTTGCATGGTGGAAACATCCATGTGTACGAGATCTAGAATGTTTGGTCTTCTAGATGGAGGGGAACTGCGGAATGCAACTCTGTGCTGTTTCCCCATGATGTAGTCGACACAGGTGTGTAATGGAGTACCTTTCATTCCAGGTAAGAGTTCTTTTCTGGCAAGGATCTTGAGTCCTTTCTCACTCATATGACCGAGTCTTTTGTGCCATAACTCGGTGGGGATTTCTTTCTCCATTGTATTCACCTCAACTCTGCACAGTTTTGCTTGAGTTGTGTAGAGTGAGCTGGTCTTCTTTCCTCTGGCCACCACAAGATTGCATTTGGTGAGCTTCCACTTGCCATCACCAAAATGACTGTTATAGCCTTCATCATCGAGCTTGCCGGTGGAGATCAGGCTGAGACGAATATCTGGAACATGTCTCACATCTTTGAGGAGTAGTTTGCATCCATTGCTGCTTTCCAAAAGAATATCACCTCTGCCGGTAATTTTGGATGCTCCTTGGTTTCCCATCTTCATAAGTCCGTCACCACTGGTGTAGGATGTGAACATATCCTTTCTCGAAGTGATGTGACAGGAAGCACCTGAGTCAATAACCCAGGTAGAATCTTCGGATGTGAAGTTGACACACTCATCATCTTGAACGATGACGAGCCCTTCTCCGGCTGTTACTGCTGCTTCTGAGGTACTTTCTTCACCTCTATTTCTGGTCTGTTGTCCAGACTGTTCGGCTTTTAGCTTCCTGCACTCTCTGATAAAATGGCCTGGCTTCCCGCAATGATGACAGGTTTTGTCTCTTCTGAAAGTAGACTTTGATCGCCCACGATGTTGTGTCTGATTGCGATGGTTTCTGCTTTTGCTTCTACCGCGCCATTCTTTTCTTTCTCGTCTTTCAGTGACAAGAGCTTCTGACTCCGGATGATATCCTTCTTCATTTCTTCTTGCTTCCTCGTTCAGCATTTTGTCTTTCGTCATTTCCATGTTAATTATTCCGTCTGGAGCTGAGTTGCTTACAGAGACAACTAGCGTATCCCAACTTTTCGGAAGGGAGTGTAATAGAAATACTGCCTGCATCTCATCTTCTATAGTCATTTTCATTGAGTTGAATTGATCCAACAACCCATGGAATTCGCTCATGTGTTCTGACACACTTTTGTCGTCTTTGTATTTAAGATTCACCATACGACTCAAAAGATTTACCTTGTTCTGAGATGTCTTCCGTGCGTACATCTTCTCCAATTTTTGCCAAAGAGCATAAGCATCATTTTCGTTGGCAAAATTTTGGTAAATGCTTTTGTCGATCCATTGTCTGATTTGGGCGGCACATTTTCGGTTGAGTACCGTCCAGTCTACGTCGGTCATGTCCTTCGGTTTGCCATCAGGTGCATCATCGGTCATTTTGATTGGCTTCCACAGATCTTTAATATACAAAAGATCCTCTATCTTTGACTTCCACAATGAATAGTTGGTTGTGGTCAATCTGATCATCGTTCCGGATCCTGAATCTTCTATCGAAACGGAATCTTTAAGCCCTCCTGGCTTGTTTGATATATTTGGAGTGGAATCATGCGAAATGGAGTGTACCGTTGCCTCCGGGACGGTCAAAAACCTTAAGATCACCTCTGACTGAGCTCAATTCCGACTTCGGATGAGTCCGGAATGGTCAAAACAATGCGAGGGGCAAAACTGTAATTTTGCAAAGTTGGTGATGACGTGGTGGCAGCAGAGGGTGACACGTGGCAGTACACGTGGCAAGGTGACGTGGCTGAATGGTTGGCTGACACGTGGCAGTGTCAAGGGATGACACGTGGCAAGGGGTGACGTCAGTAGTGACGTGGCGCGCGTGGTTGTCACGCGCGGCTGAGCTTGGAGGCGCGTGTGCTACGCGTGGTCCTCACGCGCGCTGGAGGAAGAAGACGCATGGAGCGCGTGAGACCGTTGCCGCTGATGCGCAAACGCTTGGGTGGCATGTGGGGGCGCGTGTGGAGGGTTTTGCGACTGTTTTCAATGGGAAATTATTCCTTGGTTGATGGGTCGTCCGAAAACAGGGGTGGTGTGGTGATTTGATCACTGGTATGGTTCGAAATAGACCTTGAAGTTTCGACTGTGTTTTTGCCGGTAGGCTCTGATACCACTTTGTTGGATCGAAACAAGGTTCAAATGCAAACACACACACACAATGGACACCAAATATATAGTGGTTCCCCAAAAATATGGGTACGTCTACTTTGAGAGAGGTTTCACTATCTTCGGTTTGAAGATAAACCGAGAATGAAGGGAGGATACAAGCTTTACTCTGTCTCTCAACTCTACCTCACAACTCTCTCAACTTCATCACATAAACACTTCTCTGTGACTTACAAACTCTCAACTCGTGTATCACTCTGTTTTACACTTTTCACTTATGCTCATCTCTTACACCATACACTGCCCATATATATATAGACAGAACATAGAGAACACAAACAAAACACTTCAACAGGCGTGGCATAAAGTCTTCACGCGTGATCACAACCGGCCGCCATTCTTGACATCAACAACACATGCGTGAGCTTGACAGGCTTGGCTTGCATGTGGCGGTTGTGGAGTTTGTTTGCATACGGCTTGTCTTTGGTTTACAGTTGCATGTAGGTATGGTTGTATACGGCAGAGACTTGCATGCACAGTGATAGGATATGGAACTTACAGAAACCACTCGCCCAATAACTGTAATTTTGAGGGTGGGTTGGGTAAAGAATTTCCAGCTCTAGTATTGGGTCAGATGGTACTAATCCACCAAAAAACTATTTTGTATTCTATTTTATTATCTATTTCATTGAATAAGAGATCATTTGTCTTCTTAACTTCATTTTAATCAACAAAACAAAATAACAGAACAAATGAATTTCTGTTGATTAAAATTCAATATTCGGGGTATGTATTGCCTTTTTTTTATCCAATCTTAACAATGTTTTAGCATTGTGGATCTCGTAAACGCAAACAGTTAAAACCATGCCAGTGAGCATTAGCCAGGTTTGGTTTCAATGAAGTAGTTAGAACTACTAACATTTATGTGGAAACAATTTGCTAAGCAATTCAGTAAGAAGTGATCAAATAAAATGAGAATGTATATTAAAGAGTCAACTCATCCAAACTGTAGTTCGGGTCCTGATCTTTTCAAATTACAAGGACTATGCATTGGGTTGTAGAGTTTATGGCTCATATAGTTTCTGATCATATCTAAGAACTTCTGATAGTGGCTTGTGACTGGAATAATAATGAATTTGTCATATGAATGATATGATCATACAGTGTATTTCAACTTCCATTATTCATATATATATATATATACAACTTGATATTGTATAAGGTTACAAGTTTTATGAACTTCACATATATGTGATTTTGTATCCCCTTTAGTGATTGCATTTTCCCTTTGAGCAATGTTTAGGCCCAGAACTGAAAATGTTCACAGATAGTCCATGGGTAGCCTAGGTAACTAAATACAAAAGAGTCATCTTCCCATAAAACTGTAATGAAAAAACACGAACAACATGTATATATATATATATATATATATATATATATATATTCAAACACGAAACATACAAGTCAATATATATATACGAATATACAAACAAAATATAAAGTATATGAATATGCAAAGAACAGATACAGTAAATGACTTAATTAAAACTCACACTATGAAAAGAAATTCCAACTAGATTGAGAAGAATTAATCTGAGCCCTGTGATTCTCACAGTGTCCTTAAGATAGATTTGTTCCCTCTCCGGTACTCAAGGTTACCGAGCAACTATCTCCCAAGATATAATGGATTTCTGTTTTCAAAGAAGTAACACTCCAATCTTTAAAAACCAGCGAACACAATTTTTGTGTTTGTACTCTCAAACCACTTTGAATGAATCCTAATATGAATATGCAGAGTGCAGAGATAGATGAAATATATTTTTGGATAAGTGTATATGTGTGCTTATTTCTCATGGAATGAAAAGCGCGTATCCTTGGGATATTAATAAACACAAAACGTTGTCCAAACTGCCAAGGCAGTGTTTGGAAATGTCGTCTAAACTGTTGGCTCCAATTGTCTAAACTAATACTGGTTCAGACAATCACAATTTCATTCAATTATTTTCCAACAATCTCCCACATGAATGGAAATTAGTTTTTCAATATGCAAATGAATATGCAGACACTAGTTTGAGTACAATGAAAGGTTACTATATCAGGATAAGTAACCTTAGAGCCTTAAACTTTCCCTTGTGAAAGACTATCAGATTTACTAGTTAATCAGTGGACGTGATGCCTTGAACTGTCAGCTATTTGTGTAAACCAAGACAATAGAATTCACACAGTTCTCTTTCGAACACAATTGGTTCTCACGTTTGTGTCCATTTTGGCATTGGACACCACTTGGTTTCATGAGTATTTTTTAGAGAATTCTGCCTTCAAAAATTCTCCTAGAAACGACCCCTTCTACTCACATAGGTGATTCTATTATGAATATTTATACATCCTCACTTGGATATGTCCAAGTCATAGAAATCATTAAAAGCATAGCTTACCCTAAAATATGAATTGTCTCATCATAGGAATGGGAAGGAGTTAATAATCTCCACAGTGCTTTTACTAAGTCACACACAATTCGGTTGTCTCTTTGAACCTAGATCTTGGGATCTCCAGTCAACTAGGTTGGGTTGCCATTATGATGTCTTTTAACCCAGAGGCTTCAAGCCCATTCCCCTCGATGATCTTTCCACTTGTTCTCTCGTCAAACCTTTAGTTACCGGATCCGCAATATTATCCTTTGACTTCACATAATCAACGGATATTATACCATTTGAGAGCAATTGTTTCACGGTATTATGTCTATGACGAATATGTCTAGACTTACCATTATACATGTGATTTTGTGCTCTTCCAATCGTAGATTGATTATCACAATGTATACAAATAGTTGGCACCAGTTTCGACCATTTTAGAATATCCTCTAGGAAATTACGAAGCCATTCTACTTCTTCTCCAGCCTTGTCCAATGCAATTGTAACACCCCATGTTATTTTCCCAATTTCATGGAATTATTTTTCGATTTAATTTTGGTTGTGACGTCATGGTTATCCTTGGTGTTTAAAGTGTAAATTTTTTACGTTTACGTCGGCACTCAACTGGACGACGTTGCGATTTTTCCTCGATGATTTCGTGGACTGTCTTTGGCGATTACATGATTTGACGTGACGGTAGTGTTTCAGACTTAGTGAAACGTTGACGTGAATTGTTATTGACTAAGTGGATTTGTTTAGACACTCGACTTATAGTGCTTCGACTGGGTGGCGGTACATTTTGTTGACCGACGCTAAAGGTTTTGACTTAGCTGTGCGAGTTCGGCATTTAGTACGTTAGGGGTTCGACATTTTGTTTTCCCTTGTAATGGGATTAGTATGTGTTTCATTTGATTGGCGTGCCTTGTTTAGCTGGCGTGCTTAGGAGTATTTGTATTCTCCTTTCTCATTTTCTTTGTTTGTATTTACGCGATATAGTTGGGACGTTATCACTTAGCATCTTGTCAGGCTTAGGATGTGCTAGGTGACGTAAGGAGTTATAATTTTCTTTCCTATTTGGTTAAGTACGTGCCTTGTCTGACTGGCGTACCTTGTGTTTGTATGTACGTGTTTTGTTTGCTTGGTGTGTTTATTTCTTCGTGTTTCTAAGTGCTCCTATGTGTTGATGTGGTTGTACTTGATTATTGTTTTGGATTCTTTTCGTGCCTTATTGCTCATGGTTATTCGGTGGGTCTTATACGTACCCGATGTTCCGGTGGTTGGGTTTCTACCCCGAGCTAGTTATACCAGTTATAGTAATTATTGGTCGTCTTTATCATTGCTAGAGAAAAAGATAGTTAGAAATAGATGGACAGGTCTAGACAGAGATACGATCGGTCGCATGGAGGTCGCCGGAATCCATGGCGTTCAGTGGGGGTTTATGGTGGTTCTGATGTCGCATCTTGGTGAAGATGGGTCGCGGTGTAGAGACATCGCGACAAGGAGAGAGACGACGTTGTGGCTAGGGTTTAGTCGCCGATCTGTGGTCGCCTGACAGAGGAGGGTGACGACGGCGTCATGGTGTCGTGTAGGAGGACATGGCGGCACTGGTTCGTGCCGTAGTGGTGCGTGATGGACGGAACCAAGTTCGGCCAAACCAAGTTGGGTTAACTCGGTACCGATTCGGGCTTCGTTTAGCGTGAAATTTTGGGGATAGCTTGCTCCCGATGTCATACACGATATCCAAATTTGGTGCAAAACCGTTGAGCGGTTCACCGGGAATTTCAGATTTTCGGTATGATTTTCAGTTTCATTTTTTGTAGATTTGTTCAAATTTGTTTATCGATTGATAATGGGTTTCAACTATATTGAATAGGACAGTAAGGCAGTCATTTTTACATATTCGAATTAATTTTTGGGCGACTTTGGTTGGCGGACCCTATAATCGGCGCCGACACTGTTCACGACAGGACAATTCGGGATTGTTTGTAAGTGATTAAAATAGGTGGGAAATTACATATATCTATTCTTATATATATGCATATCTGACACTCACTAATAGTGCATAGAAAACGTTAATACATCTTCGTTGCATGTTTATGGGTAAATAAAAACGCTTAATTAAATTCCTAGTGATAGACGAAAATCTAGAAATTTTATAAAATTTACGGAGTACCCATAATTGGATTAAATGATGTCGGAAATAGAAATCCTTCGGAGAAATTAAATTAGGAGGTGTATGTGGACGTAGATCCGGTTAATTGATTTTCCCATATTATTTATATTTTATTGAAATTAAAAATATGTTAAGGGATCCACGAGAACGAGGGACGTTAAAACTTAGACACGGTTTTAGTTCCTTTTTTAGTTTATTTTTATTGTAAAATATAATGAAGTTATATTGCGAATTAAATATTCCTTGAGGTGGACTAATTTGAAAACAATTACTGAAAATTATATTAAAAGCATGCGAACTTATAAGAATTTATTAATATCGGGAGATTGAGAACCCGGATGATCTTGAGATAAATTGACGTGATTTTCTGCTATAATTGAATTATAAAGCATGCTTTTAAAAATGAAAATGATTTTATATTGTGGATTGGTTGTATAAAAACGGATTGTGAGACGTATATTTGTCAATTGATAATGTTATATTTTGATTATTGACTCAATATTGAGGCATGATATAGATATTTCATACACCATGAGCATTGATATTGCATTAGGTGTGGTTTCATGTCTCATTCATATACCATTGGTGTGAGTGAGTCTTTCGGGTCGTCGCAACAACTGGCCAGGCGGTGTGCTCGCTATTGGCGGACTAGTAATCCGGGAACAGGGAGGCGTGGGAGGATGTGATCCGAACACGGTATATTTTTCACGAGTCGATATAATCCTCGTGATTGTGTTACTATGGTGACATCATACCCGGTTGTCCCATGTTAGATAGGGTGTTGTTGGCATTGGCATTACATATCATTCACATTGAGTTTTCATTCATTTATATGATATATGATCATTTATTGATCTTTTATACTGTTGATATTTGTTGTTATTGAGCAGATGGTATCTGTATTGTATTAAAATTCATGTTTTTCCTTAGGAGCTACGGCTGAGTGGTTGTGATCGGGATAGTATTTGTAAATTCCTTAAAAATGATGGAAATTAACTCAATGTGAATAAAAGTTAATGATTTTAAAATTTAAAAGAAAGGAAATATAGCAATGTTAAAACCTGGATTAGTGGAGCCACGATTAGCACGTGTTCCAGGTGGGTACGTGAATATAAGTGGAAATAGGCTTTGGGGTGAAATTGTTCCCCTTGAGTTGGGCTCTAGTTGAGTTGGTTAACGATGTACTGAAACTTAATTGAGTTGAGTGTGGTTATAAATGAAAAGAGGTTTTGGTGATTAACTGCCTTTCCCTCGAGTTGGGTGTCTAGTTGTGTTGGTTAACGCTTTACAGGGACTTAGTTGAGTTTGTAATGTTCGGCCATATAGGCCTTCGTGGTTGGTGAGTGGTACTACCATGGGTTGTTTATTAGACCATTTCGGTGGTGTGAGGAGTTTAGAAATTCAAAGGTTGCTCTAGGCTCATAACTCTTGTCGTCTCTCTATTTCAACTGTTGTTATTTGTGAGCTCGTTATCCTTTCTTCCCATTGTGGGAATATTTTTGAGTATTAAACCGTGGTTATTCCGGTATCTTGAAATCTGGGTCATGGTTTGGATCTTTGGGATCAAACCAGGATTTTCTCAAAGTTTTGAAAACTTAAAGTTTTTGAATTTTTATAAATCGTGTTCTTTAATTACCTTGGTGCCCGTTAACTATTTTTTGAAAGTCAGAAATCAAAAACTTGTTTTGTAAAATATGTTTAAATTCTTGGGACCAAGAGTACCGAATGCAAATTCGCTTTTGAAATAAATTTCCGAAAATATCATTTGAAGTCGATAAATCCAGGTTCCTCCTAGCTTGTTATCTGGGATTCCTTCCTATGCCCGGTTTTGTTTGGGCACTCTTACGGGATTATTTTTATAAACTTTTAAATAAATGTTAAATGTCTTAGGACCAGATTTGAAAGAGGTTTAAAAGTGATTTTAAAATGGTTATCGGTTTGAACTCTAGTAGTTCTTCCTTCTCGTATAGTTATTCCTTGGGTTTGAGCCCGGATTTGTGATGTTGAGTTACGCACACCTAGTGTGATTTCTGTTGTTTCGGTTGGGTTCGGAGACGTTGGAACCAAATAAGATTTGACCGGGTCCTAACTTTTTCTTAAAAACCGGTTGAATCCTTCGGGGTTCAACATTTTTCTTTAAAAACCCGAGGACCATGGCATCTTTTTGGGACTAAATAACTCCAATAACCCTTTCTAGTGCCTAGATTGGCAGTGTGAGTTAGAGATAGCTCGGTTAGTTACCGAATCCGGTGTGGGGATAGTATATTCCCTTTTTATGTCTCCTCGAGTGAACGGGTTGGTTCACTGGTTATTGTAAGTAGAAGAACTGAATTAAAGATATAAAATATGATAGTGACTTTCTCTCTAGGAATGATTTGATAGCGATGCTAGTTATGAGCGATGATCGAGTTGTGGGCATGGTTATGATGATTCACTTTCGATAGTCCTAGTAAGTGATCTATTTACCTCCTAGGAACCTTGAGCAGTATTCTAGGTGCACGGTATGGTAGATAGTTAGTCCTTATTGTATCTCTAGATGAGAGTGGGGTTCAGATTGGTTGTCTATATGCCTAGGTGACAGGCTTAGTTATTTACAGGACGTTATATATATACACGTATACATGTGTTGTTTATATTTTTGTTGATTTGTAGTTTTTATGATATCCGTAGTGTACTTGAGGTTAGTGATAAGGTTCTTGATTAGGTCTCGAATTGGCGGGGTGTCATGTGAGACGATTAACTGGCCTAGGATAGATGCATACACACGGGATGGTTAACCTTTTCTAGACGGCTATGAGTGTGATGTTTTGATATTATGGTGAGCGCGTGGTTTTGCCCACCCCCACAACAGGTTTCAGGTTTGTAGGTGGATGCAACACGATATGCTCGACGACGACGATACGGGTGATTTGGGGGCGTACTTATTTAGTTATGTTCCTTATTCCGGAGTTATACTTGTGTATTCTTATATTCTCTTGGGAGTCAGGCTGTTGGCAGATTCCCTTGTGTTGTATCTTCATTCTGTGTATTTATTATTTTCGGGGTGTCTTTGTATCATTTCGGCACTACCGTATGATTTTCTGTATTCTTATTCGAGCTTGGTGGCTCAATTGGTTTTATTAAGGGTTGTGTAGAGGTATTGATGTTCTTTTCCACTACCTCGGCCCTAGTAGATTTCTGAAATGTTGGGTTGCGTGCCATTGATTCTATTTTTGTTGTTATGGGCAGGTTATACTGTTGAGTTGTTTTTGGGTTGTCCGGATGTTCCATTTACAAACGGAACTCTGCCGGATTTTTGTTAGAATTCATTACTGAGTTTCTATCACTCAGGTGGCATGGAATACTTTGTTTTCATTCTTATTCCATGTATGTCATTGTTGTTATTGATTATAGTGGTCATTTTTCGTGACATCATACATCGGGATTCGCTGATTCTCCGGATTGGAGTCTCAGGAATAACGGGGCGTGACAACAATGAATTCAGATTCCACTGTGGACCAATCAATACATGTTTGCTTTGAGGATTTCCAAGACACAACTACACTACCGAGAGTGAAGACATATTCACTCGTGGATTTCGAATCATTGGAATCAGATATCCAGTTAGCATACTATATCCTTCAAGTACAACTGTATATTTTGTATAATGCAATCCATAGTTTTAAGTATAATTTAAATATCCCAAAACTCTGAGTATTGCATTCCAGTGACATTTACCTATGTTACTAGTGTATCGACTTAGCTTACTAACAGAGTATGTTATATTAGGTCGAGTACAATTTATAACATACATTAAACTTTCTATGATCCGAGCATATTCTAACT
The DNA here is from genome assembly GCA_963922005.1 of Cornus suecica. Classification (NCBI taxonomy): domain Eukaryota; kingdom Viridiplantae; phylum Streptophyta; class Magnoliopsida; order Cornales; family Cornaceae; genus Cornus; species Cornus suecica. The sequence continues at coordinate 23,868,931 of OY998238.1, forward strand.
GAGAAATGCTTTTACCATTATTTTGGAAAAGTTTAATATTCACATCAACAGGTGTTCATATTAGACTAATCACATACTTCTTGAACTTATCAAGTATTTTCTCTATGTAATGAGATTGGAATAATACAAGTCCTTCTAATGTTTTAGAAATCTTAATTCCCAAAATAACATCAGTTATGCCAAGATATTTCATATCAAACCTACTATTTAACATTTGTTTAGTAGATTTAATAACATCATTATTATTGCCTATAATTAGCATATCATCTACATATAGACATAAAATGACGTAAGCATTATGAAATCTCTTGACATACACACACTTGTCACATTCATTTATTTTGAACTCATTTGTCCTCATGACATTGTCAAAATTTTCATGCCACTGTTTTAGCGTTTGTTTTAACCCATACAAGGATTTTACAAGTTTACAAACTTTCTTCTCTTGTCCAGGAGAAGTGAACCCCTCGGGTTATTCCATGTATATTTATTCATCTAATTCACCATTTAGAAACGTCATTTTAACATCCATTTGATGTATCTCAAGTCCATTTAATGTTGTTATAGCAATCAGCATACGTATGGACGTTATTGTAACGTCCCGCTAATTTTTCTAAAATTACGAGTAAATTTTTTACAATTATTTTAATTATTTTATTTAATTGCCAAAATGATATTAGATACTTTCATATATGTTATAGGTATGAGATTTAAAGTTTGGGATTTTTCTGAAGTCGTATTCTATTTTATTTTAGCGTTTTCACTATCTGACAAACCGGAAACATAAGAAAAGCGTATGGTAGAAGTAGGTCCCCAAAGTGTCCGGTTTTGAATCCGAAAGTGGCATCAGCTTCATTACAGTAAATAAGTAATTTAGAAATTAATTTCGTGATTTTTGAGCTTACGGTTAATCTTATGAATTAATTTAAAGTTTGAGTATTATATGAAGACTTATAAAACAATTTTCCCAAGTGTCTAACCTACACAATCTCTATGCATGGCATCTTTAGTAAATATATTGAACTTATAAGGGTAACTTAGACCAAATGGAAGAATGGAAAGTCCATATTACCCTCCTCATCTCTTCTTTAGCTATGAAAGTCAAAGGGCTTTGGTAGGAAATTTGTTTGATATTTGTTTGGAAAACTCTAGTATGAGTGAGTTGTCATGATCCTAGAAATCTCATCTTTCTCCACTTCCTCTCAACTCATTCTTAACCCTTGGATCAAAGAGGTTAGGAAGTGGAAAGTATACACATATATATATATATATGTTGGAGCAAGGACTTAACCTTGAGCAATTTCATTTCATTTCTCACTAAACAGAGTCTATCAAAGCCCCTCTCCCTCACATGGTTCGGCAACCCCCTTAGCCTTCGCTTCTCCCATATCCAATCTTGCATTTTCAACTCTTTTACTTGTGAATTTGATGGAACTTCCAACTACAAATCTGTCAAGCCCTAAGTGTTCTATTGACTTCAAAGGTTGTAAGTAATCTCTTCTCACATGAGTTTTTCCTTCAAAAATATTACAAACCCACTTTCTTGAGGTTTTGTAATTAACTTGATTTTTGTTCTCTTATCTCTAAAAAATCTTGACAAGAGGACTTAGTGAGCTCCTCTTCGCATCAACTCCAACTTGGAAACTTAAATTGGTAAGTTGATATGATTTTTTGCTTCCTCCCTTTATGAACCCTAACTTGTGAATTCTTGGAAGTATTTTATAATCTTTGAAAGCATGCTTTGTTTATAATATTTCCTTGTTATTGAAGCTCAATTGAACATTTTCTCTCCAACTTTGTGTTATCTTGATCTTAAATCCATTTTGAAGTCCTAACTTGTAGATTTATGGACATCTCTACACTCCTTTGTAAACTTGATTATATTCTTGTAAATTCTTGCTAAAAAAAAAAGACTCATTTGACTATATTATTAACTAATGAAATTGGTGACAAATTATTGAAAGCCTTTGTGCCATTTTGAGATAAATTCATTTCAAGCCTCAATCTTGAGCTTATAAATCTTTAAGAATGACTTTGGATTCCTACTTTGATCATTCTTGACAAAATTCGTATTCTTGAGCTCATTTATTTTTATTTGTTGATAGTGGATAGCCTTGGACTTTTCTTGAGAATTGGTGCAATCTTTCAAAGACTTTTGGTTAGCTTTTGGAAGACTTCTGTAGAGATTTTTAGTACTCTTTATAGAACTCTTTTGATTACTCATGCTTCACTTTTGACCCTAATTTTGAGAGCGTTTTAATGATTCCAATTTATTTTCATGAAATTCTATTAAGATCTTTGAAATCTTGTTCTTGATCATTCTTGTTAAAAATGTTTATTTGGACTCTACTCTCCACTATATTGGTTATTGGTAGTTGGAGAACCTTTGTGAAATTTTGAGCTTTAACTCACTTTAAAAACCTTCACTTTGTTCTTCTTGAGTGACGGTTGATGATTTGATGATATTTGTCGTTGCTTCACCACACGCCGGTCAACAATAATTTATACCTACTAATACTTCACTTAAAATAGTATAGCAATAAGTAGGGTCGAACCACTCTCAGCTTGGAACTCATTTTAAGACTAGGATCCAAAACTTTAATCTTCGAGATAAAAAGAAATCACTTAAAACAAATCTTGAATTTTTGAATAGTAAACTAAAATAACTAGATAAAATTATCAAATGTTGGAAGAAATCTCAAGGGAAGAGAATCCACCACCCGGGTCTATATAAATAATATTATATATTTCTATTGCAAATTCTCCTCCAACTTATTAAACATAAACATAGATATTGGTAGACATTCCCCGTATTTCCATTAATTGGTAATCACGGAAAATCCTCCCTCTAATGTTTTGGTTTATAAATAAATAAATGTAAATAGTAGTAGGCATTCCCCGTATTTCCATTGATTGGTAATCACGGATAATCATTCCTCTATTGTAGGTTTTGTCACTTGAAAGAATTATTTCGGGAAGAGAATTAAACAATAAGAAATAAAATAAAATTATTTATATCTTACCCAAGATGGCTTCATCACTCCCTTGAGAAGAGGTTTAAGCTAACATAATGATAGAGAAATAAAACATGATGATAGAAGAATTTTCCATTAAATAAGAAGATTACAAGAACATAAGAAAATTTATACAAGACTAGTTTCTCTCTACAATTTCTCACTCTCTACCATCTAACCCCCACGATATCCAACTACTCTCCTATTTATAGAGAAAATTGGAATATAATGACATCTTGTAAAGTGAAGTTATATCTACTTTTCTTTTCTTTTTCTTTGAATATTGATGTTTTCTAAGTCATTTTATTATTTCTTCATGTGCATTCATTTCTCACTTTAATACATTTTCTTCATCTTCTCCAATTCATACCTATAAGAAATAAAAATATATATATAAGAACATTTATACAACAAAATGGTGAATTAAAGATTTATTTTTGACATTAAAAATAGTGATTTTGTGGACTTATCATTGAGGAATTACTCATAAATCCTTCAAATATTGCTTTAGCTCATATTATTAGTATATTTTTGACAAAACCATGTTAGTAAATTTATTCTTTCCAATTATTGGTGTCTTGATAGCTTTGGAGAAATCATTGAGACTTGGTGCACCTTTTGGAAACTTTTTGGAATTCCGTTGCTTGCCCTCGCTTATTGGCTCCGTTTGGCTTGGACTTGAGGTAGGGGTTGACGCTCCATTTTTTTTTCCGGTTACGTGGGTGTGTGTGTCATTGTATGTACATTTATACATACTAGTTGAGTCATAATCTAGAAACATGTTCTAGGCCCCCTTTTAAATGCTTGATTTGTGATACATTGCTTGGTATATACTTGTGGGTATGATTAGTTGTCTTTAATTGAAAAACAAGATTTATACTTATGAATATGGAAGCATGATAAAACTGTTGAGAAATGATCTACATGATACATATTTTGATGAAATGCAAGAGTATGTGCATTTGAATGTTGGTATCATTTTCATGTTGCATTCATGGACCTTGTGGTTTTGAGACCGTTTGGATAGTCGCAACAACTGGCCAGTCGGTTTCTCGTGATCGGCAGAGCTAGTATCTCCCGAAAATGAGAGGTGGGGGAGGACTATATCCAAACCCGTGGTTGTTCCGGTCTAGCTTGTGGCCCCCGAGCTCTTTAAGAATGACGACATTTAATATGCGTGTCCCTTAGTGATAGGGTTGTGCATTGGCGTCACATTTCATCCTATCATTTACATTGATTTTCATTATTATCTACTTACGGATATCTTCTATGTTGATTATATATGTTGAACATGTGGGGTTGTTTATGGGTACGACTGGGGTCCCGGATTGGCACATGTGTCATGTGGGATAATTGAACTGACCTAAGGTTAGTAACATGCACACGGGTTAGGTTGTACTACTCGGACGACCGAGATCGAGGTGGTGAAGATTCTCATACTGGACTGGTGTAGGTCACCCCATTCTTTATAAAAAAAATCAAGTGGCGCTCTCGAGAAATTGGGCACTAGAGTGTCGTTGATGGACGTGGGGATTCTGCGCATAATCTTGACATTTGATATTGTATTTTGTGTCTATAGAGCATTCAAAGGTGTTTCGTGTTATCTTTTGAAACTTTAAACTCATGTTATGTATTATATTATTTTGGCGGGCTAGAGTGTTAGCCTTAATCATGAGAATATGTATATTTTGAGACTCTTGAACCTTTTACGTTATTTTGCTAAAGAATGTATATTTTGGAAATACTTGTGTTTTATGAGTTTTCGAGCTACGTTTGGGATTTTTCAAGTGAAAGATGATATTGAGATATGAATATATGTATTATGTGAGTTTTGACTCAAAAACTTATTTTTTTTGTACATTTCCAAACTCATCCTTGCAAAAGTTTTAGAGATAATGACGTTTGTCGCTCACCCCCGGGTCCCGCTTAATATTTTTGAAATCCGAAGGCATAGAACTCATTTTTCTAATATTTTTGAATTTTAGGGACCGGAGGTGTCGAAAACGGATACCATTTGCAAAATTGAGTTTTTTTTTTAAAAAGTAAACTTCTAGTTGAGAAGTTCAGAATTTCAGAATCTGTCATTTTTTCTTACAACTTCAAAAATTCATATCTCTCGTCTCGTTGACTAAAATTGAGTTTCGTTTGTTCCTATGACTTTTCCTACGTCGGGTTTAGACATTTGAATTTTGAAATTTCTATTTTGCCACTAAAATGACTGTTTTACCCCTCGACAAACATGAGGCGTTGGAATGGTCCGTTTAAAGTGTCATTTCATTCTTTTCACTTCGTTTTCGACTTCCGATGACTTCTGTGATTTTTCTCAACTATGATAAGACTATTTTACCCTAATATGAGTTTTTGAAACGTATTTTACTAAAAAGTGTTCTAAGAAATTATTTATTTTTGAACTTATTTTAATCTAGGCGTCGCGTGCCGCCATTTGGGGACTCGGTTTGAGTTTACAAATGACGGGGCATGACAGTTATTCTAATAACAGGTGAATAAGTGTCGAAATAATCCAACTCTTCCCTTTGCTTATAACCTTTAGTTACAAGTCTAGCTTTGTACTTGTCAATTGCTTGTCAATTGATCCATCTGATTTCATCTTCTTTTTGAAGATCCACTTACATTCCAATGGTTTATTTCCTGGTGGAAGATCCATCAACTCCCAGGTGTGATTTTGCATAATGGATTCAATCTCACAATTAACAGTTTCTTTCCAATAGAAAGCTTCAGGATAAGACATGGCCTCCTTAAAAGCTTGAGGATCATTCTCCAACAAATTAGTAATGAAATCTGGCCCAAATGACGTTGAGGTCCTTGCCCTTTTGCTACGTCTAAGTTCATTTTCTATAGACCCTTGGTCTACATTGACTTGACCATCACTTGTTGTAGCATCAATAGGCATCTTTCGTGAGACTAATTATGATGTCATATTATATGGAAATATATTCTCAAAGAATGAAGTTTTTCTTGATTCTATAATTGTATTAACATGCACATCAGGAATCTCAGATTTATTAACAAGAAATCGATATGCATATTATGAGCATAACCAATGAACACACAGTCAATGGTTTTTTGTCACATCTTTACCTTTTTAGGTTTAGGAACCTCCACTTTTGCTTAGCACCCCCACACTGTTAAGAATTTATAGGAAGGCTTATGACATTTCCATAATTCATAAAGGGTTTTATTTGTTTTCTTGTTAGGCACTTTATTGAGAATATAATTAGCAGATAGTATATCTTCCCCCCACAAATTTTGTGGTACACCCGAACTTAACAGTATTGCGTTCATCATTTCTTATAATGTTCGATTTTTGCATTCAGATACACCATTCGATTGTGGTGAATAAGGGGCAATCGTTTGGTGAATAATATCATGTTCTTTACAGAATTCCTCAAAAGAGATTCATATTCACCACCCCTATCACTTCTTAAAGATTTTATCTTTCTACTAAGTTGATTCTCAACTTCATTTTTATAATGTTTAAAAATATCAATTGCCTCATCTTTGCTTCTTAGCAAATATACATAGCAGTATCTTATGCAATCATCTATAAAAGTAATAAAATACTTTTTACCTCCTCTAGTTTGCAAGAACTTTAAATCACATATATCACTGTGAATTAATTCTAGAGGCTCGGTACATCTTTCAACTTTTTGAAAGGATTTTCTTGTCAATTTTGATTCTACACAAGTCTCACATTTATGATTAGAATCAAAATCACATTTAGGCAAATCATTAATGTAAATTAATCTACGTAAAGTATCATAATTAACATGTCCTAATCTAGCATGCCAAATATCGATAGACTCAAGCAAATAAGTAGAAGAACCAACTTTATTAACTGTGTTAACTTTGGGTACAACAGTCAGTACATTGAGCTTAAAAAGCCCATCACTTAAGTAACCCTTTCCCACATACATCTCATTTTTAGTGAGTACAAATTTATCGGAAACAAAAACTAACTTAAAACCATTCTTGCTCAGCAGAGATCCAGACACTAAGTTCTTGCGAGTATCAGGCACATGAAGCACATCATTCAAAGTCACTTCCTTTCCAAATGTCATCTTTAGAACCACATTTCCACATTCTTCAAGCTTAGATGAAAAAGAATTTCCCATATAGAGTTGTTCTCCATTTTTCATAGGTTTATAAGTGGTGAACATCCACTTATTAGCACAAATGTGATGAGTAACACCAGTGTCCACCCACCAATACTCTTTGTTATTTCCAACCAAATTACACTCGGAAATAACAACAGAAATGTTTATATTCGTTTAAGCATTAGACTTCTTGAAGTTCCTTGAGATTCGACAACCCTTGGACCGATGTTCTAGCTTTCCACAATTGAAATACTTGTCATTCAACTTCTTCGATCCTAGATTCGGACCTTCTCCACTAAACTTTTTAACTTTTGATCCATTTTCCACAATATTGGCCTTCGATTCCATGGGATACTCGAAGTCAGAACCATTAAAATGTTCAGGCTTCTCCCCATGAGGCACAATAACAGTAGTAGGATTACTAGTGGTCATTTCTGTTACAAAAACAGAAGTTCAACTATTTTAGAATACAAAATTCTGATTTTTCCCAAAGTAATAACAATTAAGTACAAATCAATTTGTCTAAACCAATAAACAATTTAATTTATACTAACAAAAAATATATATAATCAGATTATATATTCAGTTATAAAAATCAGATTATATAAACAAACACATATAACAATTATATATAAACAAATTAAATATAACCGAATATGTATATATATACTTTTCTATATATAACAGTTTAACATGCAACATAACTGTACAATATTATATCCGGAAGGAAACTGTGCAATAAATAACTTACAGTACACTTGTAAAATTGCAAACTTAGAAATCAACTCAAACACACGAATCAATAAGAAAACAAAATTTGTCTTTAAGTTGGTATCACTAATTGAAAGGGTTTGAATGGAGTAAATAAAGAATCCAACTAAAACACTTAATCTTGTATAAATCCAAATCACATATGCAAGAGTTATATCAATAATTAAACACCTACTTATGAAATATTCAATTTTGAAGCCGAGACAACAGTGTTTCACTCAAATTATGAATCGATGACTAGAAAACAGATATACATGTACAAATTCCAAACTCTGTTATACACTAATTAATGTATATATATAAAGACAACAATATATATATTTATATAGAGAGAAAACAGATTTCGTATATATATATATATATTTGGAACAATCAATTGTAAGTTAAAACATGATATTTATGCAAGAACAATAATGGACAAATTTGCGGAACATAAAACCCATGATCTTACATTCTCCCACTTGGACCATATGATTTTAAGTGGTCAGTACAATAGTCATAAGTGCGCTTTAAATTAGATAAATTGGTCACCATAAACATCATGACAAATAAACTACTAATGCGAGTCATGGCGGTTGTATGTCACTTAAATTGAAACAGTCCCTTCCATGAACCACAACATTAACAACCTACTTAACATGATCTACAATTGGGAAATTATAATATAGGTCCAACAATAATATCTTTTCCAAGACTATTCTTGTTATCATTTATTCATAATTATGCATGTACACTAATCAACAAGAATATTAGAAACACAATAATCGAGCTCAAAATGTCAAATGTTTAAACACATAAGCATCCATAAGAAAATAACATCAATCATCGACTACATTCAAGACCCATTATTTCAACTTGCTCCTTAAATGTCTTGGATGATAGTCCTTTCATTAACGAATTCGCAATCATAAGTTATTTGTTTATGTGTTCAACGGACACTCTTGTTTCTGAACTTCTTCTTTAATGGTAAGGTAATTCAACTTAATGTTATTAACAACCTTAATATACCTACCATTTTCATACAAGAAGATAATTACGGCATAATTACAATAAATTTTCAGCGGCTTGAATACCGGAATTCCAAGACCTGAAATAAAGTTCCGCAATAGTAAATCAAAATTTGTAGCCTCAAAGCATACTACACAATTATATTTCATAATAGACAAAACAATAATTATTATTTTGTATTATCCATGATATAACTCCTTTAGCCAAAAGAAACAATAAAATTAAAATGAGGTTTTGGTCCACATTCACCAAAATCTTCATTTAAATAACCAATCACTTATAAATAATCAGTCTTCATAAATGTGAGCATATATATAATCTTTCATCCCTTATAAAACATACAATAAAGAATATTTACATGTCATTATGTTCCAAATCATTCTTTGGGAATAACATAATTAGGCTAAGTATATCCTTTATTGGAACAACATTAGTTTCAAACATTTCACTACTAGCAAAAGAATATTGTCAACATATAAAATCATAATATAAACGTACTCCCACTGACCTTCAGGTATATACACTAATCAATAGTGTTTTCATTAAAACCTAAAGTAAGTAATAGTATCATTAAGCTTAAGATACCATAATTGGAAAGTTGTTTAAATTTATATATTGACCTCTTAACCTTACAGACCATGTGTTACTTATCTTTCATGTAAAGCCTTTAATTTAATCCGAAGTTTCTAAACTCCCACTGAGAAATATTACATTTTACATTATGCAACTCTAAATCATAATGCGCTAATCATGTCATAATAATTATTAAATAAACTTTCTTAAATACATGTGAGAAAGTTTCTATTATAATTAATGCTTCCTTTATGAGTGAAATATTTATCTACAAGTCTAGCTTTATATAGTGCAATATTGCCATTAGAGTCACGTTTGGTCTTAAAGACCCATTTACACCCGAGTCGTTTATGTCTTTAAGGCAATTCAACGGATTTTCAAACTTCATTTAATTTCAACTCCCTATTCATAGCATCAATCCTTAATAGGAATTATTATCGTTAATGATTTGTGAATATGAAATCGAACCCTTATATATCCCTTATTTTATTAGTGACAACTTCATTATGGAATTCTCGATCATTCAATTTTTCATCATTGTTAAACCGTTCAACAAACTAATGAACAATTATTTTTGTACAAGTCTTGGGTACTGGGATTTGTACCCTAACTTTTGAATGATCACATACCTACCACTCCAACTAATGTCACAATTTTCAATGAATCTAACCTTACCGGTTTGCACAATCATCGTACAATGTTTAGGATAATAAAATCTATACCCTTTGGATTTATTTTTTCTGGATAGGCAATAATGTACCCACAAACGTTTCTAAAATCCAATTTCTTTTATGTGGATTACTAGCTTCCACTGCATAATTCTATAGAGGTGTCTTAAATAGGTTTCCTTCCTATACAGAGTTCGAAAGGGTATTTGAATCTGACTTACTAGAAATTCTATTTAATCCATACATAGCAGTTCTAAAAGCATACATCCACAATAACATAGGCAAAATAACATATTTTACATACTCATAAGCATTAACATAAGGATACGATTAAGTATTTTAACTGCATCATTCTATACTATTAAGGAAATTTAGTAATGAACTAAAACATGTTTCACTTCTTCGTAAACCTTATAATATCCATCACATCACCTTATCGTACATTACGAATTTTCACCTTCTATATGTTTTCTTTTCAACTTCAGTTATAAAAATCTCAATAACATTAATTAGCAGAGACTTTCATGCAACAAGTAGATATAATCATAATGTGAAAGCCAACTATAATGTTGACAAATATTTTTTCTTGTAAATAAGGTAGAACATCAAAAGAAACATAAATCTTTGTACTAATAATTTCAAGAAGCTCTAACATTCATCTGACAACTTTCTTAGTGCTCTGGTTTGCATACCCTAATGCAATCCAAAAGCACACTATAATCATTGAAAACATAAGTACGGAAATTTCACTAAATATATGACCATCTTTAATGCCACAAGTAACATAAATTACATTTATTAATAATATGATGCAAGACTGAATTTTTTGTCAATAAGTAACTTCGATATATGTTTTGAATGAAAAACTCATTAAAAAAAATTAAGTAACATAAAAGGTCCAAAACAAATATATATTTAATTGAACAAGAATAAATTGAACAAGAATATCTCATTCACAGTTATACATAAAAGTCTCAATTTTGGAAGAAGAATAATTATCTCAAATGAACATGATCATACACCATAAAATACAATCATGAATAGTAGTGATAAAGTCAACAATCAGTTTATTTTTAAAATAAACTTTCTTTTATACCTTTCAAATATTCAATAGCACAAATACTTTCAAAATTATTTGCATAAACATAACGTTTAATCTGTTCTAAACTTAAAGTATTAGATTAAATATAATACACTATAATTGAACTAAACTTACTCAATTATGATAAGTTAGTTCTATTAGAATTGAAACAAATTTAACATGCAAATTAAGGGATACAATAAAACACTCATAACAGAAAATGTTCACAACATTAATGCTTTGAGTTAACAACACGTATATTCACATAAGTACATAAACACAATGTATAACTATGGTCCTACTTTGGTAGTAACCATAAAATACAAATAATGATACTTATGTGTATTTATATACATACTTTAGTGGGTGATGTAATAATTAATTAAACTAAGCAAGTTTTCTTTGGATATCCTATACCTAGCAAATTAAAACCATACACAACCCCTTCATGCTCATTTAATCACTCAAAATTAATCTCTTTGGAGAATTCTTTCTCGCGATTAAATCAACTCAATACTCATGAATTTCAAACTAAATTAGAAACATCATAATTCATGAGGTATTGCAATTATGCGTCATACTAAATTAAATATTCATTATTTCGGTTAGGCCACTTTGGCAGCTAACAAATCCTATAATATGAATTTTAATTTAGGTAGTGACTCAATAATCAATAAGTAGCCCATTTAACATTATGTCCTATTAAATTAAATATTCATTTATTCAGGTAAGACCACTTTGGCGGCACAAACCCTATAATATGAATATCAATTTAGGTACCGATTAATTAATCCATAAATGCAATTATGCATCCAACTAAATTTAATATCCATTGATTCTGGTTAGGCCACTTTGGCGGCTAACTAACCATTTAATATGAATATTAAATTAGATAAGAATTAATTAAATAATAATTAATTGATTTAACTTTATATCCTGCTATATTTTATATTCATTCATTCGGTTAGGCCACTTTGGCGGCTAACTAACCCTGCAATATGAATATTAATTTACGTAGGGACTAGTGAATTAATTATTAACATATTAATCATTATGCACAATTACTTAAAATAAATTTTCGTAATTGAACCAGTAAAATTGATTCTCCATCATGTATGCAGGCACGGGCACAACGATAATACTTATTGTACATATCAAATAAGGTTAAATTTCTAGACGTACACATAATTCTAAAAATTCGCATTTTAACCCCAATTTGCATTAAAACCTTCTCAAATTCATATCTCACAAACCGTTCATAAAAAAAAATGCAAATAATATATGCACAGAAAGCTTATGGAATGAGGATTTCGGTAATATAATTTTCATACAATAAAACCCAGTCATGAGAGAGAAATTTCCAAAATACGAACGGTTAACTTACAAAAATATAAACCGTAATATAAAATAAATTTTGACTTCAACGGAGATCAACTTTAAGATGGTCAGTTTGACATGACTCAAGGTGATTACTATAATTACGTACACAAGGAAACCAATACCTTTTAGTTTTTCATTCATAATGTCTCTATTGAGAATACGTTATATCATATGTATCATCTATCATATAAAGTGACCATCTAATTTTAATATGCACAGAAGCCACGAACTAAGAGGTGTGCATGAAACCAGATATTGCACTGAGATCACTTATCGATATACATCTATACAATTACATACACAGTCCATTATTCCATTAACGCACAAAAAATCATAATTTATTAATTATTTTTTAAATCATATTAATGGAGTATGATGAATTCCTAACAAGTGCTCTGATACCACATGTAAGTTAAAACATGATATTTATGCAAGAACAATAATGGACAAATTTGCGGAACATAAAACCCATGATCTTAGAATTCTATCATGCTCACATATACATTAAACCGTAAATAAATTTATAAATACCTTATAGCCATGATAATAACAAACCTCTCTCTGATTCATTCTTCAATCCATTAATCTCCATCCATCATCATAGCTAACCATTATATGATCCTGAAATACACAAATACGAAAACCCCTAAAGGAAACTAGTTTCTCTCTCCTAACCTTTCTGCACACGTTAAACTATTATCGTGTTATTTCTGTAAGTGTACATAACCGATGGAATATATGCACTTTTATAGGTAGAGAGAGGACCGGTTTCCTATTATAACAATAAGTCCACTCTCCATCAGAGTTGGACACAAAGTAGGAGACTTTTCCCCTTATCAAATTATTTATTAACCAACAATTATCTCAACCTAATTTCTATCTCACTGTGCCACAACATAAATAAAATATAAAGGCCAAAATCATGTGGGACATAATTTTATCTTACATCAGTTTGATACAAACTCCTTGGAACAGAGAGAAGTATGCACCAGAAATTATAGAACAAAATTAAATTTCTGTATTTTCGCAAATATCAATCAGAAAAGGAAAATCAGTTTCAAAATTGTTTTGCAAACCAAAAAAAGAAAAACAGTTTCAAACAGAATGTGTGTTTTTAAGATTGAAGAACCTACTGTCGAATATATACATATACATATATATATATATACATGTGTGAACTGTTATATAATAATGATTGCCGAATATATATATATATATAGCATGCGATTCAATTCTATCTTAAGTTGTAATGAAAAAACACGAACAACATGTATATATATATTCAAACACGGAACATACAAATCAATATATAAACAAAACAGAAATTATATGAATATGCAAAGAACAGATACAGTAAACGACTTAATTAAAACTCACAGTACAAAAAAAAATTCCAACTAGACTGAGAAGAATTAATCCGAGTCCTATGATTCTTACAGTGTTCTTAAGATATATTTAATCCATCTCCGGTGCTCAAGGTTGCCGAGCAACTATCTCCCAAGATATAACGGATTTTCGTTTTCAAAGAAGTAGCACTCCAATCTTTGAAAACCAGTTAAACACAATTTCAGTGTTTCTGTGTTTGGAATATTAATAGACACCAAACGTTGTCCAAACTGCCAAGGCAGTGTTTGGAAACATCGTCTAAATTGTTGGCTCCAACTGTCTAAAGTGATACTGGTTCAGACAGTCACAATTTCATTCAATTATTTTTCAAAAAAAACAAGGTAAGGTCACAAGCCCTGTATGGCCCAACCACCAGATCATTCAAATTAAAAAAAACATCCATTATGATAAGGAGAGGATAAAAGGTTGAAATAAGGTACAAATGAACCGAACCATTCGTGAGAAGACACGGGCTCGACTCGTTAAGAGTTCATCTCAAGCTCGTTTGTTTAGTAAATGAATCGAGCCTAAGCACAATTTTTAAGCTCGTTTAATAAATGAGCAGAACTCGAACATTACTAAGCTCGTAAACATGCTCGTTTAAGTTAAATGGTAAAATTATCTCATATTCGACAAAAGAAAGTGTTCAAATTGAACAAATTGTGAAGAGTATTGTGAAAAGATTATAGAACATATGCGACAATTATAGAAGATTATTCATAAAAATATGTAAGGTAAAAATATGTTAAAACAGACCTATAATAACTTAATCCAGACAGCTATTGGCAAGAGTAATATATATTGCAACTGAAACGAGTTGTTCGTGAGCTGGCTCGGGCTCATTTATTTAGCAAACGAGCTGAGCTATATTTTCTAGGCTCGTTTAGTAAATGAACCGAAATTAAACATTCCAAAGTTCGGTTCGGTTCATTTGCAACCCTATATTAAAATATAATAACAGTCTGATCGGTCAGTAAGATTGTGTATATATTGACAAAGATACTGTTTAGTCAAGGTATTAGGGTGATTTTTATATTGTTCAATTGTTACGAGTTGCTTTGCTATCGGTTCCCAAAAGTTTAAAGTGCTAATGTGAGAAGACATCTTCTTTCTTAATTGGCCTTAAATGAGTAAAGTGTGAACTTTTTTGCTAGTTTTCTCATTCAATAACCAGATGAAGCCTTAAATTAAACCATTCTTTCACCATTTACATCCAATACATGTTTTATCCAAATATGATGTGGGACAAGATTTGTCACATTTTCTTCCATTCAAAATCATAATGCAAGCGTTGCAGTTGGTCCACCCTGCCTGTCTGTCCACCCTAACAGCGAGAGACTCGATCTGACCCGAACACCTCTATGTGCGTTATAAACGTGACACCAAATTAAAGTTTAAACATACTTTAATACCAATTGTAATGGGATGGGTGTTTCTCTATTCGACTCAATAGCATCAATAGCGAAGCACCCCGTCTTTAACAATAAAAGACTATGTGTAATTGGATCATGGAATATATTCCACAAAGATTATGAACTTACTAGTAGTAATTTTTGAATGTGGAATAATGATTATTTTCACAAAAATGCCATATATGCATAGAAATTATATTTTTCTTATTTTTTCAATTTAGGTTTACGACCATTGTAGAAAAGGAAAAAGGTAGAAATTTTTCTCCTTTTAAGTATATACATTTTTTTTTTGCATATGTGACTCATGATGCACCATCTCGAATTATGCTCGCATTACATCATTAAGTTTTTTTTTTCTTTTTTAGTACGGTAAAATTCAATTTGAATTTGACAAGGATGGTTGACAAGAGTATCCCACTCTGGGACTTGGATGATAAATATTGTTGGGTAATTTGCAGTCAGACTTCCTGATGTTTGGATCAATTGCAATAAGTGGTTGATTAATGTTTTTTCAGTCCCATAGTCCCTAGAGGTTTTAATTTTGTTGCAATGACACCCCTGGGCATGTGAAATGACTAACATGTCCATTTAATTGTTTCACTTATTACATTAGGGTAATATATGAAGTGTGAAATTATCCATATGCCCAAACACTTCACCCCTTATTACAAAATATATATATATTACGAAAATTACAATTTGATTTTTTTTTCTTTATAAAATTCTAAATAAACACATAAAATTCGAAATAAACATATAAAATTCGAAAAAATATATATAATTTGTAAAAAATATATAAAATTCGAAAAAATATATAAAATTTGAAACAATATATAAAATTAAAAAAAAACATATAAAATTCGAAACAAATATATAAAATTCGTAAACAATATATAAAATTCGAAAAACATATAAAATTCAAATATATATATATATATATATATATATATATATATATAAAGTGTGACTGAAGTTTAAGTGGACAAGCCTCAGAGTCATTAGTCAAGGTAACGGATCCTCTCCAGCTCTCTGCAGAGCTATTTCAATTGCCACGATGGCGACACATGCCCCATGATGGTGACCGAAATCGGAATCGAACCGATACTTTATTAAAATATTTTAATCAAAATTAAATATATTAATATTTGGATCAAAATTAACGGTTCGGTTCTGGTTCTCATTTTTAAAGAACTAAAAGTATCGGTTCGATTCCGGTTTCGGTCTGAATCGAAAGTGAACCACACCGTGAATATATTAATATTTGAATCAAAATTAACAGTTCGGTTCCGGTTCTCATTTTTAAGGAACCGAAAGTATCTATTCGATTCCGATTTCGGTCAGAATCGAAAGTGAACCAGACCGTGTGCACCCTTAGATTTGGGTACCAATGGACCCTTTAATCGGTTTAGTTATATAAAATAAAAATCGAAATTAAATATATTAATATTTTAATTAAAATTATATAAAATAAAATTAAAAATAAAAAAATTAATCGATTAACTATACCAATTAAAGGGTCCCTTGGTACCCAAATCTAGGGGTGCACATGGTCCGGTTTTCTTCCGATTCTGACCAAAATCGGAATCGAATAGATACTTTCGGTTCCTTAAAAACGAGAATCGGAATCGAACCGTTAATTTTGATTCAAATATTAATATATTCACGATGCGATTCACTTTCGATTCCGACCGAAAACGGAATCGAATCGATACTTTCGGTTCTTTAAAAATGAGAACCGAAACCGAACCGTTAATTTTGATCCAAATATTAATATATTTAATTTTGATTAAAATATTTTAATAAAATATCGGTTCGATTCCGATTTCAGTCACCATCGTGGGGCATGTGTTGCCATCGTGGCCATTGAAATAGCTCTACAAAGAGCTGGAGAGGATCTGTTACCTTACCTAATGACTCTAAGGCTTGTCCACTTAAACTTCAGTCGCACTATATATATTTGATTTTTATATGTTTTTTGAATTTTATATATTTTTTACGAATTTTATATATTTGTTTCGAATTTTATATGTTTTTTTTAATTTTATATATTGTTTTAAATTTTATATATTTTTTCGATTTTTATATGTTTTTTCAAATTTTATATATTTTTTACAAATTATATATATTTTTTCGAATTTTATATATTTGTTTCGAATTTTATGTGTTTATTTAGAATTTTATAAAGAAAAAAAATCAAATTGTAATTTTCGTAATATATATATTTTTTGTAATAAGGGGTGGAAGTGTAATTAGTAATTTCAGAGGGGTGAAGTGTTTGGGCATATGGGTAGTTTCACACTTCACATATTACCCTAATGTAATAAGTGAAACAATTAAAGAGACATGTTAGTCATTTCACCAGTCCAGGGGTGTCATTGCAATGAAATTGAAACCTCAGGGGGCTACGGGACCGAAAAAGCATTGACCAGCAACTGACTGCAATTAACCCAAATCTCAAGGGGTCTGACTGCAAATTACCCAATATTTTACTATAAATCATTAGGACTCAGATAAACCTGTCAACTTATTTTGTTTTTTTTATTTTATTTTATCATTATTTCTTTTTCTTTTGCCCATTGATCCAATAAAAGAGTCCCAACATTAAATAATTGCGCCGCTATCTGTCCCTTGTCTAATATCTAAAGTTAGGTTTATAATTGCGCCGCTATCTGTCCCTTGTCTAATATCTAAAGTTAGGTTTTTCATGTTCTCAATTATAAAAAATTCAAAACCAAACTTGTTGCTTATTTAAACTGTTAATTCATACTCTCAATTATTAAAATCTAAATACCAAACACACCCATATACACATATTTTTTCGGAAAGTAACACACACATATACACATTACACACACATTGGATGTGTATATATATTTCCGGAAAAGGAAAGAGAAAAAAGAAATACGAAAATGGTCTTTCTTCAATCGGATCTTCGCTCGGCGATCCAGATTGCCGCCACATTCTGTTACCTAAACCCGGTCCGCTCCGACTCCCGACCCGGATCGCGTGCCTCCGTCCGTACGCCGCCGATCGTCACGCCGGCGGCGAGGTTGAGAGCTTCGCACGATGTGGCTAGTAATGCGGCCGTGAAAACCACCGGCAAGCCTTCGGTTTGCACCGCCGATGAGCTCCACTACGTCTCCGTCCACAAATCCGACTGGAGGCTCGCTCTCTGGCGCTACAAACCTTCTGCCAAGGTTCTCTCTCTACACATACATACATATATATATATCTACATACATATCTATATATATTGATTGTATATGTGTTTGCAGGCGCCTCGAAGAAATCACCCGCTGTTGCTATTGTCTGGAGTTGGGACGAATGCAATTGGCTATGATCTCTCGCCCGGGGTGAGTTAGGGTTATCCTATATTTAGTGTCTTTTGTTGGAGATTTAAATTGCAATATATTGAATATTCATATTTGTTTTCCTTGCATGGGTGCTTATCAATTACTTGGAAAATACAAGAATTTTAAAGGATAGAGTACCGGCATATATGAACAACAAGTGATAGAATTGGATAGGGACCATTTACAGTACAAAAATGAAAGAAAAAGAAAATAGCAAATATTCAAAATGGTAACAAAGGGCAACATTGAATTTGAATTGTTCTGATTAGTATGGTTTAAATGGCATATGAGTAACAAAAATCACATGTAACATTGAAGTATATAAATTTTATTTCACTTTTTTGACACCCTTTTTTTATTTGTTGCTTATTGCATTCGTTCACTCTTTTTCCATATTATTTTGTTGTCATTTTTTATCATGGATGAACATTGAAAATGTGGAGAAATTATTCGTTACAACGGTGATACCATGTCATCAGGCTGACATGGTATCATAATCCAATCAAATTAAAGCTTTTTGCACATGTGTCATTATGACACATGGAAACCAAAATAAAATAAGAAAAAAGTAAAAAATAAATAAATCATAATATTCACCATTCTTCAACCGTTTCCTTCTTCTCCTCCATCGCCCATTTCCACCAAAATAAAGAAAACAAATGCAGAGAACTTATAAATGAAAGGAAACGGAGAACTAATCAAGAATGACCCCAATACTCAACTTGAAAAGACCTCAATTCCTATGCCAGCAAAAGATTGCAAACTTTTAATTTATATCTCCATGAGTTGCAACAATAGATTTCAGAAGTAGTTGTCGAAAAGAATAACTAATAAGTAATCTCTCTCTGAATTTTACATTTATTATGGTCTTAGATTTGCTCACAAACTCTCAATGTGTCTATTTGTCCTCTTCAATCACATTTGCTCAATTCTAATTTTTATTTTCTCTGTGTACTCCTTTAGTTTTTCTCTTCGTAACACTCCTGAGGAAGATAACATTATGAGGAGAAGAAGGAATATTAGGATTTCATTTTATTTTTTCCTTTTTTGATTTTGGTTTCCATATGTATCATAATGACACATCTGCAAAAAGATTTAATTTGATTGGATTGTGATACCATGTCAGCCTGATGACATGGTATCACCGTTGTAATGAATAATTTCTCGAAAATGTGATACATAA
The DNA here is from genome assembly GCA_963922005.1 of Cornus suecica. NCBI lineage: Eukaryota > Viridiplantae > Streptophyta > Magnoliopsida > Cornales > Cornaceae > Cornus > Cornus suecica. The sequence goes on from OY998238.1 coordinate 23,888,875, forward strand.
ACTATACACAGGTTTCACAACATTGTGCATACACGGGTTTCACAACATTGTGCATTACGAATATGTGGAAGACTTAGAGGTTATTGGTTGATTTAGTTTCGTCTTTATTTTTTGACATTATACATGCTCTCTTCCAATCTCCTTTTCTTTCCCGCCCTTTTTGGCCAAATTTCATTGTTTAGGTAGATTCGGGTCTATCCTGAGTCACCATGTGCTGTAAAACTTGGCCTTCTCATCTAGTGAATGCGTTTTGACAATAAAGAAATGCTTAGGAAAAGTTGTATGTTACCAAGGACTGGAATCCCACGATAACCAGTTGAAGGTGAGGTAGGTGCAGTTGGGTGAACTGTATTTAGTATTTATTTCTATGTGGATCAATTCTGCATTGATAATATGAGATGGGATTTGACAAGAACCTCTTTTGGAGATTACCATATCCCTACTCCATAGTAGTGTTTCATATATGAAAAATAGCTGTAAAGTTCATCCATGGACTCGAGATTTCTTGCAGTGCTGACCAAGTAAGATGCAATCTGGTATATCGGTAACAATACATAATACAAACACTCTGGTATGTCGGTTAAACAATATATAGTACATATTTTGCGCACATGTTGGCTAGTGGTTGTACAGATATGATTCATAGAGTAACTTTGACTTAAGTTGTCCCAGCTCTGATTTCCCCTGCAACAACAATGCATTGAGCTGCGCGAAAGCCCTTGACCTGCACGAGAGCTGTTATGCTAATGCGCATCCGGTTTCCTGCTCTAGGAGTGGATCTAGTCCGTATCGCCGCCTAGCAACAGCAGCCTCTGGCATCCCACTATAATGGTGATCCCGGAAGGCAAGGTCACTATTAAACTAGTGGAGAACAGATGTGGGACAATTTGAATGGCTAAGCAGCATCCCAAAAACGTTTGTGTCGAAATATCAGTTTCACCTAAAGTTCTGAATTAATGGGTGCTCTCTGCAGACCTCTTTCTCGGGCATTTGCATATATATGCATTCTAGTTTCCAGAGTAACTATTTATTTTGATATGTAACAATGTAAAGGGCAATAGTAAGCTGAACGTCTATTGGCCACGTTGTGCATAACAATGGAGACAGGATTTACACTGGGCCAGGGATATACCTTAAGTAAAGTAGAAACTTCCCTTCCCATCACTTTTTTATTATTATTATTATTATTATTATTCTTTTATTTTTTTTGTATCTGGACCTTTTTGTATTGTATGTTTTTTTTCCCCTATCATTTTGGCATTTGGTGATGAATGCGAATTGTTTGCAGTCTTCATTTGCACGGTATATGTCCAGCCAAGGATATGACACATGGATTCTTGAGTTTCGCGGTGCTGGGTTGAGCACAGGAGTGAAATCTGGGAAAGTCGAGCAGCCTGTTAATGGTATTTCTGAGCAGATCGATTCAGCTGTCAAGCATAAAGCAAATGGAGCAGACTCTGCAGAAACTCTGTCTGATATCAGCTCTAATGCTTCTACAAAGTCTGAGGTCTTTTCTAGTAACGGAAAGAGGACAAAAACAACAACTAATTCTGATGAGTCGCAGATGAGGACTAAATCTGACGAGTCACAGTTGCTGACAAAGTTGGCAGAAGCTATTACGCAGTTATCTGAAGGTCAATGAGGACTATGACTGCTAAGTTCTCTGATGAAATGCCAATACTCATTTAAGATTATCAAATATATGAATGCTTTAATGATATTAGAGAATAACTTTCAGGTCTATTAGAAGCAAGGCCAGATTCTGCAATTGCTAGCCAAATCAGGGATGTGACTAGATGGCTCGTAAATATAATTGAGGGTCAGCGAACAGTTTCTCCACGGTTTATTGATGTACGAGAACATTTTTCCGTGATAATAGAAGATTTCTGGAAACAGCTTGACCTCATTGTGAAGTATGACTGGGATTTTGATCACTATCTTGAAGAGGATGTGCCTGCTGCGGTGAGGTGACCTCTCCTCATTGTTAAATTTATATTACGAGTATAAAAATTATATGGATTTTTATCCTATCTTTACTAAATCATCGCTACTAAATAAATTCATGATACTTTCTGTCAATGTAGATGGACTACATAAGGACTCAGTGCAAACCGAAAGATGGCAAGTTGCTTGCAATTGGCCATTCCATGGGGGGGATTTTGCTATATGCAATGCTCTCACGAAACAGTATGTGTTTCATACTCTCCCGTGCTATTGTCCGTCCACTTGCAACATAATTCAATACCTGCTTTGAAGCATATTAATCTTTTCTTTTTTCTAGTTTAAGACTTAGGTTTATGCTTGACAGATGGGAGTATCTATAACCTAGTAGATGTGAAAGGCAATTTTACCTTTTCATCATATTCCGTATTCTATCTGTTGGAATGGAAAAAGCCTAGTTGTAAATTTTAAGAGCTCCCTTAGAACCGTAATCTGAAGACTTTATAGTTGAGTTCATACTTCATAATTTGGGGAATAATAAAAAACGAAGCTGAGAGAAGTGGGGGTTAATAAATAACTGACTGTTGCATATTTGTTTCTAAACTCTATATGGGGGAAGTGAATCCTTTTATTTAGTTGCAGGCATTTAAACTCTTACTTGAAAGCGTAAGGGAGCAAATTTGAATTCTTCTCATTCCTGCAAGTTGCTCTAGCTGACTAGTAGATGCATTAAATATAAGAGTAATGTCCACCATTCTATTCAGAAGCATACGCTAAAATGTGCATATAGTAATGACTGTCTTTTAATCAATATCAGAAAATATGCATATCAACCTTACTCAGTTGTGGAGCAGTGGAGCAGTGTTTATATATCTTCCTTGTTACACAATCAAGATAAACTGCTTGGGTTGGCCATCTTGTTCTGAGTCTTCTGACCACTATGATGGAATGTTCCATATATAGTAGTTGGAACAAATGATCTAAAGTTCAGCATGCTTGTAACACAAACATTGCAAGAATTTTGTCTCAACTTCTAGTCGGCTCCCCAAGTTGAAAACTTTCATGATGCGTCGGTTCTTCCAAAAAACTGAGGAGCTCTGTTAATGTCACGGCAGAAAGTGAATTCAACAATATATATGGCAATTCTCCATACTTACATTGGAATTCTTAACGCTTTGCATTAGCAACTGGGAATAGTCACCACCGAAGTTATGAATGTTGGTAAATAAGGAGATATTACAAAACATATCTTCAATCTGTGGTTATAATTGAAATTCACTGTAATATTTGATTTTCATATTATATGCTGTTAGATGACATTAATTGACAAATATTTGCAACAAAGGTGGTGTCAAAATGTTAATATTTTTCTTAGTTGAGTGCTAAAACATATTTATCTGGCAAGGTTCTAAAGACAGGAAGTCCGAGTTTGCAGCGGTCGTCACTTTGGCGTCATCCCTCGATTACACTACTTCGAAGTCATCACTGAAACTGCTTTTACCCCTGGCAAGTGGAATGATATGTTTATTTTTTTGAAAAACTTGCATCACTATGACAGATATCGAGTTCTAACTTTTCAATAGAATGAGACGCTGATCTTGATCCATTGTCACACAGGCAGATCCTGCACAGGCTTTAAATGTTCCTGTTATTCCATTCGGGGCATTACTTGCGGCTGTTTATCCTCTCGCATCCGGTCCTCCTTATGTTTTCTCTTGGTTGAATCCTCAGATCTCTGCAGAGAACATGATGCATCCTGAGTTGTTTGAGAAGCTTGTTTTGAATAGCTTCTGTAAGTATCAGATGGTTTCTCCCTTAACTGACATGACACCTTTTGAGTAGATGCACTCGACTGTGTATGGAAAACATGCTTATCGGAGTGATTTGATTGATGTCTCTTTTAAGTAGATATGCGAGCTTGAATGTGTAATTGTGCTGAGTACTGTCACACTGAAGTTACATAACAAACACATTGTTCTGGCATGGTTCATGTAAACTAGCAGATCCCCTGTAGCTTCGGTGGTGGAAACTTCCAGTGATGTATGTGAAGGGGGCAATCTGACACTCTTTACTGGAAATGCATGGATTCTTATGCCATGTTTCAGACCGTTAGGTAACGACTGCCAATGGTTATTATAGCATATACTTATAATAGGATGTCCATCCTGATGTAAGTAGCCAATTTAATTGGCGTAGAATAGGTTGACGTCTATTCAAATACTTTTGCACAGTGGCTTAAGTCATAACATTGTTAGGCTTCAGGAATGGTGTGCTCTTGGGTAAGTTCTTAGATTCAAATCCTATTTGAGGGCAAAAAATGGCATTTGGAATCCATGGTCATTTCGTAGCAGATTAAGACTTCGCTATCCTATTTCATTGTTAATATTTTGCTTAGCCCTGTGTTATTTTTGTATAGGGGCTAGATGCCATCTTGAGGTGTGAATATCCAAATTTTTTTCTACGTTAAGGTCAGTTAGTTCTAAACTTCTAGCTAACATCTAGGACAGCAAGTAAAAGTGAAGGAAGCACTACAACCTTCGTATTCTGGTATTTGTAGCAATTACATTTAGTCGTGCACTTTTTTTAATCTTTTTGCAAATAGGTGGGAGCAGGTTCAATTTACCTAACTTCTGATGCAACTAAGGATTGCAATACTTAATTCCGTAGCTCCCCAAAACTAAGAGAAATGGATTGTGGTTGAGTTGAAATAGTTATCTCGGAAACATCCATTATATAACTCATTATGCACTCCGTTTTGGGGTCACAATAATTACATAGGAGAGATGGCAGAGTGGTTCAAGGCCTAGATTGGAACTGGGATGTAGGCTTTTGTTTACTGAGGGTTCATATCCCTCTCTTTCCATACCTAATTCCTTGGATCAATCGAAAAAAGGTAACTGTCAGATCTATGTAGAATCCCTACTGAAAGATATCCACAGGGTCTGTATATATTAAAGTTATGTTATCAGTCTTGCTATTTAAATTTTCTTATTTGCCCTCATTTTTTCAAAAATATTTGGTTGAAAATCTATGTTTTGCAGGTACAGTACCCACTAAGCTTCTCTTGCAGCTAACAACTGCCTTCCGAGAGGGCGGACTTTGTGACAGGAGTGGAACATACTTTTACAAGGATCATCTGTACAAAAGCAAAGTGCCTGTTTTAGCACTTGCTGGAGATGAAGACCGAATTTGTCCACCTGAAGCTGTATACGGTAGAATATTAACTGATTTTATCTTCATGCATCTTTAATGGGCTGTAATTTGTCAAATGGCTTTCTCATACTGTTTATTTTTCAATCTTAATGTGACATCAATGGCTCAGAAACTGTCAAGCTGATTCCTGAGAATTTGGTTATGTACAAAGTCTTTGGTGAACCAGGTGGACCACATTATGGTCACTACGATCTTGTGGGAAGTCGTTGGGTATGTGCTGATCTTTCTATTTGTGCTTGAGATTAAATTATATCATCGTTATTTCTAGCATATTAAATCAATTGCAGTGAGGTTTCATAATGGTAACCTTATCATATCCCTTAAAAAAGATGATAATATATGCAGGCAGCGAAGCGGATATATCCACTTATTATCAAATTTATCAACCATCATGATAAGATCGATTCCTGATAGAGGCATGCATAAAATATCTTATTCATCCTCTGCTCGATGTTCTCCATGGTTAAAGAAGAAGATGTGCTATTCGAATGAAGATGGCGCTGGAGCAGGGAAAAAGGATTCCTCCCTTCCCACAACCAAAAAAGAGAATATTCATAGTAACTGTCAAAATGGCACTACAATTTCATGTGGGAGAAATTAAAGTAGTAAGAAATGATGTATTGAGTTCAGGATTGAGATGAACTAGAATCCTCAGAAGAGTAAGAAATGATGTATTGAGTTCAGGATTGGGATGAAGTAGAATCCTCAGAAGGCCAATGGGAGTACAACAGAGAAATTTAGAGATTACCTGATCGACATTCTAAATTTTTTTCTTTTTCGCCGAATTCAGTAATAGTTTTGTTGAAAGAGAGTGAAAATTGGGGATAATAATCCCAGAGAGTTGAGTTGAGTTGAGTCCAGTACATGCTCCAAAATAAAGCACATTAGAGGCTAATAATGCTTGTTAAATATAGGACGTGCCATAATGCATTTGACATTACATATTGATGATCATATCATATGCCACAGAGTATGGGACTGAACTGTTGGAGAAGTGTAAAGAACTGTGATTGATGAAAATGGCAAAGGTTCTAATCATCTCAGCAATTTCCAGAACCAGAAGTTCAATTAACATGGGATTTTGTCAACCCTTAAAAGAAAACATAAACAAAAACAACAACAAAGGCCCATCATATAATGAATCTGAATACCGCACACCAACAAATGCTTTCTTGCTCGTGCTGAGAAGTGAAATCTGTACAGAAAAATATAAGAGAAAAACTGGAGCTGTTTGAAGACCACTTGAGCGCCAAATTCGAAGACCTAACGTCCTATTGAGCCACTGCAGCAGTTTTACAGATGGGGCAAATATTTTTCTGCGCGAGCCACAGCTTTATGCATTGAATGTGGTAGAAGTGACCACAATCCAGCTTCCCCATTTCATCATCTGCTTCGTATTCCTCCTGTTTAGTGTAAAAACATCATATGCCCGTATAAGGATATAGAAAAAAAACTAGTTAATTGTATTTACTCATAGAAAATTAAGAGAAGAAGGTAGCAGCAAGAACTATTTCCTATGAATCAACCTGACAAATGCTGCACTTCCGTTCCATTTCCATTGGCAAATGGTAAGACAAATCATCCGAAACCAGTGGCTTGGTTTTCCTGAGGCAGCAGAGTATCTCATCTTCTCTCAATCCGGTATTCACATGCCCAATTCTTTCTCCAAGCTCAAGCAGTTCCTGTTTACACAAAATATCAACAGTTTATCACTGAAATCAACAGTGGTTTGACATTAGAAGACTTCAAAAACCATAAGTGGAACAGTACTGAAGATGTAATGAGGAAAATAGGCCTACCTCGTACGACATGTTATCGACGTCCAGTCTCAAGTCCCTATATCGATCAAATCCAACTGATCTTCCTCCAATTAGCATACTATTTTGGAACATGACAAGCTGCGCCCATAAACCACTGTTCAGGAAACATATCTAAAATTTCGCACAATCTAAGTAACTTAGGCTAAAATTTCTTATGCTATTGGTTACTTCGTGTTAATACCACCATCATGTCACATATATTTCCAGAACAAAATTTGCATGTAAGAACTATGTTCGCATTTTTCAGCCAAAATATGCAAACTCCTACTATGGATGTCTTATCTCGTTCAAATATTATGCAAGGAAATCATTGTCATACCCGTTGCATCGAGTATCTGGTGCTGTCTACAATATAGACATGTTCGAATGGAAGTAGAAAAAACAGGTAAAAGTCATAAACAAAGCATGTATATCATATGCATTCCCAGAAGCTCTTTTATGAAAGACGAAACCGGCTTTTGAGAAAAAAAACAATCCAGAATGCTTCATCACCTTAAGAAAACCTGCGAGCATTGTCACGGAGTTCGGTCATTATCAACTTGATCTTTTGATTATATGCGTATCACCAGCCCATAGGACTTGATTCAGTCAAATTAATTCTTCATTTGGAGTTGTCTTCACTCTCAGTTCCAGTTTTATACCAATCCTGAATTCTCTTCAGATATTTACCTAAACCAGGTCCTTCAACCCACCCCCCCACAACCCAACCACCACTACCTTGGCTGAATTTGAGTAGACCTGAAGTCAGTCATCTGACAGTAGCCTGTGGTTCTCTGGGAATTACAAACATACTCGTCCTCATAGCAAGATCGCACTAGGAGTAATTGACACTCCTTAGAAATTAACCCCAACTCCCCAAGTTTCAAAAGGAAGGTAAAGACGTAGCTAACCCAACTATAAGTCAAACTATGTATAGAGGTCATCTTGTGGTGGGAATGCTCCTTTACACTGAGCCACAGGGTATTAATGTCATTCAAATTCAAGCAAACAGGTTACGAATTTTGCTTCTCTACCATAGTGAAGGATCAATATTTCCTGAGATTTGAATCATGGGTAGGTTAGACAGGACTTGTTTCATGTAGATACAGACATTAGCTCAGATCATTTAAAAAATAAGATTTAGTTGAGGCTCTGTGATTTAAACTCTCTTTTCCAAGATAGTTTCAAACAATTAAAAACATTTCTTATCCCTGATGATCCGTTGGACCATAAACTGAGACTCTGATGCATCACACGCATATATACATTGCACTAGATAGCTTCTTAAAGTACCTTTAATCCTCTCGAAACTCAGTTAACTAATTAACAACGCGTCTCAATTTGAATAATACAAACCTATAAAGCAATAAACAACAAAGTAGAGACAATATTTTTCACACGGAAAACCCTAAAAAAACCATGCATGTATGAAAACCAAATGTAATATATGAGAAAGGGGTTACAAATTAAGTTAACAGTGTCTAACCCAAGAATCACTTAGATTGACAATAACTCGATATTAGCCAAATATAGGAGACCCAGTATGGTAAAGAAAATTCTTTTAGAATTTTGATTTGAGAGAGTTTCTTAAAAGTATGTCTTCAGGGGTCAAGCTACTATCAACACTCCTGAACACCTCTTGACTGGTCAACAGTCCGACTGATGCATTATGGATTTGAATTTTTTTTCCCCTGCCAAAATCCAGATCTTGACTATTCCTTCAAGGGCTTACTCTTTTGTTAAAAATCCTGTATTGACGAATTATTGGAATTTGGTAACCAGTATCAAAACAATATTTTGAGCTTTCTTAAGAATGCAATTTTTTGTAGTAATATTCCACACCAGCTGGGAAATGCAGTCAGATGTTTGGGGCAGGTAGTAACTCGTATTACGAAAGGAACTTTCAGCAGAGTTCATTACTATTAATGGGTGGCTCTATGCAGTCTTATGCTTCTTCATTATCTGCATATGGCCTAAAGATTAGACCTATATCATAGTTGGTTTCGCTGGTCTTAAAACACCTCAGCCTAGTATGTGATTGTGTCTCTAGAGATATAGACATATCCTTTGCTGATCTGTTGGAAAGAAAATGTTTAATACTAAGGGATTCGGGTCCATAACCATGGGTTCCACTGCACTAGAGTCTATATGCCTTCTCCTCAACAGGTGTACTCAAACGACTCAAGACACATTAACAGAATACAACATAAGTTTTCGGCAGCATTTTGCCACAGATTACTCATATACCTAATATATATGGCTGCACATCAAGACTTTAATATTAGCTACTCCATTTAAACCTAAACCTCAAAAGTATAGACTAAGTCACCCATTACTTCAGCTGTTCAGAAAATATCTGTCCTGTAATTCTCCTACGAACATCCTTAACTCCCACTTATATGCATTTATTTCAACATTCCTGCAGCCATTGTTACCCAACAGTGACATAGCAATTCTTGTTTCTTCAAAATTTTAAAAAGCATGTATTTGAATCACGCTTTCACTGAAAGTGCATGTGAAATCATTCAGATACACCTTTGTCAACAAATGGGCAGCTTCAGTTCCACCAACCCAGCACCACCTCATAGAAGTTCTTTTACCACATTGCTCAATTACATGCAGGACTCACAACAGAATGATAATGTTGCCCAAACTTCTGTTCAACGTACAACATTTTTCTCATTTATACTTGTCCATGCCTTCATCAAGAAGTGGCTCTTGAGTATGCAATTCCCCCATGTTTATTGCCTCCTAGATTTGCTAAGGTCAATCATCTTAGACTATATTTTCAGTGATTTAGCATCCAGCCTCTGACCAGAAAAGATCTCTGTAGTACTCTTAAGGAAGTAAGTTTTCTTTTCTTTTCTTACTTTTCCAGGCTTACTGCCAATTGTCTAGTTCAGCAGTAATGGCAAGCATACTGTTTCCTAGTTGACTTGCATGATTGACTTAATCTTTAAATTGATCAGTTAAGGGAACACTCGGGCTTTTCGATCGTGCCTACAACTGTATTTTCCCTTCAATCAGGTCACATATCATTTCAAAGAGCTACAGATCAACTTCAAGGAATCTCAAAACATAAACATAGGTGCAATATCATAAGGAGTGTTTCTCATTTCATAGTTACTCGGTTTATGGAACGGATACTGTTGAGTGGCCCATCACAAAGTCACTGTTTTGACTTAATGATGGTGTGTCAAAAGATTTTGTAGAACTCTGTGCTAATGAAAATGTATCGCATTTGATTGGATGACTCAAAAGAAGCAAAGGCTGAAGAGACAGTTGAAAAAAGGATTGATATGAAGTAGCACCGTAAACATTCTCCGATCAACCAGGAATTCACACTGCTCTCAAATCTTTCATGTTATTAAGAAACATACAAGGTACATACTCTCATTGACCAGAATCTCCTTTCATCATGGATTGTTAAAACGGAGAATCTACCAAGGAAGCTGATGCTCATCACCAGACTTGATAATAACGATACTAACAAAAATTCTATAGCTTACACATCAGCATCAGCAGATAAACCTTTCTCCCTTTCCTCAAAAAGTACCCAGAAAGAGCTTCCCACTGTAAAATATGTCTTCAATCCTTTCTTATAATTATAGGTAGTCCATTGCTTAAATACCAATATCATTTAAAGCAAACCAACAATCAAATGGCACATTCAAACAATACTTTTTCAAAAGCAGAAAATTTTCAGGATGAATACCCTCGGCAAACATATATGAGAGAAGTAAAAAGATAAAAGCTACTAATCCAAAAAGAAAATTAAAAAACAGATAATAAGGATGGTTGAAAAGTTTGCGGCAACATTTAGATTTTGATGCTCATGTTCTACAAGGAGAAAAGAGAATTCGAGACTATAGTATTGACATTTTTTTCTGGTTACTGCATATGTTAGTCTGCATTAAACAAGCTAATACTCCCCCTATCGCAAAAGGAATATACAAATGGACAAACCTCAGCAAGCCCTTCAGGAGAGCGATGTCGAGCATGACGATGGTACCTAGCTCCAAATACATCTAGTCCAGGGTGTTCCATTCCGAATGCATGGTCAGAATCCAGCAAAAGGTTATGTTCAGGCCTCACGGTTCTCCTTGCAGGACATGACGAGCGCTGCCAACCCAAACCAAGTAAAATTGCTTCGAATTATGCATTTAGTTATAGAAATTTAGCCAACTTAATTCACAATTATTTTGATAACAAAGCACATACACAACCTTCAAAACAGAAAGGCAGCACAACATATGAGAATCAAGATATCCACAAATAAGCGAATTAGCTGAGAAACACGGTAATTCTTTAATGTGTACTGTAAAAGCTTTACTAATACTGGTGAAGGTGAAAAATAAAACAAAAACACAAACACAAACACAAACATATCTATAAAACCATTACTCAAACCAATCTAAAGGAGTTCAGCTTATCATTAACAGGCAATGGGATAGTGTGAGAACAGAATCAATCAGTTCTGAAACAAAACCCTTAACCCTCCAAGAAACATCAACCAATCAACATCGAATACAAAAACACAAGCAATGAATGGAACTTACCCAAAACTAAAATCACCCACAAATAAGAAACCAAAGACTACCCAATAAATTTTGACTTTTGAAGCAATTATTACTAAATCAAGATCAATCACCAATATAGAGAGACAAGTACAAACACAATAAAATCAAAAGCAAATATCCATTACCCATAGTCAACAAAAGGGGATAAACCTACTGCCCATCAATACATATATATATATATATATGAGAACAAGTATAGAGAGAAAGGGAAGTAATACAATACCTCCCTATGATTGATCTTGTCAGCATCAATTTTCCCTTTCCCTGAGAGTGGCCTTCTTGACACAACACAATCAACAGAGGCAGCATCAGTGGTGAACCCAATCCCAGGACCACACCAAACATCAGGAACCACCACAGAAGAAGAAGATGATGATGGGTTTGTATTATTAGTATTACCCATTCCCAAATCTTGATGGATTGCCCTGTTTTTCCTCTGTTTCTTCTTCTGCTTCTTCTTGACTTTCTTGGCCTCCCAGTCCGCCGACGTTCGAATCATTGCCGGCACAGACACCTGAGACGAAGCAGCGCATCCAAGACCCCTGAATGTGGCAGATGTGAAGTTCTTCTTCTTGGTATTGTCATTTGGGGTGAATGTGCAGAGGAGAGAAGAAATGGTGGATTTGGCTCGAGTGGATTGAAGGGAAGGGTTTGGATCTGAGTTTGAGATGATTTGGGTTCTGGGTCTTCTGTATCTGAGGTGTTCTGCAATGGTGGAGCTCTCTATAGCCATGGTTGAACAGGGTAGAGAGAGAAAGGTGGGAACTTTGGATGGAAGTTCGAGAATGGAGTTAGTATAGGGAGATTTTGGGGAGGGAGATTTCTAAAGTGGGGAGGGAATAATGCAAGTCATTAGTTTTAATGTGTTTTTGGTTGAGGGTGGGCTCTCATTTGTCTTCTTGTTGGTTTGTTGGGTGTATATATATAATATATATATAACACTACATATATACTCACATTAAACATAAGTCTGAAACTCAGGAATTGGTGCTATACTGTTATTATTACCTTTGCTTTGTTCAAGGAATTGAGGAAGTGATTAAATTGTTGTTAATTATGCTATTAGATTGTATCAATTAATACAATTAGACTGATAATATTATTATTTCACCTCTTTTTTACAAAAAAAATATTCAACCGAGCAATGTTATTGACTTGTTAGTTTTATAACTTATTCTAAATTGATTTCTTTTGCATCAAAATAAGTTACTATAAATATATAAAAATGTTAATAAAAATTAGTCAAACGGAATACATGATCAATGATGACAGTGTAAATCATTCCATAAAATTTAGATCTATTTCTTACTCGCTAATAAATTATAATTTCAAATTAATTTAAATTGAAGGTTATAAATAATAAATTTAATTAACAAAAAGGAACATAATTGTTGTCACAATAATAATAGGCAGAGTTCTCATATTTTCACTCCGTGAGGTTGTACTGTACTGTCTCGCTGTATTCTGCAGGTTAGTAGTTTGAGGATGGGTTTCAGTTCTGGTTGACAGAAATTTCTGTCTATCAAAGTTCTATTTGTGGTTGAGTGTGGACGGCATTTCAATGGGTCCCACCTTTAAACATTATGGCCCGGAAACCAGTGTTTTGTATTTATTTTTTGGGTGAAAAAATAAAAATAAATATTTGTATTTGTTTTTGTCTTTGTCTTTGTCTTTGAATTTTTTCCAAAATAATAAAAATAAATATATGTTTAGAACCAATATATATTGTTTTTGACACTATTTATCAAAATATTTTTTAAATTTTGGGTGTTAAACAAATTTTATTCCCAACTTAGAAACAAAAAATGAAAAAAAGGACTATTATTCTTCGTTGGGGTACACAAATGTGATATCACTTGTCATCTTTTTTTTATTGTTATTTTTGGACTAAAAAACTATAACTTTTAATTTTTACTTTATACCCCGTCTCAAGTTAAGTATCCATTGTTGCTCTTTTATCGGTTTTAAAATAAGTATTTCATCTTAAAAAACAAAAACAAAAATCCAAAAAAAAAAAAAATTAATAGTAGGGAATATCATTTTTTGGACATATCTCATTAAAATGAGTATTTTTTAAAAAGATGTCTATATATTTGTATGATGTAATATATGTTCTTCAAAACGTGTGTACAAAAAATTTATATTACATATTTTATCAGATCGTCTCCGTCTATGATTTCAAGAAAAAAATAAGCAAAAATAAAAAATAAAAAATGTAAAAGACAACAACAAACCTCTCTTATGTTAAGGGAAAAAATTTACACAAGTTCATACTTAGTTAAAATAAATTTAAAAAATGTAAAAAGAACTCATTCCATTTTATTAAAGCTAAAAACAGTTTCAATCTTGTGATCGGAGCCTAATTTTGACTCTTAAAGTTGTCTTTGGTAGGAAGTATAGTGGGGTCCCATGTTTCTATAGCTTGCCTACAACTTATTTCATTTTTGCCTTTTTCCAGGCAATGAACTTTAGATATATGATCTCATGTTTATTATATAATGAATTTATGAGTACCTTTATCATTATTAATTGGGTAAATAGTATTAAACGACCCTCAACTATACTCTATTTCCCAACTAACCCCTTAACTATGTTTTTGACTATAAACCCCCCAAACTATCATGATTGTTACAATTCAGTCCTTCCCGCCATAACAGTAAATTTAGGATAATTTGCACTCAGATCTCCTAAAGTTTAGGTCAATTGCACTCACCCCCTAAGATTTCATTTTCCTTGCAATGACACACCCTGAAGGGGTTAAGACCCCGTGAAATGACTCTTGTGCTCTTGCTTTAGTGTAAAAGGCAGGTTGGCTAAATTAATGGACCAAACAACCCTTGTATATTAAGCTTAATTTGAAAAAAAATTCAAGTACTTTGGATATAATGATTTTTGAAATAAGGATATATACATATAGGTAGATATAAGGATCACAAATTACAAATAGGTAAACTTTTACCTTTCAATTACTAATACATCAACTTAACTAAACAAATTACAAATGGGTAAACTTTTTTGTTTAAAGACTCAAATACCCCAAAAAAACTTCAATCTTCTTTTTCTTCTTCTCTCCCATTCCAAAATCCCCAAACACTCAAAAATAAAAATAAAATGTTTCGGAAAAAATATAAATATTTCGAAAACAAAATGAGGAAAAAAATATTTTGGGAAAAAAAATATTTTTGGAAAAATAAAATATTTCAAAAAAATGAGGAAAAAAAATATTTCAGGAATAAAATATTTCGAAAAAATAAAATATTTTTGGAAAAATAAAATATTTTGAAATATTTTTGTTTATTTCTTTTTCACTTTTTTTTCTTCTTTTCAACGAAATGTGTTCAAGCCTTAGACCTCTTGGTGATTACAATGCAATATTTGGGAGTCAAGTGTGTCAAGAAGTATCAAGAACGAGTTGATTGAGTTGAATTTGTTTTGAAATTTGGTGTCTTAAAAAGTAATAAATCTTAGGTGAGTTATATTTAGATAATTTATTTCAATATGACAATGGACGTAATCTGAATCTTATTTGTTTAGTATAAATTGCTTTGAATGCATGTTATAAAATATTTCGGAATATTTTATTTTTCCCGAAATGTTTTATATTTTCGAAATATTTTATTTCCCAAAATATTTTATATTTTCCAAATTTTTTCTTTTTCCTGAAATATTTTATTTCCTATTTTTTTTTGAAATATTTTATTTTACCCAAAATATTTATTTTTTGAGTCTTTAAATAAAAAAGTTGACTCATTTGTAATTAGTTTAGTTAAGTTGATGTATAGTAATTGAAAGGTAAAAGTCTACCTATTTTTAATTAGTGATCCATATGTCTACCTATATGTAGATATCCCTATTTCAACAATCCTTGTATCCAAAGTACTTGAAAAGTTTTTCAAATTAAGATTAATATTCAAGGGTTGTTTGGTCCATTAATTTAGCCAACATGCCTTTTACACTAAAGTAAGGCACAAGAGTCATTTCATGGGGTCTTAACTCCTTCAGGAGGTGTCATTACAAGGAAAATGAAATCTCAGAGAGTGAGTGCAATTGACCTAAACTTCAAGGGACCTAAGTGCAAATTATCATAAATTTAACTAACGGCGTTATAACGGGAGGGACTAAATTGTAATAATTTCATAATTTGAGGGACCATCACTTAGTTGAGGGGGGTTAGTTGGGAGAGAGAGTATAGTTGAGGGGGGTTTAATGCTATTTACCCTTATTAATTAATGGGTTTACTTCAAGAAATCCCCTTATGCTATTTAATTTAATCAATTAATCTCCACTGTGTTCACTTTACCCCTTATACTATCCAAATTCATCTCTATGACCCATCCTCCTCACATTTTGAGTCAAAATGTCTAAATTACCATCATTTAATAGTATAAGGGGGTTTAGTGAAATCAACACTTAAAAAAATTATTTTTCGAAAATAAATTATATTTTTCGTAAAAACTATAAATTTCAATATATATATTTCGGAAAATATGATTTTTTCCGAAAAATATTTATTTTGCAAAAAATATATATTATCTTCCAAAATATGATTTTTTTTTTTGCAAAAAAGTATATATTATGTTCCAAAAAATGAATTTTTTTCGCGAAAAATATATATCATGTTCCAAAATATGATTTTTTTTCCGAAAAATATTTTTTTGCGAAAAAGTATATATTATGTTCCAAAATATGATTTTTTTCTGAAAAATATATTTTTTTGTGAAAAAGTATTTATTATGTCCAAAATATGAATTGTTTTCCGAAAAATATTTTTTTTGCGAAAAATATATACTATTATGTTCCAAAATATGATTTTTTTGTGAAAATTAATTTTTTTGCAAAAAATAAATATTTTATTTCAGAAAATAATATACTCCCTCCGAAAAATATTTTTTTTGCGAAAAATATATATACATTTTTTAATTTATAATTTTTGCAAAAAATATAATTGATTTTCAAAAAAAAAAAATTTTAAATGATTGATTTCACTAAACCCCCTTATACTACTAAGAGTAGTTTAGGCATTTTGACTCAAAATGTGAGATGAGGGGGCATAATGATGAAATTGAATAGTATAGGGAGCAAAGTAGACATAGTGGGGATTAGTTGATTAAACTGGATAGTATAGGGGATTTCTTGAAATCACCCCTTAATTAATTTAATTATAACCATTCTCTTCTTTCAAATAAATATTCTTATCTTTTTCTTTTAGATAAATTAAGCTTTGATCACTTGAGATATGATATATTACACTCGTACCCCCTATTATTTGAATAATTATAATTTCACTCTCTCTAATTTATCGACGTTCAATTAGGTGGCTGAAATATGAAATGGTTAATTTTATTTACACCAATGGAACTATGTTCAAAATGCATTTTGACCCCCAACTATTCATAATTGCATTTAGACTCTCTAATTAGGCAAACTTTCATCATTTAGACCCTCTGACCACTTTTGGGCGTTGACTTTGAAGGAAAAGACAAGTTTGCCCTTTGCCAAACAACTCTATTTTAAGTTTAAATCTATCCATTTGTAGGAATTAGGATATCCTTATTCCAATTTCGGGTTTAGTTAAAACTCATCCCCAAATACCCATCTTCTTCAACTCTTCTTCCAAACCAAACCCTAACCCCAACTCAAATTTTCACACACCCACCACCGCCATCTGCACCACCGCTACCACCACCACCATCTCCCACCTCCTCCCCGCACATCCTACCTACACACACGCACACGCACGCACATACACACACGCACACGCACAAATACACACAAGAGCAACCATGGTTGCCCCCTTGTATATATATATACACACACACACACATACACGCACGTATACATATAGATATATATAGAGATATGAAATTGGAATTGGGTATATGAAATAAAAAGGGTAATCAAACAGATCGGGTGGTGGTGGTGGTGAGAAAAAAAAAATTAATTAAAAAAATTAAATTTATTATTAATTTTATATGAATAAAGTGTTTTTATATTTTATTTTCATATTAAAAGAAAAAATTATATGTTTGAATATTACAATGGACAAATTAAATATTTCACTTATATAAATAGTAAAATTAAATTTATTTTGGATCAAAAATTGTTACTTATGTGTGTAATTTAATATTTTTTTTGAAAAATGTAAATATTTTATATTTTTATTTCGATTTAAAATACAATATATATTTTTATTTTTTGGAGGCGGTGGAGAGAGAAAATTAGATTAATTGAATTGAATAATATATTAAAAAATATAATTTTATTATTAATTATATATGAATAAAGTGTTTTTAAATTTTAGTTTCTTATTAAAATAGAAATTTGTATGTTTGAATATTACAATGGACAAATTAAATATTTTTATTTACATAAACAGTGAAATTAAATTTATTTTTGGACCAAAAATTATTATTTATGTGTGCAATCTAGTATTTTTTTGAAAAATGTAACAAAAAATTACTATTTATGTTTGCAATCTAGTATTTTTTTGAAAAATGTAAATAATTTAGTAAATACTTGTGTTAAATATGTGAACAAATTTTTTTTAAATTAATTTCATTTACACCCCCTAAATTGAGAGTGTCAAAATGACATATAACTTTACATATATGGCGTCAAAATTGCACAGATAAGGGGGGGAAGAAGTAGGAATAGGGATATGGGTATTTTAGTCATTTCACACACAATCATGTCTGAAAATATGCTAAAAGTACATAAGGGGGTCCAAATGACGAAAGGTTGCCTAACTAGGGGGTCTGATTGCAATTATGCAGAGTTGGGGTCAAAATGCATTTTGAACATAGTTCAAGGGGTATAAATGAAATTAACCCAATGATTTATCTACTCACGACTATTTTTCATGTCTTTGCATCTAGTTGAGAGTATTTTAGACATTTCACTTCTGAAAAAGTGATGACGTAAGGATTGACTGAGTTTAACCACGTTGAAAGTTCAACTAGGGGGAATATTTATTACAACTTACAAACTAGAGGTCTAGCTGTAATTATCCAAACAAAAGAGGGTTCAAGGTGTAATATATCATATCTTGAGAGACTATAACTGTAATTTACCTTTTTCTTTTTTACATAACTCAAAACTACACTACTTATTAGTTATAGGGATAGTATGACTAAAATGACATTTTAACTCTGATCAAAATAACACTAATTAATACCTATACAAGATAGTATAGTTAAAATGTCACCTTCATTCTTTGCTAGAGGTGTTAGCCCCTTGAAGACATGACACGAGGCGCTTTTCCTAGGTGCACATAGGCAAAGGCCCCAAGGCAACACCCATGGACAATAGGGACTAAGAATGGCACTTGGAGTGGCATTGTGAAGAAAACAAAGTTAGAAAATAAAATAAGTGTTGGAAAAAGGCAAGAGGCACCCTTGTGGCAAATGGCATGGATCTGCAAAATGAGGTTCAGAATTATTATTGGAATTATTTAATTAAATCCATTATGACTTCTTAAGTATGGTTCATATTTGTTCTGGTTAGAGGGGTGTTTGTGTATTTTGCATATATAAGGGGATATGAGTCCTTGACAACTCCTTGGCACCCAACCACCTAGTAAGGCCATGGCAAGGCTTGCTTGGGGCATGTGTGGGGAAGTCTACTAACATGTTATATCATGGTTTGACAACACTTCGGACGACGACACGGGTCCGTTATAGTGATGCGGTGCTGATGACATTGTGGGCACGCCATGGACACGCATTTGTGCGTGTGCATGGCTTGGCCAACCTTATGTGCATGCCCATAATTGTGCTAACTTACCCTTGGGCAAAGTTTGCCTTGACTTGGCATGTGCCGGTGTACATGTAACGTGTGTGGCTTGGCAAGTCAGGCACGCATCAGGGCAATGCAAACTTGTCTTTGTCAAGACCGTGAAATCTTTATGGCTGACTTTGGTTAGCAAAGCGTGGCGCAATGCACGTCTTGGTGATGGCATGGCATGGGCGTGGCTTAGAGCATGCCCAACTCGGTGACACATAGAGCATGATAAGAAGGCAGCATGCAGACAAGCTAAGCAAGACCAAAACATATGTTTGACATAGCTTGGTGGTGTGCTAAAGTGCATCAGTACATGGCATGTGGCATTCAGACAAAGAAGCACGTGTGGCACGACAGTTCCAAAGATCTAGGGACAGTTTAGGCAGTTTGCTGACAAGGCTTGCGGTTGCAACTTATTGGTATATGTCGGACAAGGATGGCTATGCCATCACACCTATTATGAGGGGATGTCTCCCAGATCTTAGGGTTGATTATAGACAGTTTTGTATGTATCGTCTATATATGCCCTAAGGGGATTCTGCAATATATATGAAAGAAAAGCTTGTAAGTCTATGTGCAGAGATAAGTGATCCTTTGTATACTATTTGAGAAATATAGTGAAAAATGTTGGAGGTGTGAACCTCTGTAAATCTCTGGTGTTCCTTTATTGCTTGTATGTTATATAAATTCTAAGTGTTGACTAAGTGTGTGTGTGAATTGACTGACTTGGTGTGCAACCAAAGCCATCATAGGGTGAAAATTTGGTGTTGAAAATTGACCCCTATGATAGTTGGTATTAGAGTAACAACAACAGACCCAAGGCGGATGCCAAGGGAGCGAGTCATAATGGCACCAAACCCACATACACTGGTGGTTGCTTCATTTTCAATGGACCACACCGAGCAAGAGACTGCCCAAGGAAAGAAAATATGAATGTCATTTAGGCTGGTAAGGAGGACAATGATAGTGATGGAGAGACACCAATAAGGGTGAATCCATTACAACTTCTCAACGTACTAATAACGGCAAAATCTAAACCACAGAAGGGCCTGATGTATGTCCACGCGTGGGTAAATGGCAGAGAAGTATTGTCTATGGTTGATTCTTGTGTTTCACACAACTTTGTTGTAAAAAGGGAAGTGGATCAGCTTGGCCTCAAGTTATCCCAAAACGTAAGCAAAGTGAAGGCAGTAAACTCGGATGCTCAGCCTATTCAAGGCCTGGGCACGGTGACCCTCAAGGTGGGGGAGTGCGAAGATAAGTGTAATGTCATGGCGGTGCCCTTGGATGACTTTGACGTGATTCTTGGCATATATTTCTTCTTGAAGGCAAATGTTGTATTATTCCAACATCTTGGAGGTATGTTTATTTGTGATGAAGCATGCCCATATTTTGTACAATTTGTTACAAAGGTACATTACAAATATACCAAACAAAAAGGTGTACTTTCTGCCTTGCAAGTGAATGACGGGTTACGCAGAGGGGAGTGCACTTACCTTACGTCCATGATGGAGATCAAGCTACATGTGAAGGTAGAAGTGCCGAATGCAGTAACAGAGATTCTGGTGGAGTTCAAAGATGTGATGCTACCAGAACTTTCTAGGATGCTACCCCATAGACGTATTGGCAGAATTGAGGAAACAACAAGATTAACTACTTGATGTTGGCCTTATCCAACCTTCCAAGGCCCCCATATGGTGCCCCTGTCATATTTTAGAAGAAGCAAGATGGATCCATGAGGATGTGCGTGGACTACAGGGCTGTAAACAAGGTGACGGTAAATAACAAATATCATATCCCAAATGATGTTGATTTGTTTAACTGTTTATGTAACGCAATTTGTATAACCGTTTATGTAACGCCCCGATATCCACTAGACCTCCCGTACTAGAGTCTAGGATCACTGGAGCGCCACCTGGTAAATCTAACTAAAATTGGGCAGAGTTTCGTTCGTACAGGAAGCCCCCGATATATAAGGTCCACGCAATACACCCTATAATTCAATATATATAAAATTTTAAACAACGGAAAAACCATCCCAAACATATCACAAGGGACCGGGATCGACGGCACAACAAAACCGCCACCCCTCTAAGCCCCACAACATACGCACAGTCTAAAATGTACATGATAACACCCAACACAAATGAAGTACGCGCCAACCCGGCAATAGATACAGACCACTACACCTGTAGGTGCCAAAAGAATAATACATTAAACTAAAAGGGTAAAGTAAACGCAAACTAGCCCCAAACATGACCTGAACAACAAAACGTAACAGTAGGTCCCAACATGCCAACAACATCACAACAACCACATCCGACCCTGTCCAGTCACATAACCTGAAAATAATAAACATAAGGGGAAATGAGCTCACAATGCTCAGCAGGGAAACGCCCTCTATCTCCGCCCTAACTGGCAAGGCTAAATGGTTCTTCCTAAAACCAATAATTCTAATTTATTATTTAAATACCTTTTAAATAATAAATTCAATTAATTACATACGCAACAAACTATAATAAAATCATATAAGCACGAAACACGTCAACTCTCAGTAGTACTTATTTAATTTATTTCTTTACTTTCACAATTAATTCAATTAATTTATTTATCATTTAATCATGATGTTTTCATTCCTTTCAATTTAAATTCATTAAAATAAATTCACAAGCAATCGAATTTACAAATAACACCACCATAATTTCACACGCCCCACAGTGCGTGAACTTAATAAATTAAACAACGGTTTTCCTACCTATAGAAGCGTGCACAAACGCGACGATAAACCAATATCGGTTTCCGAACTAAACCTCGAAAAATATATTTTTGCACCACTAGCCAGATTTGACCCCACGATGCACCAAAACGACCACCACGGTGCCTAGAACAACATACCACAATATGATTAAAATCTACAAATGTTAGGTCAACCAAATCAACACGAAATCAAAAATGTCAACTCACCTAGAAATCGTGATCTACACCAAACCGTTAAATGAAATTGTCCCAAATTCAGATATGACGTACACGAGGTGAATACCCATTAACCCTCTGAAGGGCACGCGAAACGAAACAAGGATAATCGCTGAAACAACATCGCAAAAACTGGTCAAACTCGCCCCAAGGGGCTGATGTTGCGCGAGGCTCCAACCGTTGCCACCACTACGCCACCCAACCTCCTCAACGCCGCCGCCACCTTCGCCGCCGCACCACCACTGCACTGCCGGCACGGCTGCAGTTATCGTCCCTTTTCTCTTCCTTCAGCAACCCCTCACTCTTTTTCAAGAGGCGAAACCCTCCTTCTCTCGCTGCAACCCCTTATCCCTCATCTCTCCTGATCTCTCTCTCTGAATCATCAAGAAAGAAAAAAAAGACCTGTTGAAGGAGAGACCGAGTATGTGCGTGAGTGTGTGTATGTTGTGTATATCTTTAAATATATATAAATTTCCTTTAATTTATATAATTAAATAAATAAAATTACACCGAGCCATACAATCTACCCTCCTTAGGAGATTTCGTCCCCGAAATCATAACACACCTTCAACGGTGAACCTAAAACAGGGCATTCTGCCCGAACAACCAACAATCTTTCTCGCTCAGGTCACTTTCTCAACACAGCAATGCCACTAGCAAACCTTAACCAGGAAAAAGATCCCACCCTGCAGTACTTGATCACGTTTACCCAGGATCCGTACAGGTCTCCCCTCATATAATACATCCTCAGACACGTCAATACCAACCCATTGCAGAACCTGCTAAGGATCTAACAGATACTCTCATAGCATAGAAAAATGGAAAGAAATACACTATGGACAATGACTAACACCAGAGGCAAAACTAACTGATAAGTCGTCTCCCTAATCCAACCCAGAGATATAATCGATAACCGGACATGGGGATAACTTGTCGTTCCTCCCCAACCCACACGAACCCTCTCTCTCTTGGAGAGACCTTGAATAACATGAGGTTGCCTACCTCGAAGGTTAAAGGACGACTCCTACTATTTGCGTAGTTCATCCATCATTCCCGCACCACAACTAGTCGTTGATAGAATTATCATTCCGGATGCCTCAAGAACTCCCAGAACTAAAGCCCTGCACCCTCTAGGTGTATGGAAACTAAAGGGTGGCAACAAGCCACAATAGAAACAACCTGATGAACATATACATAATGCAACAACCCAAGGTCCAAAGAAAGACAACAACGTGACGTACTCGGCTGATACGTTACCCGTCAACGATACGAAAAATTTTAAACACGAATACGCCAAAAAATAGTATGACTCAAGAGGAAAAACTGGCTCCTCAAAACCGCTATCGCGCACCCATTGTTCAAAACAGGTTCCCTTCCTGGAAAAAGTGTGAATAATAAATAATTAAAAAAATAAACGAGCAGAAACGTGCTCAATTAGAAGATCCCACTGCCTCGTCCCCTGACTCAACATGACGTTCTAACACCTCACTATGCAAACAACTAACCAAGGTCAAGCCCATTAACACACCCTGGCACACATGCCAATGAGACCCTGAGTACGCACCCCGTACCCCAATCAGCACGCGAGACTATAGTATACGACCACAACCTCATAAAGGAAGAACCACAATGGTAAACCTCTACAGCTAAACATCTACAAGAGGAGGAACCAACTAAGTCATCATCACCAAACACTAAGCCCGTGAAAATTCAACTAGGAGAGCAACCATTAACCTGTCAAAAACACACATCTCCCGTCCATAGAAGGGAAACACAATGCTTGCCCTCAATGCAAGACACATACTCAGGAAAAAAAACCTAAGCCCGTGTTATCTACATGCACCACAAGGAGAAACAACACAGCTCTAACTTTGTTCTACGATTACCACCTTGAAAGTTAGCTAGAAGCATACTTCGAACCCAAAGCTCTAATTACTGAAACAACCTCCTATTAGTCTCTAAGATCATAGGTTTCCAACCCGTGAAACAAATCACCATCGTATATTGAATACGACTCATTGTCCCAAAGGTAACCACATTAAACCACGAGTCCACAAGCTAGTCGTGGTAGCAAAACCACCACAACACACTTAACTCTTAAAGGAGACCATCACACTCGGTCTATCGTCTATTTGACACAGAGGAATTAAAAAATGACAAGAGTCCATATACTATACCTAGGAGGAAACGTATTATCCTTACCCAAAAGTCTCACGCCTCACAACTGAAAGAGTCCTCGCCGTTCCATCTTGAGAACACAGTTTCCTACCTCGGCCCATGGCAAAAGTTGTCCTTCGGCTCACACTCCCTGGTAAGGGAACCATTCCCAACCTAAAGGACATACTTCATTAGACACGATGGCCTTCATCCACACGGTGACCTAACACCTCAATGGATCACTAAGCACTCACCCCAATACTACTACATACAATGGTGATTTAGGGTACTCGTTTTACTACTCCATAGTCCATCCTTAAATGAACTAGTGTACCTTTACCTCTATGGTTAGACACTCCAACTCCTCATTCTCGGGATCCACATCACAGTGGATAAAGCACACAACTTGCCAGTTTATTCTACAACTCCTAACAACAGGATACCCAAGGCTAAATCTTACGGTCCTAGCTCACACATCGTGAGAACATACTACTACGGCTTGAACTTCTAAAGCACTTCACGATGAGTCACTACGACACTACCTTAATCCCAACTATAGTAACCTGGAATGGTGCGATGCGATACCGACTCATACCGAGTCTCTACTTAACAATAACAGGTGTCATCGCTGACACACGAAACAAAAACTTCAAAGACCTAAGAAAGACATACGACTCCAAAATATGTATGCCTCAGTACAATACAGGTCAAACTAGTCGAACCAAGTGACACATCTATGAGACAGAACTCAGACTTGTACACCACTCACCATCCGAGATGGTCAATAACTCAAGCGAACACCAAAAGCCTATCAGGCAGACCTAAAAAACCAGAATGAGACTGGTCACAACTTCAAGAAATGTTATCTCTAACAAGTCACTCTAACTAATCTAATTACCGAACTGCCTTGGCATACCCGCCAAGTCATCCCCTCTCTTATAGGTTAAAGGACTAGCGAACTGAAAAACTAAGCCACATATGGCTACGCGAGCTACACGACAACAGGGAAGGCATCCTTCTTACTGCCTACGAACAACCATAAACACCCTCGAGTGCACAATCGTCGTACCGCCCCGATAAGGCTACTCACCGCATGAAAGGTTAAAAGCCAATACATGCCCCTAAGATAAAAGCAGAGAACATAAACAACTACATCCTTCCCCGCATAGTAACTTTCGTGCGCCAGTCTAAACACGACCACTAGAAATTTCGCAGCACTTCACGATTCTTTTAAAATGATGAATCAGTCATACATTTACCACAACATCGCACTACCCCTTCCGGGAAAAAAAGGTTAAGCATTCTTCCTAGACACGCCAACCTAACAAATAACTAAAGAGATTTTTAGGCTACGTCTTGTGCCTTAACGCACAATACTGCCACGAAAAACAACATCCCATCACAACACAGGGTACATGGCAACATGAAAATGACATAAACGTGAACACCCATGCTAACCCAACCCGAAACATAACAAGGTGAGGAAAACACTTCGTACAGAAGGGACATGCCAGAACATCAAATAGCGTGGCCAGCGTCATACGGTCTATAAGTATCCTGACTCTGCAGTCCTAACCCCAGGAAGGAATGTAGTCGATATGACCAATGATCCTCACGATTAGACCGAGCTGTAGAAGAGGACACACCCTATGACTATGACCCCACCAGCCACATCGGATGCAATCACAGAAACGCTCCGCCTCACCAGCCAAAATGGCTAAAAGAAAGGACACTCATACCACACATGTCCTAACCATCGACAGTGGGTACACAATACCACATCATAGACAAGGTCATCAAACAAAGGGAATTCCTTGGAGATATAACCCTATAAACCATAACGGTTGCATACCATCGGCCTCCTGCCCCAGCCAGTCAACCATTGCCAGCACCCCGTCACCTCAAGCTTATGCCACTCGCAAAGGTAACACCAAACTGTCACCCGATGACAACACCTAGCCATGACGTGCCCAAACTGTCCACAATAGTAACACTTAGACTCCTCTCGAGGAAGATCCTCCCCATCACGTGCCATACGTTAATCTAACACATCCTTAATGTCCAAGAGAGTCCTGATCATCTATCTGATGTTGACTCTCGAACCCCAAGTATCTTGTCCACCCTTCAACAGGGAAGCCAATGTAGATGTCACACCCTCTAAAGGAAAACATTAGACATAACAATGACTTAAGACGTATAACACGTAGCTAGACACCAATGCCACGTCGGCCCATGCTACAACACTTAACACACAACATGCAAAATGGTAGGGGTTAAGTACAAAACCCCGATCGTAAGAAATGGCCGTACCCTACCAACAGCTCTCTCAAGAAACCAAGACATCAACTCCAAATAACTAACATCCCTCATAGGGGAAAATTACAAAAGATCGAAGAAAGTCTAAAAGGTCTAAGCCAAAACTATCGTTAAAACATTTAATCTCTAGTTACCCTGTCCACCCTCAACTGGAGCTACTAATGCGGAACACGCATCTTCCGGGAAACAACCCACCATTATGGTGTACCCAAAATGACTACAATAAGAGGAAAAGTCAGACAACGGTTATGACTTAAAACACCTAACACCTAAGACAACAATACTCCGGTCCACTAAGGAAAATTGAAAGCTAAGCCAACTCACACCAGAGTCCTAACGCATAATGTATGAAACATCGGAAAGTTCAATTACCAACCACAAGGTCGACCCTAACCCAACGTCTCAAGGTTAAAGAACATTGCTCTGATACCATGTTGTAACGCCCCAATATCCACTAGACCTCTCGTACTGGAGTTTAGGATCACTGGAGAGCCACTTGGCAAATCTAATGAAAATCGAGCAGAGTTCCATTCGTACAGGAAGCCCCCGGTGGATAAGGTCCACGTAATACACCCTGTAATTCAATAAATATAAATTTTAAACAACGGAAAAACCATCTCAAACATATCACAAGGGACCGAGATCGACAACACAACATAATCGCCACCCCTCCAAGCCCCACAACATACGCACAGTCTAAAATGTACATGATAACACCCAACACAAATGAAGTACGCACCAACCCGACAATAGATACAGACCACTACACCCGTAGGTGCCAAAAGAATAATACATTAAACCAAAAGGGCAAGGTAAACACAAACTAACCCTAAACATGACTTGAACAACAAAATGTAACGGTAGGTCCCAACATGCCAACAGGGAAATGCCCTCTGTCTCCGCCCTAACTGGCGAGACTAAATGGCTCTTCCTAAAACCAAAACTAAATCCCATCCTGGAACAAATATAAAATATACATCTCATCTTGGTCTACATACCCGTGAGATCCATAACTCGACACCCTGAACACTCATCAGTCTAGCTATAACAACAGTAAGAAAATCGTAGAGCAAGTTTATACATATACAACGTCTCAACCAATGATATCATGAAATGATGTAAGAATGATGATATATGTCCATGTCTACCTACATTTCTAGACACGAGTCTCTGGCATAGCATTCTCTGCTACCCTGTAGTCATCCTGTACGACCAACTGCTAACCTACAGTCGTCTTCCTATACGTGACTCATCTAAGATGTCCGTAACCCGGAGTCCTAGGAATAAGCAGGCAATTCCGTCCCCCGGAATCCCTATCGTAATGCGGAAACCAAATCTCAGGCGTAGTTCACACTACTACCCTGTAGTCACATCCTATATCACAAACACACGTACGGTGACTCATCTAGGATGACCCAACTTCGAAGTCCTAAGAACAGACGGAATCTCCGTACCCCGGAATCCCTACACCAGGATGGTCGTACCCCGACATCCGGTGTTCAATGAAATCATGCATCTCTCGTCTCCCACAGACTACATGCTCATGAGATGAATATGACATGATTTTCAAAATAGTACCATCATGTTATCACTAGTACCCTAAGCATATAAACATGATTTTCAAATAAATTTAATTTAATACACACATAGCATGCTCGAATAAAATCACATAGGCATGTACACATCATTCTATCGTCAGTTCTCAATAATTCCAATTTATTATTTAATTACCTTTTAAATAATAAATTCAATTAAATACATACGCAACAAACTGTAATAAAATCATATAAGCATGAAACACGTCAACTCTCAGTAATACTTATTTAATTTATTTATTTACTTTCACAATTAATTCAATTAATTTATTTATCATTTAATCATGATGTTTTCATTCCTTTCAATTTAAATTCATTAAAATAAATTCCCAAGCAATCGAATTTTCAAATAACACCACCATAATTTCACACGCCCCACAGTGTGTGAACTTAAGAAATTAAACAACGGTTTCCCTACCTATAGAAGTGTGCACAAACGTGGCGATAAACCAATACCGGTTTCCGAACTAAACCTCGAAAAATATATTTTCGCACCACTAGCCCGATTTGACCCCACGATGCGCCAAAACGACCACTATGGCGCCTAGAACAACATACCACAATATGATTAAAATCTACAAACGTTAGGTCAACCAAATCAACACGAAATTGAAAATGTCAACTCACCTAAAAATTGTGATCTACACCAAACCGTTCAACGAAATTGTCCAAAATTCAGATATGACGTACACGAGGTGAACCAAATCTATAAACGTTAGGTCAACCAAATCAACATGAAATCGAAAATGTCAACTCACATAGAAATTGCGATCTACGCTAAACCGTTTAACGAAATTGTCCTAAATTCGGGTATGACGTACATAAGGTGAACACCCATCAACCCTAAGGAGGGCACGCGAAACTAAACAATGATCGTCGTCGAAACAACGTCGCAAAAACTGAGCGAACTCGTCCCAAGGGGCTGCTGTCGCGTGAGGCTCTAGCCGCTGCCACCACTGCGCCACCCAGCCTCCTCCACGCTGCCGCCACCTGCGATGCCGCACCACCACCATGCCGCCAATTCCACTACAGTCGCCGTCCCCTTTTTCTTCCTCCGGCGACCCCTGACTCTTCATCAAGAGGCGAAGCCCTCCCTCTCTCACTGCAACCCCTTCTCCCTCCTCTCTTTCTCTCTAAATCATCGAAAAAGAAGAAGACCTGTTGAAGGAGAAACCGAGTATGTTCGTGAGTGTGTGTGTGTTGTATATATCTGATATATATATATACATATATATTTAAATATATATAAATTTTCTTTAATTTATATAATTAAATAAATAAAATTACACCGGGCCTTACAGTTTATCTAGAGCCACTTACTATACAAAGTTGGACTTGCAATTAGGATATTGGCAAGTTAGAATGCAGAAGATGATGAGTCCAAGACTACATGTGTGACCAGATATGGTTCCTATGAGTTTCTAGCAATGCCATTTGAACTCACTAATTCCCTAGCAACCTTTTGCAATCTTATGAATGATGTATTCTATGAATATATTGATCATTTTATTGTTGTATATTTAGATGACATTGTGATATACAACCATACTCTTGAAGAGCATTTAAACAACTTAAAGTGGGTGTTCTCATGGCTTAGAGAACATAAGCTATATGTCAAGAAAGAGAAATGTGAATTATGTCGAAAGAATATCATGATTCTGGGGCACTAGGTTAGCAAGGTCACAGTTCGGATGGATAAGCGCAAAGTGAAGGTCATTGTGGAGTGGACTGCACCAACCAAGGTAACTGAATTGAGATCATTCATTGGTCTTGCTAACTATTATCACAGGTTCATCAAGGGCTATGTTGAACGCCTTGACGGACTTACTCAGGAAAGATAAACCATTGTGTTGGACAGAGGATTGTGACAATGCCTTTGCGAAGTTGAAACAAGCCAAACATCTGAACTGGTGTTACGGTTGCCTAACTTCAACTGGCTATTTGAAGTTCACATGGATGCCTCTGATCATGCCATTGGTAGGGTGTTGGTCCAAGAGGGCACCCATGTGCATTTGAAAGCCGGAAGCTTAAAGATGCAGAATATAGATAATTCACCCATGAGAAGGAGATGACTATGATCATATATTGCCTTGAGGCCTGGAGGCATTACTTGTTGGGAACCCCATTTACTGTGGTGATAGACAACATTGTTAACACTTACTTCAAGACGCAAAATAAGTTGTCACCAAAGCAGGTGAGATGGCAGGAGTTCTTGGCAGAATTTGACTTTGTATGGATGCACAAACCAGGAAGGCAGAATGAGGTAGCTGATGCATTAAGCAAGAAAGAAGTGCAAGAGTATGTGGCTGCACTTTCTGCCATGCACACTGATTTCATTGAGAGACTCAAGAAATAAATCACAGGAAATGTTACCTACATCAAGCTACAATAACAAATGAAGGAAGGCTTGGTGAAGAAATACTGGCTAGAGGATGATTTGTTCTATGCTAGAGGAGGCAGACTCTATGTACCTAGTAGGGGAGGACTACGCAAAAAGTTGATGCGGGAGATACATGACACCCGATGGGCATGTCACCAAGGAGTTGAGCGGATGCATGCATTGATTTCACGGAGATACTACTGGCCAAAGATGGAGGATGGCACCGAAGCCTATATCCGGACTTGTCCTGTATGTCAATTTGACAAGCTTGAGAAGAAGAAGAGTGCATGATTGTTACAGCCCCTGCCCATTCCAGAAAGGCCATGGCAGTCAAATTCAATGGACTTCGTCTCCGTAATCCCGTAGGTAGATGGAATGAGTTTCATTTTTATGATTGTTGACAGGTTTTCTAAGTATGCAGTGTTCATTGCCACACCAAATGCTTGTCTTGCTGATGTTGTTGTAGAGCTATTTCACAAGAATGTTGTCAAACACTTCGGGCTACAATAGGACATCATCAGTGATCGGGATGCTCGGTTCACAGGCCGGTTTTGGACGGCACTCTTCAACCTTCTTGGAACAAAGTTGAAGTTCTCCACAACCAATCATCCACAAATTGATGGGCAGACAAAGAGGATAAACTAGTTGATAGAAGAGTACCTGAGGCACTACGTGACTGGTTCCCATAATAATTGGGTTGAGTTGCTTGATACGGCGCAGTTCTGCTATAACTTGCACCGCTTATCAGCAACAAGAATGAGTTATTATGAGTTGGCAACAAGACAACAGCCATGAACACCATAGAATGTGGTATTACAACAAATTGGTGGGAAGTGTCCTGCTGCATACAGATTGGCCCAATCCAGACAAGAGATGATGGATGAAGCAAAAGATAGCCTAGCCAAGGCTGGAAGGCGGATGAAAAAGTATGTTAACCAACATAAGAGGCCTTTGGAGTTTGTTGTTGGCGACAAAGTATTGTTGAAATTGACGCCACATATCATGAAGAATATCAACAGCAAAATAGTGCATAGAGGGTTGGTTCCAAAGTATGATGGTCTGTTTGAAGTAATGAAGAGGGTGGTAGGAGTTTCTTATCACTTAAGGTTGCATGATCGCCTTAAGATCCACCCAACATTCCATATGAGTTTCCTCAAACCATTCCATGAGGACATTGTAGATATAAGGAAAGTACAGACCAAGAGAGCACCCTCGGTGATAAGGAAACAATTTGATCAAGAAGTTGAGAAAATTTTGGCACACAAAACTGAAGGCCAAAGCAAGAAGAATCGGAGAACAAACTACTTGGTTCAATGGAAAGGCAGTGGTGAGCAGGAACCTATATGGGAAAGAGATGTAACATTATGGCAGTTCGAGAAACAGATCAAGGAGTACTTAGACAAAAAACAGTCGACAAGGGCGTCGGGCTCCTCCAGTGAGGGAGTTTTGTTAGGCACTTGCGTCGAGAAAAGAGATGACACAGGGCACTTTGCCTATATGCGCATAGGCAAAGGCCCCAAGGCAGTACCCATGGACAATAGGGGCTGAGAATGGCAATTGGAGTGGCATTATGAAGAAAATAAAGATAGAAAATAAACTATGTATTGGAAAAAGGCAAGAGGCAAATGGCATGGATCTACAAAATGAGGTTCTGCAATAGACATGAGAGAAAAGCTTGCAAGTCTATGTGCAGAGATAGGTGATCCTTTATACTATTTGAGAATATAGTAAAAAAGGTTGGAGGTGTGAACCTTTGTAAATCTCTGGTGTTCCTTTATTGCTTGTATGTTATATAAATTCTAAGTGTTGGCTAAGTGTGTGTGTGAATTGCCTGACTTGGTGTGCAACCAAACGATCATAGGGCAAAATTTTAAGTCACATTTAATGCCACCACCTAATGTCGCACGATAATGAATCATGCATATTAGTGACTAGCAGTGGGGGATGGTAAATGCTTACGTTATATCCCTTAAAACAACAACCATTACCTAGCAAAATAGGTGTGGTTCGCGAGGAGAGAGACACTCAAGATATAAGACAGGGGGCTCTAGTCATTCTTATAAGGGTAACGTGCATTAAACCCCTTGAACTATTTTCTCTCTCAACTAACACCCCTAAACTACACGTTTTACACAAAACTCCCTAAACTATCACAACTTTAACAATTCACTCCATTCCGTTATAACACCGTTAGTTAAATTAGGATAATTTTCGCTCAAATCCCCTGAGGTTTCGGTTAATTCCACTCACCCCCTGAGATTTCATTTTCCTTGCAATAACACCCCCTGAAGGGATGAAGACCCCATGAAATGACTCTTGTGCCCTTGCTTTAGTGTAAGAGACATGTTGGCTAAATTAATGGACTAAACAACCCTTGTGTCTTAAGCTCAATTTGGAAAACTTTTCAAGTACTTTGGATACAATGATTTTTGAAATATTATAATATTTCTTTAAATTATTTTTTTAAAATTATCATTTTTGTAATATAGGCCCCAAAAGTTATCATTTTTTAATTTTTTCCTAAAACTAATACTGTGACCTTTTACATTAAATAATAATAATACACTTTATTTATGATTATATTTTATTTTATTTTATTTTAGAATGTGATACATGTATAAAATATTTGTGAGCTCATATAATTTAATTTATTTTGTAAATAAATAATATACAACTCCTACAATTTAAACAAGTAGTAATACATTTTAATTATAGTTTTTGTTGTATTGTAAGAGGTGATAAATGTATAAAAATGTTACAAATGGTTTATAATTTATTATTCTTTGTGTAAAATTAATTTAAGCCCTTACACTGTAAAATAATAACAAACTTTACTTATTGTAATTTTAAAAAAAATTATAAAAATATGACAAATGGTTTATTGTTTATTAATTTTTTTGTAAAATTAATTTAAGCCCTTACACTTTAAATAATGTCAAACTTTACTTATTAAATTTTTTTATATTGTAAAAAGTGATAATGAATCAAAATATTAGACAGTTCTTGTGTTTTTATTTGTAGTATATAGATAGATAGATAGATAAATATACAGATTTCTGTATTTTAAGTTATATTATTTTTCCTTGCCGAAATATATTTGTCTTATATCTTTACTCTATATCTTATGAAATATCCATTAGAGTTACATTTCAATTAATGTATATTAATTAATTTTTTCTTTTTTATTTTTAAATATGAAAATATTTATAATCCCTTGTCGTATATCTTTACTCTATATCTTTTGAAATATTCATTAGAGTTACACTTCAAGTAATGCATATTAATTAATTATTATTATTTTTTAAAAGTATTGAAATATTTCAAACCCCTTTTCTTTTACTCTATATCGTTTTGCATACTCCTTAGAGTTGCACTTCAACTAAGGGTGCGCATGGTACGGTACGGTTTTGACTGAAATCGTAACATAACCGTTATTTTCGATTTTCTAAAAATGAAAACCGTAACCAAATCGTTAGTAAAAGAAACCATACCAAACCAAACCATTTTTTCCGGTTCGGTTTCAATTTTTAACATTTTCTAGATATTTTAAAATTTATAAGTAAAATTTTTATTATTATGATATTTTTGTTCATTACTGTAAACAAACCGTGGAAGGTACCATATTTTTGTTCATATTATTATGGGATATGAAGCTGGAACTTTCACTTCTTAAAAAAAATTGAACTTATGAAGGGTAAAAGATAGAGAAATAAATCATTATACATGTATACATTTTTAATATAAACATAAAGAAAAAGTCTTCAAAGAAAATTCAAAGGTTGATTATCTTCTTTTCTTCGATTTAGAAGTAAATTAATTCCATAATGAGTTTTATGTCTATTTTTTAAGAGGACTTGATACTTACAATAAGCATATAGATAATACATATATAATATAATATATGATATATTATAAAACCGGTTCGGTTAGGTTCGGTTTTTGGAGGGTAAAAACCGAAACCTAACCGAAAAAATTGGTTTTTAAATTTTGAAAATCGTAACCGAACCGAATCATCTTAAAAATGAACCGAATAGCCGGTTTCGGTTCAGTCCGGTTCAATTTTGTGTGCAGCCCTAACTTCAACTAATACATATTAATTCATTAATTTTTATTTTGAAGAAAATGTTTGGAAATATTCTCAACCCCTCACATTTTAGAATAATTGTTATAGATATATATACATTATAGGGTTTTCATATTGGGGCATGGAGGTAATTTCACCACCTAGATATTTGTCTCATGAAATAAGAGAGACAACATAAGGGCATTTCGGTCATTTCTCCCTTTTAGGGGGTGTCATTGCAAGGAAAATGAAATCTCAGGGGGCGAGTGCAATTGACCGAAACCTCAAGGGATCTGAGTGCAAATTATCCTAATTTAACTAACAGTGTTATAACGGAATGGAGTGAATTGTAAAAATTGGGATAATTTAGGGAGTTTTGTGTAAAAAGTGTAGTTCAGGGGGTTAGTTGAGAGAGAGAAAATAGTTCAAGGGAGTTTAATGCACTTTACCCTTCTTATAAATAGGGTATTCACGAACCATTCAGACAAACACTCAGGGCCCGTTTGGTAATCAGTCTAGTCCGGTTACCTTTGGTCTGATCCGGTCAGGTCTAGGTGATGTTCTGAAATTCTGTTTGGTAAGCGGTCTGGTCTGATGGTCTTGGTATGAGGAAATTGGAACCAGACCATGTTTTACAAACTGTCTGGTCTTAAATTTTTAGTAAACTGTGAAAATATTGAATATACTTTATATGATGTAATAACCTTAAAACCCACACATTTAATTTGTAAACATCTGTTAAAGTCTTTTTGATTGATTTTTATTATATATTTCTTACATAATAATGTTATATTAGTTTTGTAAAAATTTCTTAGAATATGATTATTGCACTCCAATTATCAAATATAACAATATATAGGTTTTATACAAGCCACATTTTTTATTATACAAAAATTATGATCACACAAATTTCACAAGTCACACACTAATATTGCATAACAATTTTAATTGTCAATAACATGCAAACAATGCAATCCGATATTTTGGCTTTTAAAAAAAAATATTATTTATTATTATTTATCATTTACTGTTTATTTATTATTTATTATAATATATATATATTTATTATTTTTTATATATATTATTAAATTCATTTTATTTATTATTTATTCATTTATTTTTATTTTTTTATAAATATATTTTATTAATTTATTATTTATATTATTATTTATTATTGTATTTATTTATTTTTATTTTTATGTATTATTTAATTCATTTTATTTCATTTAGTTTGTTTATTATTTAATTCATTTAATTTATTAATTATTATTATGTATTATTTAATTCATTTTGTTTATTATTCATTTTTTTTATAAATATAATTGATTTAATTCATTATTTATATTATTCATTTATTATTTATATTATTATTTATTCATTTCTTTATTATTTTTATGTATTATTTAGTTCATTTTGCTTATTATTTATTTATTTATTCTTATTTTTATATATTATTTAATTCATTTTGTTTATTATTTATTACTATTTATTCATTTATTTTTATTTGTCTCTAAATATATTTTATTAATTTATTATTTATATTATTATTTATTATTATATTTATGTATTATTCAATTTATTTTATTTCATTTATTTTGTTAATTATTTAATTTATTAATTATTATTATGTATTATTTAATTCATTTTTTTATTCATTTTTTTAAAATATAATTCATTTAACTTATTATTTATATTATTATTTATTTGTTCATTTTAATTAATTTATAAATATATTTTATTCATTTATTATTTATTAATTTTGTTTATTTTTTATTATTATATTTATTAATTTATTATTATTTTTGTATTATTTAATTCATTTTGCTTATTATTTATTTATGTATTATTTAATTCATTATTTTTATTTTATTTATAAATATGCTTTATTTAATTTATTATTTATATTATTAATTTATCATTTATTATTATTTATTATTTTGTTTAATTAATTTATAAATATATTTAATTAATTTATTATTTATATTATGATTTTTCTGTATTATTTAATTTATTTCGTTTATTATTCATTACTTTGTTTATTTTTTATTCATTTATTTATATTAGTTTTTAAATATATTTTATTTAATTTATCATTTATATTATTATTTTATTCATAAATATATATATATTTATTTATTCTTATTCTTATTAATTTATAAATATTTTATTAATTTATTATTTATATTATTATTTATTCATTTAATTTATTATTCATTAATTTTTTTTTTTTTTTTTGTGTTTTGGTTTATATATTGGTTAGATTTGGTTCAATTATTGTAGGACAATTTGGTTAGATTTTGGATATATTTTGTAACTAGACCAAATAGAACCACCAAAAATTGTGATTCTAAAAAAATATATTTTGGTTTAATTTGGTCTGGTTATATGTTTTGAGACCAATATAAAACAAATATGGTCTGATCTCAAAAAATCATAACCAGAACAGAAAAATAAAACCATAACCAATAAACAAAAGGACTTCTCCATACACTCAAAAAAGTATCACTTCTTCTGTCCGTCAATATTTCTTTGTCCTGTTCTCCTTCTCACTATATTCACTTTTAATGTGTTGTATGATATCACCATTTGCAAATTTCTATTAAATATCCCTCCATTACAAAAAAATAAATAAATTATTAATAATAATAATGAGAAATGGGTAAATAGAAAGGTGTGCAGTTCAAAAAGAAGTGAAATACCCTTTTTCTTATTCTTATATTATACTTTCAATTAATTTAACTTACACCTTTTAATTAATTACCAATTGCTAATAATTTTTATGATTATAGATTTTTGCTTTCGTGGCATTGATATCGTTTTTACATAGTAGAATGATAAAATGACTATTATTACAAAAAAAAAAAATTAATGTTGATGTCAGCCCCGTTTATGGTTGTTTACTCGCATCACAATTAACCAAAAAAAATTAATGCGCGAAAAAAGTTAAAAGAAATATAGTTGAAATTATTAAACTATGAAAGTATCTAATCAAAATATTAACCAAAATCAAAAGTTTGCAAGTGGTATAAAGGCTTCATTTTTTAAATATTTCCATATCAATTTAGTGATACACGAACACGACAAGGACATTTTCCTTTATTTTGTCTGTTCATCTAATAATGCATGTATTGAATAGACAATATTCAAATATACCTGACAAATTTCATATCATTTCATGTACGTCCCTTTTGGCAGTATTTAAAGTGCACTGAGATTCGTTCAAACCATGTTTAGCCGTTTACCTTATTAAACTTGTACTCCAATAGAACCGGTTTTATTGGTTCAGTTCACGGAACGACTAAACAAAGACGACATACTGTGTACTCATATATATATATATATATATATATGTATATACATATACATAATTCACGTTAATATATGAGTTAATTTCATTTACACTTCCTGAATTATATTCAAAATGTATTTTGATCCCTCAACTTTGTATAATTACATTCATACCCTCTAATTAAGCAAACTTTTATCATTTGGACCCCCTGACGACTTTTAGCACATTTTCAGACATGACAGCGTGTGAAATGTCTAAACTACCCTTGGCCCATCCCTGCTTTAACATATCAATTTGACCCCCTCAATTTAGGGGATGTAAATGAAATTAATTAAAAAAAAAATTGTTTACATATTTAACTAACACAAGTATTTACTAAATTATTTTCATTTTTCAAAAAAAATACTAAATTGCACACATAAATAGCAATTTTTGGTCCAAATTTTTATTTTATTTTATTATTTATGTAAATAAAAATATTTAATTTGTCCATTGTAAAATTCAAACATACAAATTTTTATTTTAATAAGGAAATAAAATTTAAAAACACTTTATTCATAGAGAATAAATAATAAATTTAAAATTTTAATACATTATTCAATTCAATTAATTTAATTTTATTTCTCCACCACTGCAAACCACCACCACCACCATCTCCAAAAAATAAAAATATATAATATATTTTAAATCGAAATAAAAATATAAAATATTTACACTTTTTTAAAAAAATACTAAATCACACACATAAATAGCAATTTTTAGTCTAAATTAAATTTAATTTTACAGTTTATATAAATAAAATATTCAATTTGTCCATTGTAATATTCAAATATACAAATTTCTATTTTAATATGAAAATAAAATATAAAAACACATTTATTCATATAAAATTAATAATAAATTTAAATTTTTTAATACATTATTCAATTCAATTAATATATTTTTCTCTCATCACCATCACCACCACCACCACCCGATATGTTTCATTACCCTTTTTATTGTCCAAACCCAATTCCAATTTCATGTGTATATATATGTATATGAATATGTGCGTGTGTGTATATATATAGAGAGAGAAAGAGAGAGGGGTAGCCGGTTGCCGCTGCTGTGTGTGTGTGTTTGTGAGTGTGTGTATATATATATATATAGAGAGAGATGGGCAGTCACGGCCGGAGGTGCGGAGATGGTGGAAGTAAAGCCATGCCAGGAGGAGGAGGTGGTGGTGGTAGCGGTGGTGCAGGCGGCGGTGGTGGGTGTGTTTGTTAGGGTTTGATTTGGAAAAGGGGTTGAAGAAGATGGGTGTTTGAGAATATGTTTTAACTAAATCCGAAATTGGAATAAGGACCTGCAAATGAATAGATTTAAATTTAAAATAAAGCTGTTTGGCAAAGGGCAAACTTGTCTTTTCTTTCTAAGTCAACGTCCTTATATGGTTTAAATACAATTATGTATAGTTGGGGGCTCAAAATATATTTTAAACATAGTTTAGGGGATATAAATAAAACTAACCCTTAATATAAACATAATATGCTTGTTCCCCTCAGTATAGTCAGAAGAGATGTTGAACTACAATTGCAAATCAAGTTTGTACTCTTGAATAGGGGTGCACAAAAAAATTGTGGAATCGTAGGATCGGTCTAAATCGAATTGAATCGGTGCTTTAATTCCGGTTTTAAATTGGTTTGGTTTGATTCCGATTCTCAAAAAATTGAACCGTTCTAATTTGATTTGGTTCCGATTTTAGACTGTTTGGAACCAAACCGATATAAATTAGATATATATGTATATGCATAACTCACTTATACAATTACATTATATTTAAAAAAATTATAAATCCATATAAGCTTATAATACCAAATAAATACAAATTAGTGTATTAAATAAAATTATAAGTTTACCCTAATAGTTTTACCATTCAAACAAATATTGCACGTATATACATAAAAATCCTATATTTACTGTTGTTTTTGTTTTTGAAAGGAGGTTCATTACTTATTTAATTTTTTTCTTTTTTGAATTTGATAATGCTTAGTGCATATTGTTTTTATATTGAAGTAACAAGAAAAAAAATCTAATTCTAGAAATCAATAATGTAGTTTTTGGTTTAAGAGTCTTGTTCTTAGTTTTGAAATTGATAGAATTTTTTTTCATAATTTATGTTGATATATGTTATATACATTTTGAAAAACCGGGCTTACGGAACTGTGGTTCGGAACCGAACCGAACCGTTATTTTATGGTTCGGTTTGGTTTGGTTCATTAACTAATGATTTTGGTTTTGGTTCCCGTTTTCAAGGAACCATTAATAATGGTTTGGTTCCAAAATTTATAGGAACCGTACGTACCAAACCGAACCGTGTGTAGCCCTAGTCTTGAACTACAATTGCAAATCAACTATACACAATTCACATTAATATAAACATAATATACTTGTTTCCTAAGGCCCTGTTTGGCTTTTGTTTGTGTTTGTTGCAGTGAAATTTAGAAAAACACAAATACATGTTTGTATTTATGGAGTGCTAGAGTTTAAAACAGAATCATGTTTAGTATTGATGTTTTTCTTGTAAATATATATATATGTATATGTGGTATTTTGGGACAAAGGAATATGGTGGTGGTGGTCAGAGGTGGAGGTGGCGGTGATGGCGGCGATCGTGGTGTAAATATATACATATATAGTTTAAGTGAATAATAAAAAGTAAAAAAATAAAAAAAAAAACACTTTTTTTTTTTGTTTGCAAAAGGGGATCAAAAAACACAAACGTTTTCTACTATTAAAACAAAACACGAAAGTCAAATATGTTTTTGATTGAAAAACAACTATAATAACAAACAAAAAATAAAAACAAAAACCAAACATGCCCAAATAAAAGTGCATATCACCCCATTAATTATTTTTGTCACTAAGATAGTCATTCACATTTAAATTTATTTCCCTAAACTTAATTAGTTATTCAACTATCAGTTTTATATCACTTTGAATTTTTTTGACATATGTTCATCATGCTCTAGGTACATAAAATTGCGTAAAATTGTAATATATATATATATATATATTTAATTACATCTTAGTAATTCATATATAGAATTCTACAAATTTAATTACAATAAATGCACAATCATATATATTTTTGTACCTGTTTAAAATGCCTAAATAAAAATTAAAAAAATTAAATATAACAAAGACACCATATTTCATCTATATATATTTAAATATAGATACACAAACATCATATTAATTTGTATATATAAATAAAAGTCTCGATATTCTGGCATGATATATTTACATGTTTTATTTTAATTTTTATGCAATCAACTTAAATTTATTATTTTAATTAATTAACTCTAACACTTATGTGTAAAATTATGCAAATTTCACTGAAAATATGTCATCGAATTAATATTGATTATTTCATGATCTATCTATCAGAAAATGCATCGAGGGTAGTAATTTATGATTTTTTTTTCAAAATTTTGTGCATTTTATAGCAATTCTGTTAATTTAAAGAGCTTATTACACAAAGTGTAATGCAGAAAATGTAGAAAAATTATAACATTATGCGTATGATACTGTATGTGCATGAAATATAATTTTTCTATAATCTTAAGACAAATTTGCTCCCTCTTGGTGCTCAAGGTCGATGAGCAACTGTTTCTCAAGATAGAATGAATTTCGTCCTTGAAGTAGTGGCACTCCAATCTTCAACAACCAACGAACACTAATACCCTAATATATGCAGAGAGAGAGAGAATGAAGAAGATTATATGATGTATGAAAAGTATATCCAAATGAACTGTGGGCGTGGGCTATTTATAAACCTCCAAGGGTTGTGATTCAACTGCCCAACTGTCAAAGCACAACTTGGGAACAGTCACTCAAATTGCCCAACTGTCAAGGCACAACTTGGCAATAGTCACAACCTTCTGTTTAAAACGGGTAATCTACGGATCAAATTTCACTGAAAATATGTCATTGAATTAATATTGATTATTTCATGATCTATCTATCAGAAAAATGCATTAAGGGTAATAATATATGAATTTTTTTTCAAAACTTTGCGCATTTTATAACAATTATATTAATTTAAAGAGCTTATTACACAAATTGTAATGCGAAAAATGCAAAAGAAATATAACACTATGCGTATGATACTATATATGCATGAAATATAATTTTTCTACAATCTTAAGAAAGATTTGCTCCCTCTTGATGCTCAAGGTTGATGAACAATTATCTCCCAAGATAGAACGAATTTCGTCCTTGAAGAAGTAGCACTCCAATCTTCAACGATCAACAAACACAACTTTGTCTGGCTATTTATAGACCTCCAAGGGTTGTGATTCAAGTGCTTAACTATCAAAGCACAGCTTAGGAACAGTCACTCAAACTGTCCAACTGTCAAGGCACAACTTGGCAACAGTCACAACCTTCTGTTTAAAATGGGTACTCTGCGGGTCAAACCTCGACCTAGAAAATGAATAAAATTTGTCCAAAAAGAATGGGTCAGGTTCGAACTAAACTCGCACCCATGGCTCGGATCGGGGCGGCGTGGGTGATATGATGTATGATGTATGAAAAGTATATCCAAATGAACTATGAGCGTGGGCTATTTATAGACCTCCAAGGGTAGTGATTCCATTGCCCAACTGTCAAAGCACACCTTAGGAACAGTCACTTAAATTGCCCAACTGTCAAGGCACAGCTGGGCAACAATCACAACATTCTGTTTAAAACAGTTACTCTGCGAGTCAAAACCCGACCCAGAAAATGAATAAAATTTATCTAAAAAGAGTGGGTCAGGTTCAAACTAAACCAGCACCCACGGCCACGACCTGGATCGGGGCGGCGCAGTGTGTGGTAGTTGGGTCGGGCTAGGTCCTCCCTCGTTCACAAAATTGCGGCAAAGAAGAAGATGATATGATGTATGAAAAATATATCCAAATGAATTATGGGCGTGAACTATTTATAAACCTCCAAGGGTTGTGATTCAACTGCCCAACTGTCAAAGCACGGCTTGGGAATAGTCACTCAAACTGCCCAACTGTCAAGGCACAACTTGGCAACAGTCATAACCTTCTGTTTAAAATGGGTACTTTGTGGGTCAAAACCCGACCCAAAAAATGAATAATTTTTTTCTAAAAGAATGGGTCAAGT
This sequence comes from Cornus suecica, assembly GCA_963922005.1. NCBI lineage: Eukaryota > Viridiplantae > Streptophyta > Magnoliopsida > Cornales > Cornaceae > Cornus > Cornus suecica. The sequence continues at coordinate 23,932,114 of OY998238.1, forward strand.
TCGAACTAAACCCGCACCCCCGACTCGGATCTAAGCGGCGTGCGTGATATGATGTATGAAAAGTATATCCAAATGAATTGTGGGCGTGGGCTATTTATAGACCTCCAAGGGTCGTGATTCAACTGCCCAACTGTTAAAGCACAACTTGGGAACAATCATTCAAACTGCCCAATTGTCAAGGCACAATTTGGCAACAGTCACAACCTTTTGTTTAAAATGAGCACTTTACGGGTCAAAACTCGACCCAGAAAATGAATAAAATTTGTCTAAAAAGAATGGGCCAGGTTCGAACTAAACCCGCACCCATGGCCACGACCCGGATCGGGGTGACGCGCGTGTGTGGTAGTTAGGTCAGGCTAGGTCCTCCCCCATTCACAAAATTGCGATGCTCCTTGAATTATGGGTGTGGGCTATTTATAGATCTCCAAGGGTTGTGATTCAACTGCCCAATTGTTGAAGCATAACTTGGGAATAGTCACTCAAACAGCCCAACTGCCAAGGCACAACTTGGCAATAGTTACAACCTTCTATTTAAAACGGGTACTGTGCGGGTCAAAACCCGACCCATAAAATGAATAAAATTTGTCCAAAAAGAATTGGCCAGGTTCGAACAAAACCCGTACCCACAGCCCGGATCGGGGCGACGCGCATGATATGATGTATGATGTATGAAAAATATATCCAAATGAACTGTGGGTGTGGGCTATTTATAGACCTCCAAGGGTTGTGATTCAACCGCCCAACTGTTAAAGTACAATTTGGGAAGAGTTACTCAAACTGCCCAACTGTCAAGGCATAGTTTGGCAACAGTCACAACCTTCGCGGGTCAAAACCCGACCCAAAAAATGAATAAAATTTGTCCAAAAAGAATGGGCGAGGTTCGAACTAAACCCACACTCATGGCCACGGCCCGGATCGGGGCGGTGTGCGTGTGTGGTAGTTGGATCGGGCTAGGTCTTCCCCCGTTCACAAGATGGCAATGCTCCTTGGAGCCCAAACCTAAGTCCAAGGTAAGTATATATAAGCACATCATAAGTTCATTTTTTAATCAATATGGTACAAACATTTATACCCAAGTTCAAGTGGGTCACTTTGAGAGATAATTTCTCATTCAATACTTAATAGTTTTGAACAAATAAATATACCAAATCAATTTTCTCACAAAGGAAACACATTGACACTTGATCTCGCTCATTTCAGAGTATGAATCCCTCTTATATTTAAACATAAAGTTGCTAAAATCTCTTAACTTCAAAACTATTTTTTTTCAACCTAAAAAATATTTGTGAAATTGGACATAGTTTATCCTATTTATTTAGTTTAAACTTTGATCGTGGCAACGATGTTTTGAATTATAAACTGACGTCATTTTATAAAGTGAATGATGGGTTGTAACTTGTATTTTTGTATGATTCAATTGGATTGCGTTAGTTTATTTCTTAAATAATTAAATTCCAGGTATGTATTAAACAAACAGAAGAAATGCGTTTAATACGTGTATTGAAATGTTTGAAATTGACGTTAAAGAGGTTTGAGATTTGTTGGTGGATGTTTTCGAAGGAAAAGGACTGAAAAATTGGTAGCTAATATAATTTAAATACAAGTTGCTCAATTTATTTACTCATCTGAAGTAGCAAGCAAATGCAAAGAAGTGTTGGATTGTTGCGTGATGGAGACAAGGCCGTTATTATTTATTATTTTTAATTTCGCAAGATACCAAAATAGTAAATACCCAACTGATAATATTTTATAAAGACTTGAATCTTCTACTAAAGTATGAGTAATGAAGGTAAGAGATTTATGTTTTACTTATTATTAATTCCCAAATTTTGATTGGTGAAAAGTATAATTTTATTCTATACACCACATCCGAATAGGGCTGCATAAATAACCGAAGAGCAGGATCGAATAGATGATTTGATTATGTTTCAAGGCGGTTCGGTTCTTATTCTTAACCATATAGAACCAAATATATATATATATATATATATATTTGTTGGTATTATATTTTTACTTATATATAATTTAAAAGTTAATAGTTATAAGATTATATTTTAATATTTGACATTTTTAATTTTTTTAAAAGAAATAATAAGACGAAACTCTTATATTAACGGTTCAGTTTCGATTATCAATTCGGTTGAATCAGAACCCAACCAGACTGTAAGATGATCAAAATTCTGCACCGCCCATAAACACGACTAAATATGACATAGATAAAGTGAATTTGGCTTGACTATAAAATGGAATCCAGCAATAAACAACTGGTGACAATTAGCATATTAGTTAATAATGTCATGTTTTACCGATCCTACCTTCATAATCTATCTTATTCATTTAATTAAAAATACTATAACTATAAGAATTTATGTTTTTAATTTTACTTCACAGTAGTGACGGATCTAGAGATCGGTGTTAGTGGAGGTTAAAAAAATTTATATTAGATTCCTGGGATATGAATAATATATATTTATTTTAATGGGGGCATAAAATAAATTTTCAGTAAAAGGTTAGTTGTGAAGAAATCTAACTTTTGTGGTATGTAAAGTAAAAAAAACAAAATCCAATGGGGCCATGCCCCCATTGGTCCTTCATTGAATCCATGCTTGCTTTGCACTGTTAAAACCGAAACCTATTTTTTGCATTTTCTTTTGTCTATAAGCTACGTTTGGTTACCGAGAAGTAGCAGGAAATGAAGAAAAAAAATCCTATTTTTTTAGAGTTTGATGAGCACGAAAAGAAATTTTTTAAGGAAAATAAGTTTCCCGTATGGATGAATTTTCGTTAAAAATATTTTTCTATTTTAACCTCATAATATTCAATTCATTAGTGATTCTTTTCTACACATATTCACTTTAGCAGTCATTCTTTTCTACACAAACTACCTCAGCCAATCAACCTTTTCTCTTCACAAACTATAATAGATGTTACCTCATCTATCTTTAAGTTTTTGTTTGCATACTTCATTAAAGTTTCTCTCACAAGTTCCACAGTCGAGGTTATGTTTTTATTTCGAGAATTATTCAAATTTTATAATACACGCAACTCTCTGTCAAATAAAATTACGTAGTCCAACTGTCCAAATTTCTGATTACCATCTTCATTATCGGGAATATTTATATTTAAGACGAATCTGTAATATTTATATTTAAGACGAAGGGGAGACACATTTATCTGAAACTAATATTCGTGAAAAACTATCGACAAAGCCATTAATATAACATTATAAAATATATGTCCAATAAATATTTATTTATAAAGTGTTAGTATTTAAGAGTGAAAATATTGCCAACATATCTAATTATTTTTGATAAACTACATCAATTACGAATAAATTATTCAATAAATATTTACAATCACGTCTTTATTAGTGAAATATGTGAAATAATTTAAAATCAAATTATTTGATCTTGCCTCCCCTAAAATTTAACCTAGGAATTCAATCTAAGAAAAAATTATATAGCCTAATTTTGTATATAAATATTTTATAATTGAATTAAATAATAGTATCATTATTTTTAAATATTTTAATTTAATATTAATATGTTAAATCATTGTATTTTAATTATTTAAAGTATAAGGGCAATTTCGAAAATAAAAATTATTTTCTTTTCCATTTAATGCTATCCAAACTAACAAAACTAAATTTTTCCATATCTTTTTTCAAAATTTTCTTTTTAACCAAATGCACTCTCGAAAGTAATTTTCCTTTCATTTTTGTTTTTATTTTCACTTTCCCTCTCATTTCTGTATAACCAAATGAATAATGTAACAATTTGGAATGATATATATATATATATAGTGTTTTCTATTATTTTATTGAGTATCATATACAATTTAAATAATATATTATTTAATTTAATTTTTTAAAATAGGTCGCTAAACAGAATGACACGTATAACATTTAGCGATCGATCTTGTAACAATTATTTAATAAATCATGTCATAAATAAACTATAAATTATTATAATTATATGCTAATACTTGACAGGAGAGGTTGATAATCTGCAATCATTAATTGTGATCCTAATTAGGGGTGCACATGGTACGTTCGGTTTCGATTTTGACCGAAACCTAAACATAACCTATATTTTCGGTTTTTGGAAAATGAAAACCGCAACCTAACCATTAGTACAAGAAACTGAACCTAAACCTAACCTATATTTTTTATTCGGTTTATGCTCGGTTTCGGTTTCTAATATCAATTTTTTTTTGAAAGGTAAAAATAATGTATTGGAATGAATAGCCCAAGGTAAAGAAACCATTTTTTTCGATAATTTATATACAAATTACTTATATAAGTTGTAATTTTTAAATTATATTTATATATATATGTATGTATAGAACTCTATGTTGTTGTACTCTATTTCCATATTCATGTATGTATGTATATACCAACTATTTTCATATTCATCTAGTACTAATTACTAAGAACTTGAAAAAAGAAATAAATTTAGAGGGCAATATAATCCATGTATTTCATAAAAATATTAAAAATATTGTCCTATAACATAAGGATAGTGATTTGGGGACCCGTTTTTACCTATATTGTATTATTAGTACATATATAATATGTTATATTATTATGTATTTAAAACCGGTTTGGTTCGGTTATTTTCGGTTTTTAACTAATTAAAACCGTAACTTAATCTAAAAAATTGATTTTTCAATTTTGAAAATCGTAATCGAACCGAATCATTTTAAAACCATACCGAACTGCCGATTTCAGTTCGATCCGATTCAATTTTTTGATTTTTTTGATTTCGTGTGCAGCCTTATCCCTAATTACATGGCACTTATTTTTGGTGTGTTTTCTTTTTTTGTAAGGAGCATGTAAGAATAAAAAATTAACGATTAATTCATCCGCTTAACGAGTCATATATAATATTTCGTGTTTTGACCGCCAAGACAACACTTTGAACACAACGTAATGAAAGAGACCAGAGTATGTACGTACTAGTAATATTTTATATTGATAAACGTGTAATTATAGAAAAGTAGGAGACAATATGACTGATTACTTTACTACTTTTGACTTTTCTTTATTTTGCTTTATACACGGGGATCAAGTTATTTCTTTGCTTGTACTCATCTTTTATCATCTTCATACATAATAGTATTTAATTTAAGCTATATAGTAGTATTAGATTATATTCCTAGCTTTTCGTGTCCATATTATAATATTTAAGTTTAATAATGACTTATAGTATGTAGTTTTCCCTTAAAGTTAATAGGCACAAACCCTTTGTCTGCTTTGAATTAAAATGCACAAGACAATCACTCATGCCTAATCAATATATATGCTTAAGAATAATTTTTAATTCTAGAGCACTTTACATTAAACAGTTTAAAACTCCCTTTGACCCTTAGTTTTTGTTGATATAATTTCTTCTGGTATGATTTTATCCTAATTATTTTATTTGTGATTAAATTAATTATAAAAATATTTTTCGTTCATCGGACATGTAAAATGACGTATCTGCCTTTGGCTTATATGTTTTTAAAGAAAGGCAAAAATGCAAAAAATCCCCCCGAACTTTTTTCAAGTGAGCAAAATACCCTTCTGAATTTTAAAAGCGAACACTTTGCCCCATTCACTCATTTGTGCATTTATTCATTTACCCATTTAGCACTTTACTCCCTCACTCATTTATGCATTTATTAATTTATCCTTAGTAATAACTAAAAAAAATTTAAAAATTAAAAAACTAAACTAATTTACCAATTACTTAATTAAAATTTAATTTTTTATATATATTCAATTTTTCATTCTATATTTTAACTCCAAACTTGTTTTATTCATTTTATTTTTTATTCAATTGTAATAAGCCTAATGGTATTGAAATTCTATCACTTAAACCTAATACTAATTTGGATTATATGAAATACAAATAAGTTAAAAATATAATAATCGTAGAATAATAAAAATTTCACAATTTTTATTATTTTTTAATTTTTAGGTTATAAATACAATTAGTCTTATTACAATCGAATTTTATTAATAGTGTTTTAAGTAAAAACTAAAGCATAACATATAAAATATAAAAATTTAAAATATAAAATAAATAAAAAAGTTTGGAGTAAAAGTATAATATGAAATAACTATATATATAAAATAAAAATTATAATTAAATTATAATTAAGTAATCATCAAATTAATTTAATTTTATTTCTAAACAAAATAGTTTAGTTTTTAAAACTTTTATTTAGTTATTATTAAAGATAAATGCATAAATGAATGAAGGGAGCAAAGTGTTAAAGGGGTAAATGAGTAAATGCAGAAATGAGTAAATGGGGTAAAATGCTTACTTTTAAAGTTCAGGGGGTATTTTGCTCACTTTGAAAAAGTTCAAGGAGGAGTTTGCTCATTTTTAAAGTTCATGGGGTATTTTGGCTTGGGAAAAGTTCCAGATTTGTTTTTGCACTTTTGCCAAAAAAGGGTAAAATGAATATTTAAGAAAACATAAAAGTTATGTGAGTTACACATAATTAATGGGTGCCGGAAACATGCCGAAAAGTGGTCGGCATGGAGTATTTACAATGTTTTCAAAACTTATGAATGTCAATCACAATATTTATATTATAGGGGTGTTTTCAGTATTTTACCCTAGAATATATATATATATATATATATAAGTCTCCCTTCTTATAAAAGTTGATTATTGCAAGGAAAGAGACGGTCAAGCTATCATAAATGTAATAGCAAAAACATCGGAATTGGATCAGAGAGTATTATGGTTGGGTTGGATCTTTCAATGTTGCATGTAGTATGTTAAAATTGAATGGAAAGGATGATCTTTTCCACCATTTTCGACCAAATATAAATATATATATATATATATATATATATATATATATTATACAGATAAATTCTACCACTAAATAAATAATTAATTATGGGTTAAACTCCTGTCAGGAGTCTGTCATTGGATAAACATATACATGTTACACTCCTATTAGATTCTACAATCGGATAATTGATTATGAGTTATCCGATTGTGAATCCCAATATGAGTTATCAAGATTGTAATGTTGAAATCCTGAATGACACCCGAAAGAGGTATGCACATAATTAACACCCGAATACTTCTCTCGTCCCTTTCCCCGACGTCTAAAATACTAATTTAACTGTGGGAGCCTCCTTGGGTGATACCACTTTCGGTCACAGTTTATTGTTCTTACCATGTTTTCAACCAGACCATTCTTCATATTTAGATGACCGGTCCCAATCATTTATTTCAAAGGGTCATTCTTTCAAAAACTAAATAGTTTCACTTCATAAATCATGACATGACCATGTTATTTCTAAGTGATTTTGTTTTTCTTTATTTAGTTTTAGCCGTTCCCAACAATAACATTTTAAGTCCAAAACCACCATCACTACCCTCTACTTGCACCACTATCATGGCCACTGCTGTTCATAGTCTAATGGGGGTTTGTCCCACATTGAATCAGGATGAAAAAAGTTTTATATAGGGGTTGAATGTTAGCTTTGCCTAACTTAAATTTTTGGATCCAACGCAAAACATCCTACAACTAGCATCCACCACTATTTTAATTTTATTAGATTTGTTCCTTCTTTCCAAAAGGTAAGTAGTATTGGTAAATGTTTTCTAATGGAAAAGCCCATTGTCTTGAACAGACATCATCTATCAATGGGCCCAAAAGATTACCTTGAAAGGAAACAAGTGTAAAGCTCAATAAAAAAGCCCAAATTAAGATTCCCCATAGCCCATTAAGGGACTATTGCCACAACAGCCAGTGCAGCCACCTCCATCTCCTTCTCCAGAATCTCTACCGCCATTCTATTAAAACGAAAAAAAATATAATCATTAAACATTAAACAAAATATTATTTTGTTTGTTTAACTTATTTATTTGTCATATGTATACAAAAACTAAACTCATTTTTAAAATTTTATGAATATAATTTAAAAAAATATAAAAATTGACTTCAACTCTTCCCTTAATAAATCTGTGTCTGTTCGTAATAATTAAATTGATTGATACCATCATTATGTACAATCTTACTCCTATTTAACACCGATATTGCTTCGTTACATGATTGAAGCTGATACCACTGCTGCGGATTAGTGGTCCAGATTTATGAGAATTTAGCATGTGAAAAGGCATCAACCAATATTCCCAATTCCTCACCAAGTGATAAAAAGTAAGAAAAGTTTGGAAAAAGATAAAGTGTAAAACTGTGTTAAATAGGTGATAAGGTCGGTGACATTTACAATATGATACTATATACAATATAGGGAAATTACACTTTTATTTCATGTTGTTTGAATATTTATAAGTTTAACATCTCAAGTTTGTAAATTATAACAAATACCCCTTAGTTATCAGTTTTTCAAATATGAAATATCTAGAATATCTTCAACTAGATCAAATACATTTAAGCCCATGAAAAATAGTCATGGGTAGATAAGTCATTTCACAGCCAGAGGTAGGGTTGTAAACGAACCAAGCGCTCGACAACCTTCTCGAGCTCGGCTTGATAAAAACTTGGTCCGCGTTCGTTTATTTAATAAGTGAATCAAGCTCGAACAATTTTTTCAAACTCCCTTTATAAATGAACCAACCTCAAACAAGTATGAGCTCGACTCAAAAATGTTCACGAACAAAACTCGTGTCGTGAACATGCTCGTGAACAAGACTTGTTAAAAGCTCACTTATATATATATATATGTATTATAAATTATTATATTTTGTAATATATAACATATTAAGATATCTAAAATATAATTTACTTTACACAAATTTAATCTCATATACATATTAAGCCCAATATTATTATATTAAAAATTATCAAAGACCCTAATCTCTAATAAATAACCAAATCTAAGTGATTATTGATAAGAATAATATATGCTACAACTGAACCGAGTCGTTCATGAACAGACTCGAGCTCAACTCGCTAAAACTAGCGCTAGGTTTGAGTTCGTTCATTTAACAAATGAATAACAAATGAATAAATAAACAAGCTTGAACTTTGCAAAGCTCGGCTCGGCTCATTTGCAGGCCTAGCTAGAAGGGGTAAAATAATAATTATTCAAACAATAAAGGATGAAAGTATAATATATTATATCTTGAGGGTGTGTAACTTTAATTTACCCTAAAATATATATAGTTTGTAATGGGTGAATCACTAGCGTCCCAGACTCCCGTTCATGTATATATTATCTTGTAGAAAAAGTCAGATATATATTTAATGAATTCCTCATCTCTTATGGAGAACCAATGTAAAAATACCTTGGGAAAAGGCAAAACGTAACAAAATGGAAGCAAAGAGTTCTCCTCCATGTTGTTGTCACAGCTCCTCCAGATGCAGCAGCAGCAGAACCACAGAGCTGTTGTGCAGTGCGTGTCTACTTTGTGTTTCATGTCCATTGGCCATGCTCTGGTGCTGCATCAAGCTACCATGCAAGGTCGGATGGCGGATGGCGCAGCACGTTGGGCGACGCGCTTGTTGTGTCCCGGAGAAGAAGATTTTTGCAGCTTATTCTTCGTTTTCCGACATTGATTCCGATGTTCAGACTGGAAAAGTTCAGAGAACAGAAAGCAACAGAACAGATTTACAATCAACTAGATTTCGAGGTCACTGACTTGGGTTTTTTAGCTTTTTTATTTTTTGGTTATGGTCTCCTGAAATTGCTTATCTTATACAACATGCTTTGGTAATTTCATTTCTTGACTTAATAGTTATTATATGGTCATGAAGAGACTTCAAACATTTCTACAATCTTATACTATGTATGCTTGATAGACCAATGGTGGATAGTCTTAATATTGAAGGTTTTAAAGCCCGACTAAGATTACTTTATTTATTTATTTTTTTCCTTCTCTCTTTAGTTGGCCTCATTCGACGAGTCTTATAAGTAGCAATTGCATCTTTTGTTGTACAATGCTTTGTAATATCATATAGTTCTGTTGGAATTGAGGGTGAAAATAGTGGCAGAAGTCCACAAGCACATAGATAGATATGCCACAATAACAGTATATGACAAGTTATCAACAGATAAAACATAGCTGGTAATGCTGGTTTCAAACCAATAGCTTACGCGTTTCGAGTAAATTCAATTAAATGGTTTCTTCGATTTATGTCAATTGTTAATTAGAGGATGCTATGGAGTTGGTTGAGCATTGCCCAAAAAGTCCTCCTTTTAATACATTGTGGAGTCTGTCAATGCTTGCATGCGTGTTTACAACTGCTTAAATGTGTTTGCATATATGTAAAATAAATTCTGAACCACAAAACAAAGATGTCAATTGATCACTGAAATTGCTTACATGTTATATAACTGTGGTTATCTGTAATCAAATCTGGTTTCTAGTTGTAGCAGCAGCAAAATTTATTCCGAAAAATGATGCAATCGATGGTCAGACTCTCTAGTTCTTGGCTTTGTGTTAATAGGACTGAAGTCATCCACCACATCCAGCGGCGCATTCTGCACCGTAAGCACTTGGCTCACCTGCATAATTTTTGTCCCTGGATGCTCCATCTGCACAAGAAAAAACTATGGCTGATATGAGGGACAAACTAACCATGATTACCCAAAAAACTATATATGTATCACCACCACCTCCATTCCTACAACTCACCTCTTCCCACTCCCTTACCATCTCTCTCTCTCACTCACTATCTGCTGTGTATTTTCTGCTTGGGAAGTGAACAGCCCTCACAAACTCTGCCTTCTTTTACTTGCTCTAAAGTTCATATTTATGACCTTTTTTTTTTTTTTTTTGGTTGTCCTTGTCAAAGTGTTCTTTACTTGAACTTTATGCGATTCCTCTTAGTTGCATCAACATTGGCAGGCATGAAGTACACTGTTCACTCTAGTTTTGAGATTGAGATGGTGGGTCAACTCAGCCACTATGAATTTGCTGGTTGGTTCTATGCAGATTCCACTCTTCCTTGTCACTGATTTTTTTATTTTTTATGTGAGAAATGTGTGGTGACTGGTGGGCACTAGTGACAAACATTGGACCAATCATTCATCCAAATACAAAAAATTGACACATCCTTGAGGAATATTGACCTGAGTAGGCTGGAACCAGTGTAATCTTATCCTTGTATTAGTGCTTCATAAAGGTATCATTCAATTAGACCTAGTGGAATCCTCTTAAAGCCAGCATATATGACAAGAAGAAGATAAAGTAAGTGAAATAAGAGAACCTCAATGGACATGTAAATAGTTTTTGGAGATTGATTGATGATGGGTTCATGGCAGGCCAAACAAACTAGGATTTCAATTGACATCTCTTCATGTTCCACCATGTGCTACACATTTTGTTTTATCGTATAACCGGGTGTCTGGGTTTTTACTTGATTAATCCAATGGATCCGTACAAAGTCATCCTGTATATGGATTGAGAAAGATTCATATAATGTTTGCAATTGTGACCATACTAAATTGTTTGCACCCAATAAAAATTGAATATAAAACTTAATACTTGAGCCATCGAGTCCTAAGTCTTTTTTAACTGAGCCAACTAATTCGGGTTACGTGTTACACATTTGCTGAATGCCTCAAGTGAGCTTCATAGCTCACAAGAATTATTGGTGAACTTTAAGTATGAAATAGTCAATTACATATAAAAGGGTAGTTTTAAATCAAGGTTCCATAGTCATCTAAAGATTACATTCTCTACTTTATTCACCTTGTCCAGTCTTGTAGAGTTCTAATGGAGTCAATGCATTCCCTGCTATCATCTTTCAATAGTTAAAGTGCTGTCCTGCAAAATCATATCAAGTGAACTTCTCGATGCTGCTTTCAACAACTCTGACCAAGGAGGGAGGTCCTTCTTTCAATTTTTGTCCAAACTTAGTTTCTTCCTCTAATATTGCCATTTACTACGCGGGGACATGTATGGCTCTGTGTGACACTTTACTAACTGGGAGGATAGGTTCACGCGATTACAAAGATATTTAATGATGTTTATATATGTAAAACTATTATTATATTTGGAAGAAGATGATGTAATCAATAAAATCAACCTTATTCAATATCTATTGATTGTATATTAGTCTTTATTTGCAACAAATTTTGGTACACACGATTACATGGATAGTATTTGATAATGTTTATATGTGTAAAACTATTATCGTATTTGCAAGAAGATGGTGGAATCAATAAAAGCAACAATGGCTTATTAAATGTCTATTGAGGTTGTATATTAGTCTTTATTTGCAACAAATTTTGGTACACGCCGTTATGTTGATGTGTGTAAAACTATTAACCTATTTGGAAGAAGATGGTGGAATGAATAAAATTAACAATAGCTTATTAAATGTCTATTGGGGTTGTATATTAGTCTTTATTTGCAACAAATTTTGGTATATTTTGTTTCATGGTATATCAAAACATTTCTTAAACAATCATTACAGGTTTCTATACTGTAGCAATAACAATTGCAGCTGTCAAATGTTCCAAAATGTTTTTTTTTTCCTTTTCTTTTCTTTCCATAATACTTAAATGACTTCTTAAACAGATTATATATTTTAAACTTCTTGTAATACTTTGTCAAATATGTTTTTGAATTTAATACTTTTTATAATAAAGTTAAGGCTATCAAACATAATTTAAATAATATATAAACATTTTTCATGATAAGAATATTATTTCTGTTTTAGAACACTAGTAATTTGAAATTGAAGTCAAACAAGCGACAAACTGTTTTTTTGTTTCTTTCCGTTAAGGTATCAATCAATCAAACCTCCAGACAACGCTTCCCCAACAAAACAACAAGCACATGCACCCAAATCCCAAATGAATCAAAAACCCCTAAAACAATACAAAATTAGAAATCTGAATAAAATAATACAGTGTTCACAATTTTCAATTTTTCATCAAGAAAAAGCCATTAACAATGGCAATTCTTCCCATCACTCCCTCCAAACCCCAATCAGAGCACAACCCATCTCTCCACTCCACTTCAAATGGCTCCAACGGGGTTGACTCTCCACTACTCACCTCACCTCCTACTCTCTTCCCAAAGCCACAACCCAAAACCCCAAACCCATTTCAGAATTCGCGCCAACTGCGCCACCGGTGGCTGCAAAAATGCGGCGGTGGCGACACCCACAAGCTTCGGCTTCAGCAATTTTATGGAGACGTTCGCGGTTGATGTTCAGAGGGCAGAGGGGAGGCCACTCAATGTGCCTTTGATCGCCCCTTTTACGATTGCCTCGTCGAGGCTTGAGAAGGTTGAGAATGTGGCGATTCGGATTGAATTGAGTAATGGGTGTGTGGGGTGGGGGGAGGCTCCTATTCTGCCGTTTGTGACGGCGGAGGATCAGCCGGCGGCGATGGCCAAGGCAGCGGAGGCCTGCGCCTATCTGCAGCTGTGTCCGGCGGCGATGACTTTGGGTTCGGCGTTGGGTCAGATTGGCGGGATCCTTCCTGGACATGAATTTGCTTCCGTGAGTAATTTTTTTTTTTTTTTTTAATTTGTGTTCCTTTAATTTCATGGGTTTGGATCATCCACACACACAAATATATGTATATGTCATATTGCAAGTACAGATAATAGAAATGTGTTTCAAGTGGTTGTTGCTCTTGGACTGCCAAATGATGGAACATCAGTTTTTAAGACTAATAGCAGCTATTCTGTATCTGTTAGGTATATGTTTCTCAACCCTCCTACATTGTGCAATTTGTAAGATTATTTGTGGTGTAGAGCGACCATGATATACAAGCTAAATTGGGCTGGTGATCTCTTGAAGTTGGTATATATTACAGTGTATATCTTATATTCCCATGTAACTTAGTAGGGTAAAATTTTTATAGAGGATTATAGGGCTTCTTTGGTTCAGTTTCCAGAGAATAAATTAAGTTGGGGGACAAGCTTATACATGCTTCAATACCACTTTAAGGGTTTTATAGTAAACTTAGGAGTGAGGGTTTTATACTAAACTTAGGACTGATTCTAATCGAAGTGGTCTGAACTAGGATGTCACTCGTCACGATCAAGAACATAGTGAATCAGGACCAATAGATCACGATAGAGGCTACACAGAAGAAGGGAGAAGGGCCTCTAATTATGGTCCTTTTTAAAAACTTCTTCCATATTAAATTCCATCATTATATTTTAAAACTTGCTGAGATATTTACCGTGGCAATTTTTTCAGTGGATTCTATTACCATTCCCAAACTTACTTTATCAGATAATCACTGTGAAAATTCAAGACCTTATCATGCGGGATAAACAAACTAAATAAATTTTAAATAAACTTTCAACGAACTTACTAACTAGATAATAATGAATCTGATGCATTGCTTAATCACACATGCTCATTGGTTGACTGATATCAATTTGATAGCTTCATCCAGAACATAAGATCAACCATTCCGAAGTCTGGATACTAATAATAAAGCAGAGTAAAAGAAAATTGAGTTTAAAGACTTGTACATTAGACTTAGGTGAAGAAACACTGAATTTGGTATTAAAAAGAACAGGACGGGGTCCACCCCAGCAATTCACTACGAAGTCTAATGCATAAACACTATCCAAGTTTATAGAAACCTGGATTTAACAAAATAACATGAGTGCATATTTGGAAGAAAATGATTGTTTGATGCAACAGGACTTAGCATACATTGTCCAATGCGAAAAACCTTCTAAATTCACTAAGTATAAAGACATTAAATTAGTGAGTTTGTTTATGAAAATCTTCCAACCACGTAATTACATTATTAGGACCCTAACAATCCTAATATTGAGTTCTTGAAAACTATTTTAGAAATCTGACCCCAGGCAGATAGTTTCTATAAACTGTGGCTGTGGTCTCTTTACTCTCACAATTGGCTGCAATTTCCTCTTTCTTCTCAAGTGTAGCAAAAAATTTTGAATAGACTTTCTTATTTGTTGTCTTATGGATTTTACTGCTTTAGGGGTGCTTATGATTTTGCCAAGAAATTCAAATCTGTTTAGTTGTAGAATCTTTTGAGAAAAAAAAGGGAGCTGTCACTCCATATTTAGCTCTCACCCCGGCTTGATGCTTTATGAAAATACAGTCAGGTGGGGAATGGGTTCCATGAATCTCAAAGAGTGCATTTGAACCCCTTATGAGGTGCGACTCCTAGGTTTAGAATGACTTTGGGTACGCTTGGTGGCTTCAATCCATGTTATTTTGAACACCCCACCCCCCCCGAAATCCTCCAATCTTCTTGTTCCATAGACTACTATTCGTTGTCCCAATGATCAAATGTGTTATGTTGAATTGTTTCCTGGTAATATGTTTTCCTACCTATGCTTGCCGGTATTTTTATTTTTTATTTTTCTCTTGAGATATGAATTAGTTTTAGGTTGATAGTTGAGGATTAAAATGCTTCTTCAATTGGTAAAAGACCTTACAGTTTCATCATTTTTTTTTGGTATGTTGATCTTCTCAACTTTGTATGACAATTTTGTTTCTATCTTGTAATGATTGATCTGCTAATGTATCCCTTTTTTTTTTGACATTTTTTGTCTTTGTTGGTGTTGAAGAGCAATAATGGTGTATAAACAAGGTAGATGTTGTATGGTAGTTGATGCGTATGATGGACGTTTTGGAATAATAAACCTGCAGTCAGTAATAAAGAAACACATTTGGAAGTTGTTTACATGTGCATACTTTTCTCTTGCAAGCACATTTTATTGATGCACATGTGGAGATGGCACTGATTAAGTTGTCTCTTGCAATTGAAGGTCAGGGCGGGAGTTGAGATGGCACTGATTGATGCAGTTGCTAACAGCGCAGGCATGCCTTTGTGGAGACTCTTCGGTGGTATTTCGAATACCATTGTTACTGATATAACAGTTCGGTTCCTGTCTACTATAACATGCTTGATTGGGAAATGTACATTGTTACAGTTCTTTACTGTAACAATTTTGATTGTTGCGTCTATTTTTCATTTTACTTCTCCATCTCATTCGTGAAGCTGATGGGTGTGGCAATGATGCATTAGTTCAAGCTTCACTGTGAATAACAACATCAACTATCTTTTACGTGTAGATTCCAATTGTTTCCCCCACTGAAGCTGCTGAATTGGCTTTGAAGTACCGCAAACAAGGATTCAAGACCTTGAAACTTAAGGTGGGTAAAAATCTGCAGGCAGACATTGAAGTGCTTCAAGCCATACGAATGGTCCACCCCAATTGCTTGTTTATTCTAGATGCTAATGAGGGTTACACTTCTGCAGAAGCTATTCAAGTTCTTGAAACATTACATGGTAAAATATTTGTGAAATCATAAAGTGATCATTCTTCATCCTTTTATTTAATAAAAAGAAAATTGGAAAAAAAACGTAAGCAGTATATGTGTGTGTCTGTGGATGCGTGTGTGCACACTTGACTATTCTTGAGATGCAGACCTTGCATGTGTTCACACTTCTTCGCCACATTTCATTATTGACCAAGTACGATTGGGTAACATGTGCGAATCTGTAAAATGTCATTTCTTGCAGAAATGAAGGTGACTCCTGTTCTTTTTGAACAACCAGTTCATAGAGATGATTGGGCAGGTCTGGGTCAAGTTACTCGTCTTGCAAAAGACAAATATGGGGTATCTGTTGCTGCTGATGAAAGCTGCAGGAGTTTATTAGATGTGAAGAAAATAGTTGAAGGTAATCTTGCGGACGTCATCAACGTTAAACTTGCAAAAGTTGGGGTCCTTGGGGCCCTTGAAATTATTGAGGTGGCAAGGGCATCAGGGTTGGATCTGATGATTGGTGGTATGGTTGAGACTAGACTGGCCATGGGCTTTGCTGGTCATCTTGCTGCTGGCCTTGGGTGTTTCAAGTAAGCACATAGTGTTCTGAATATAAGAAAATTGCCAGGAGCAACATGCCCATATGTATATATATATTATTTTCTGTATGCTGAGCATTTGCTACCTCATAAATCCAGTGTTTCAGTTTACAGAAACCCAGTACTGTCAAAATTCTTTCCTGTCATGAATGACAATCTTTTACCAAGTATCAAAAAGCTTATTCAGATATAAATTCTCATCCAAGCTAACCACTTTCTACGTCATGTGCTGATGTTAAACCGTGCTGGAAATTTCATGTACAGATTTGTTGACCTAGATACACCTCTTCTGCTGTCGGAAGATCCTGTTCTTGAAGGTTATGAAGGTATTTTGCAGCTCACTTTTGACTTTGTTTTTGCATTAAAGGCTAGCTTTATTTGTAGTTTTAATCTTTGCAATTTTAATCTTTTGCATCATGAGTTTTAACTTTTATTTTTCCTTTTTGGTTAGTCTCCGGTCCCAATTACACGTTCAGTAATCCTAGAGGTCATGGTGGTTTTCTTCATTGGGATGATATTGCATGGTAAGTGTGGACATTGAGGTTTGGAGTTTTCATCTTCAGTCTACTTAATATCTGGTTATATCTCTTTTGAGTTATTTTAATCAAGCAAGTTAATAAATAGTTAGTGTGACTTGATTCATATTCTGTAATGCAGCAATAACTGGACCACATTTATGGTTTGATGGTCCTAGTTAAAAAGTTATTCCTTGCTAATGTTGTTTTCTTCATTCCTTCTCTTTAATTCAGTGGGCCGACTTAAATTATGGGGTCAATTCTCTGTTCAAATATGCGTGTGTTCCTATATTTATATATCAATTGGAGTCACTAAATGTTTTCTGCATCTGTAATCTTAGCATTCATGCATAAGTCAATGTCTTCAGTATTGAAAGTTGTGAATCTTGTGATGGAGATGCGATCAAGTTCTGACATGGATTGAAAATCTCCAAATTCTTGCACCCTATTTTAAGATGTATGCACGTGTGTGAAACACCTAATGAAACTCTTAAATTTATAACTTATCATGTATGGGAAAAATTATTGGGTATTCCGGGGGTACTACGTGACATATAACCCCACCCAATCACTGGAGAACCAATGTGTGTTATGCACCTCCTACGGCGATTAGCCGGGGGTACCATGTGGCATATACTCCCGAGGTACCCAATATCTTCTCCATGTATGGAACTCACTATGACGTGTCAGCACCAATCAGTAATTGGAATAAGTGCCGGTGGATAATGATAAACTTTGGATCAATTTCAGGGCTGAGAGACATGGAAATGGATTAATGCCAAACTAATAGAAGTGGAAAATACAAAATAGAGATTCTGAAATTGATGATACGATAAAGTTAATCTGTTTAACCCTATTGAAGAGATGAGGAGGATGTAAAATTTGGGTTAAACATTTGATATCTAATACTTCAGTTCAGTATATGGAAACATATGGTTTATAAGTATGGGTTTATTTTTAAACAATTAACTCAATGGATGACACTCCTGTCATTACCAGGTTTGGAGAGGGTTAGATGTACCCACTTGTACCTCCGCGTACAATTCCCATAATTCAAATCTGTGATCTCCAGGTCACAATTGGCTACCTTACCGTTACGTGAAGGCTAGCCCTCTAACCTTGGAGTTTTGGTTTAGAAGCATGGGTTTACTGAGGTTTTCCTAAATATATATTTTTATTCTCAGAAAGAGAAATGTGGGAGTAGGATTCACAGGATATGCAGCTATCTTGAAACTGGACAGGACAAAATGTTTTTCATCTTATTAGATTGAATGCTACCCATATTAAACTTAACAGTTCCTTCTGCATCTGTCTCTATGAAGAACTTAAACATGGTATCCTTTGAATGTTGGCAAATCTATTAGAATTGGATGTTAGTTGCTATTAGAAACTCGACTATCGAGTGCATTAACAATATGTTTGTAATTTTTTGTTCATTTTTTCTAATAACGTCGCATTTTGTGCAGATCATGAGCAGGGTTTTTGGCACTATATAAGCAGTCATAGCACTTGTGAGAGATCAAGTTGCTCGTTGAACGGTACTTTGTGAATAAGACAGTGGCTGGCTTTCTGGTTTCTGCATGGAGGTAAATGTTTATTATTATTACTACTATTTTTCCTAAGGTTTTGATGTGAGACACGAAGTGTAAAAATTGGTAGGAAGAAAATCTATTACTTCATATATTTACTTTTTAAGGTGTAGCTGATTTTCACTATGTAATAGAGGACATAAAACTCACAGCTTCCTCATTAGGGAGACTTCGTATTCAGTAGTTATTTGTAAAAGAAAGTCCGAAATAAATACATACATAATATATATATATATATATATTGTTTTCTTTTAAATTGGTGCAAGGCCTAAACTAATTGGGTAGGAGTAGCGTATGAGAAAAAAAATCACAATTAAGCAAAATTCAAAACAATTCTTTGCTAGAGATGTGGGTTGATAAAATGATTTACAGCCGCGGTAACAGTGATTTGAATGACAACGGTCTTAAATACGAGTATTGGATGAATATCGGTACTCCTTAGCTGTATCGATATTTTCCAAAAGTGTTACAAATTGAACCAATATTACGTAACCGTAACCGTATCGATACTTTCCAAAAACCTTACTGATAGAACCGATTAGTAACTACGTAACCATATTGATACTTTCAGAAAATACTGAGAACGGAGTATTGCGCAATGCAACTAACTTTGCTCAAACCTGAAAAAAGAGGAGGACAAAAGGAAGTGGTCTCAGAATGGGTGAAGCCAATTGCAGCATGTACCATATATGCAGTATTGCAAGAATACTGTCACTTGGTTAATTTGGATGTTTTGACAAATACCGGAATTTCTTTATGTTATTCATGTAAGATTGGTGTTATAACAGAAACACAATCAGTGGCTTTAAACTTTGCCGTCCAAGTTTTTACGTTACCATTAAACAATATCAGGTAGAACACCTAAAGAAAAAGAATGGGTTTCCTTCACTTTATCAGGATGCGACTTCCTTTGGAAAGTTGCTGCATATAACATACATATATATATATATATATATATGTATGTATATATGTATGCTCAGATTTGATGGCCTAGCAATTAGTCATAGTGAGCTTCTTATGATTGCGCCAAGACCACTCAAAACTTTTTAGTTTTCAAACAACATGATGAGTTCAAGGTCGAGAAAATGGGTTAATTTGGCATGATATAATGGGGCCTACCATACGAACATGAAGCACTCTGCTTTTGACCTTAAATTCATCTCATCTTCATCATACTCTTTTTCATATACTACTACACATCCACACCTCCTCGCACAGACACAACCGGACTCATTAGCATTGGCTTCCGCCCAAAAAAAGAATGAAGTCATTGTATCTGAAAAAGGAAATCGAGATCCTTGTTTTGAATTTTTTTTTAAAAAATCTGTTTAGTTCGCAAGTATCTGATCCTCAACATAAATCAGGGAAAAATTAGACTATATTTGCGATCAAGGTTTGCACAAATAATATTCACAAATGAGATATGTATTCCTGTTTGGCATAACTTATTCTTTTGACTTTCTGTAAAAGAAAAAGAGAAACAAAAGTTGTTTTGAGAAGTTGTTTAAAATGCTCTTCCAAGGCCCAGAAGCTCTTCTAAATTTTTGGCCAAACACTGTTCAAAACAGTTTTTCCCTCCAGAAAGTCAAAAGTAACGTTTGAAAAGTCAATCTAAACATGACCATGGTTAAAGCATAAAAATCTCCAAATTGTGGTTTATCGGAAAACATTATGTATAGTGAAAGCGAAAGATCGAGTAATAGATAATATACAAAAGTCAAAAAAAAAAAATTCTATATTCACTCTTAAAATTAATATTATCCAAATTAGCTATGCCATTACTGCGATTAAAACGTAAACCCATGTGTAAGTGCTATTCATGATCAAGAAAGACATTACAAATTGAGGGAAATGTTTGATAAAAAAATATGTTAACTTGAAAGGTTAATGAATCACTTTTCACTGCATTGAGAGATCTCATTTCACAAACTGAAAAATATAAATGCTATTAATTGACCCAAAGTCAATTCAACCCATTATTCATTGTGTGGGTTTTTACTTAAAATCAATCTAAATCTAAGGTTTTGACGGCAAACTAAATTTGCTAGGTCTGAAAATAAATGACCCCTATAAGATAAACAAATTTAATTTCCTATAATTAGATTAATGATGATGGAGGGCATTATTAGACTTGTTGAGAGAATATGATTACACATGATATTGGTGTATATGAAATGAATGATGATAATATATTTCGGCGCGCATGAGAATTGTGTGATTAATGATTAATGTAAGAAGCGCATGCTCATATCCCAGTCCACCGAAAGGCACCGCAAAGGTTGTGGAGTACTCGGAGGGGGTCCCACCTTTCCGAATAGCAATAATATTCATTTTATCAAACCATTTCATGATGAGGTGTTCTGGATCACCGTCACGGTATTAGTTTCCGTGATAATCGCGGTATCATATCAAATAAGTATTGATAATAAATAATAATAAAAATATTATGAACAGCACTATACCTAACATAACCGACCGGCAAACCATGCACATAGTGCTGGACTATAAAATCATTCATGCTTACAAGTCCTCTCTACAGCTTATGGTTGAGATTTATGTGTAGTCCACTTGGAAATAAGTCCACTGACCTTTTAAATCAATAGATTTGTTATATTGATATCTTATATCTAATCCTCACAACTGCCTCGACTTTTACAAAAGATTCATGTCAAAACCTTTTTTTTTTCCCACTTTTTCTTTAATTTTTTTTTTGTTCTTTTGTTATAGAAGGTTGATTACTAACACAAGGCCAAAATGATAACAACTGAAAATTTGTTTTACGTATTAAAAGAGCAACATTTTCTTTTGACAATATTGTATTTTAAAATCATCACGTCTCTGTTGGGATACTTATTTAATAAGGAAAAAACACTACTCTCTAGATTCAACAAAATTATAAATATTCAAGCATGAAAAAAGGTTGATCTCTAGATCTAAAAGCAATGCTTAACCTAGCTTAGGCATTCATAATCTCGAGAAATTCAAACTACAGATTTTGAGCTTTGAGTCCACAAGCAGAGGAGAATCATGATAAGAGTTCCATCAAGTCAAAGTGGGAAAAACAAATAAGTTCTTCCTTCAGTTGTTAATTCCATGATGAAGTGATATAAAATAACACTAGATTTAGCAAAGCCAAGTGGGAAATTATTGTGGAAACAAATATACAGCTTTCTTTTTACTATAAATTCACTTGTATTATATATATATATATATATATATTAAATATATATAAATTAATTCTTTGTTCTTAGTAGAACTTGAGCTACTCATGAAGAATATGTTTGATGATATATGAAAACAATAGTATAATTTTATAGAAATCAAGTTTTGAAAGATAAATGGTTACCAAAATTATCATGATCATGATTTATTTAATATAATGATTACTCAACTGTCAACTATTTATAGGAAACAATGGTCTTGAACGCAATCTAATGCAAAATAACCTAACATTTCAACACGCGACTTTATATGACAGTGGACAAATAAGGACTCATGCCTAAACTTAATTAAAAAAAAGCATGTAATTATTTTCTTAAAAAACTAGGCCACATCTCACCTATAAATTGGGATGCCATCACAAGCCATATGCATCTCATTTCCCAAGTCTCCCTCCCTCTCACTTTCAAACTCCCTCATAAACTTTGCCATACTAGAGTGTGAGTAAAGAGAAAAATGAAGGCCTCATACATTGCAGTGTGTGCAGTGCTGGTGCTGGTGCTGGTGTTGGCTGAGGCACAGCTCTCAGTGGCTGTGACATGCAGCCCCACGCAGCTGAGCCCGTGCGTGAGCGCAATCACGTCGTCGTCTCCACCATCCAAGCTGTGCTGCACTAAGCTTAAGCAACAAAAGCCTTGCCTTTGCCAATACCTCAAGAACCCCAATCTAAAGAAGTTTATCAACTCCCCTAATGCCAAGAAGGTTTCCACCACTTGTGGGGTTCCTACCCCCAAGTGTTAGGTCCCTAAGGTCCTCCACTTTAAGGGCACACTCTCAATTTGTCATGCTTCTTAATTGCCACATATATAATCTTGTGGGTAGTGTGTTTATTATGCATGTGGTGTGATCTATATATTATACTGGCTCTGTATGGGCACTAGTTATTGTGGTAAAAATGTCACTCTTCTCTATGTTGTTCTTCTTGCTAAGACAGTAAATCTAATTGGTGTGGTCTACTCTGTAGTCTGTACTGGTGGTGGCCATGTAGTAATGGGCACTATACAGGCTTGTCTTTTAATGAAATAATAATTTGGGGATTTCTCTCTCTCTCTCTCTCGCTCTCTCTCTCTCTCTCACACACACACTAATTTCATAAATGAACTTGCATACTATCACAAAATGTATCAACAACAACTACAAGGATCTCTTATTCCCTAGTTTTGTAAACTAGAAAAAAAAACAAACACTACAGATTCTTGTATACAGAGAGAACTGGGGATGGTATAAAGTAGTGATATTTCTATCAGATGGGTACATGCTTTTATACATATAGAGAGAAGACAGTAGTTTAACAATGCTAAGGATGATAGCTATGTTGTAATGTAAGTGTACAAACTGATGGGAGTAAGAATGAACTAGAAAGATCACAATGTGAGTGATGCTCAAACCATTTCATTAATTACATTTGATTACAACGATGGAGCTAGTGCGAGACTGGTCTCTACGAAAGGGAAGAAGTATTTCATGCTCTTCCTTTTGAAGGGAGGATTAGGAAAATCTCTATTGATTGCAGCTTTCTGAGCCCGGTAAAAATATGAGAATGAAAGAAGGTTTATGTTTTTCCCATTCACATCGATCGGAAGCCACTAATTCTTGATCAGTGCTGGAAGTATATCGCAATTTTTATCTAAAAGATGCCAAATGAATGATCAGCTGATTCCATGCTATGAAAGATTTTTTTTTCCCTTTCATTATAGGGATTCCTAATTGTTGGGTTTGGCAAAATTTGGTAGGTGAAGGAAAGTTGGTTGGTTGAAGATGGAAGTCAAGTTTGGCAAGTTTGACATGATGTTGAATTTGTACCAAACTTACTTGTGTATCTGTTCACCCATGCCTATAAATAGAGGCATTTGAAGAGAAGGAAGATACACCAAAATGAGAGAAAGATAGAGATGATAGTAAAGATGTGAGGGTGCGAAGGGCACCGGGTGCAAATAGGCACTGAGTGAAAAGAGAAGAAAGAGAGAGAAAAAAGAGAAGAGAAAGAGAAGTGATGGTGCTGTGTGACACCAAAAGAGGAGTGATGGTGCTGTGTGACACCAAGAGAGAAGTGAAGGTGTTGTGTGACACCAAGAGATGAGTGAAGATGCTATGTGCGTCGATGTAATTCATCTCTATCTATGGAATGAAATTATGTGTCCATGGACGTAAGCCAAAGTTGGGGTCGAACCACGTTAAATATTGTGTGTGTTGTGTGTGTGGGTAAATGTCGGGTGTTGACGATTTTGGGGGGGATTAATTCCTAAGTGTGAGTTGGGAGTTAATTCCTAACAATTGGTATCAGAACTTGGTTGTGAAGTTGTTGAGTCGGTGGTATGAGTTTGTTGGAAAAAAAAAAGGTGAAGTAGAGAGTAGTAGAGAAAAAAAATAAAAAATAAAAAAAAAAATGGAGTGAGCAGATGAAGCAGATAAATAAGTTGATGCTGAAGATGAAGATGTTGACAAGGATCCAGTTGACGCACAGAGGCACGGTGCACAACAGCGTGGTGGAGAACGCGTAGTTGTGGTGGCTTGCAGACGCTGGATTTGTTAAGAAGGTGATAAAGATGAAACATATGAAGTGAGCGCAAAGAGGCGTGATGGAGCAGTGATACGCGGACATCGGGAATTGGCCAGTGGCGTGATGTCGATGATGAAGTGATCGTGCAGAAGGCGCGGTGAAAATAAAAAAAATGTTGGGGGAGAATAAATGATGTGAATTTAAATTGATGATGTTTTTATCAAGGTGGAGTAATAGAGGTAAGAAGGATTTTTGCCAAATGTGGAGTTTGTTTGGTTTGGCAAAATTTGGTAGGTGAAGGAAAGTTGGTTGGTTGAAGATGGAAGTCTGGCAAGTTTGGCAAGTTTGACATGATGTTGAATTTGTACCAAACTTACTTGTGTATCTTGTTCAGCCATGCTTATAAATAAAGGCATTTGAAGAGAAGGAAGATACACCAAAATGAGAGAAAGATAGAGATGTTAGTAAAGATGTGAGGGTGCGAAGGGCACCGGGTGCAAATAGGCACCGAGTGAAGAGAGAAGAAAGAGAGAAAAAAGAGAGAAGAGAAAGAGATAAGAAAAGAGAAAAAAAGAAGTGATGGTGCTGTGTGACACTAAAAGAGGAGTGATGGTGTTGTGTGACACCAAGAGAAAAGTGAGGGTGTTGTGTGACACCAAGAGAGGAGTGAGGATGTTATGTGCGTCAATGTAATCCATCTCTATCTATGGAATGAAATTATGTGTCCGTGGACGTAAGCCAAAGTTGGGGTTGAACCACGTTAAATATTGTGTGTGTTGTGTGTATTGTTGTGTGTGTGGGTAAATGTCAAGTGTTGACGATTTTGGGCGGGATTAATTCCTAAGTGTGAGTTGCGAGTTAATTCCTAACACTAATTACTGATAATAGGGATTCTTGTTGTGTTGGGAATGCTTCATTCGCTCTGCTGGTTATCTAAACACATTTGGCTGCAGGGTGCTCAAACCTTGGTCGTAGATGTTTTGTTGTTATTAACTCGGATTGATGCTCGATTCGAAGTTGGAAAGTTTAATCCAAGAATCTTAAGCAGGGATATAGCATATGCTCTGCATCTTCTTGTAATTTTAAAGAATTGAACATACCAAGAGTTTTGAAGTCTTGTCCTAGCTACACTAAGGGTCCGTTTGGGAGCAAGGAATTGGAATCGAGGGCTTCAATTTCAAATATATTGTTTGGATGTAACAAAATACTTTGAAATTGAAAATTTTCACAACTTGAATTTCATAAGGAAAAGTTGTAATTTCCAATTCCACATATTTTCAAAACTTTTACCCACTTAATACTCTCTCTCAGAACAAAATTTTCACAACTACAAACATACATACATATTTATACATAAATACCTATATATACATACATACGTCTATATACACACACACCTATATATATATATATACGAATATATATATACATACACTTATATATAAAAATATATGTACATACATATACATACGTATGCATATATATGTACTCACTACTCATAGATGACATATATATACAAATATGAATACATATACACACAAAAAAATATATACATATATAAACACATACATATAAACTCACACATTTATACACATTCACATGACATACATGTATATACATACATACATACACACACATATATATTCATACATATACTTGTATACTTATACCTATATATATATATTTATCAACATTGTCTAATTTAATTTTAAAATTATGATTTTTTATATTTAAATTGAATTTGTGATTGAAATCCAATTATACTTAAATTTCAAAACATATCCAAATAATATATTTGGAATTGCATTTGTGGAATTGAAATACCATAGAATTTCAATTCCAATTCAATTCCAAATTCGCGCAACCAAATGTACCCTTAGTTTATTGCATACATTTTTAACCCACATGTGACATCTTTATTACGAGAATTTGCACAAATTCTCATTTTTACCCAATGATAAAACGGGGTATTCCTAATTTGGCCTTCTCTTGTGTTAGATAAGTATCGAACTCTTAATTTTATCTCATCATCGCAGATGCCTTTTAGGGAAGTATAGCCATTGTCTTCTAGCACTTTATACACTCTGAGAAGTGTATTGTTGTAAGATCTACAGGGTAACTTACAAACTAATAATCGAACATATATACTGATACATAGGGTAAATAAGAACTAGTACTTCTCAATTATTTCATTGTTGCATTATTATACATAGGGTAAATAACTTCTATTAGTACTGTTTCAATTATTTCGTTGTTGCATTATTTAGTGTGAGCTGTAATTAATACCCCACGGGACCTCATGAATAAATTGAAACCACTCAAACAATTTTGGACCCATACCTAAAAATTATTACTCTGTATTTCTGGCTTGTTCCTCAGCCCATTTGTTTGTTTTCCCTATCAATCTCTTATCTATATATGTTGGGATGAGACCTGTGTCATAAGCACCTCATCCCAAGGCTCTTCTTACTAGTGAGTGAAAAAAACACCAAAAATGAGGGCCTCATACATTGCAGTGTGCGTGGTGCTAGTGTTGCTCGTAGCCGAGGCACAGTTCTCCGTTGCTGCAACGTGCAACGCATCGGAGCTAAGCCCTTGCATGAGCGCAATCACGACGTCGAGTCCACCCTCGAAAATGTGCTGCACCAAGATCAAGGCACAGAAGTCTTGCCTTTGCCAGTACCTCAAGGACCCAAGTCTGAAGCAGTTTGTGAGCTCCCCTAGTGCAATG
The DNA here is from genome assembly GCA_963922005.1 of Cornus suecica. NCBI lineage: Eukaryota > Viridiplantae > Streptophyta > Magnoliopsida > Cornales > Cornaceae > Cornus > Cornus suecica. Next base: position 23,959,467 of record OY998238.1, read on the forward strand.
AAGGTTGTTGCCACTTGTGGAGTTCCCATTCCCAAGTGTTGATGCATCAAGGACTGCTCTCTCTCACTCTTTACTACTACTTATTACATAATGTAATGTAATCCTCCCAACTACCCAGTGAGGTCATAGGTTTAAGTTCTCCCAACTATGTTTTCATTTGAGCCACTGGAGGTTTACGGATCATTAATTTTAGGGTTCCAGGAATTAGTCAAGGTGCGCGTAAGCTGGCCCGATCACCCCGGTAACCGAAAAAAAAAATGTAATGTATTGAGAGATGAGAGATTGTTTGTTATGTTGGTTGCATTATTGGGACTAGCTATATATATATATGAAAATAAATGAGTCTCTTAAGTAGCTATTATGTATGTCCCCATTGTGTGGTTAGTTCCTAATATATGGTATGTACCTCTGTTAGGTACATTGTATAACTGGTGCAGTACTCAACTCTTATTTTATCCTATCTGATATTGTTTCAAGCCAATGTCCTCAATGGGAAGATTTTACATGAGATTTTTTGATGTCAGAGTTCTTGGGTTAATTGGTAGTAGTTTGATATTTGTGTTAATATATTGGATTATAATTGGACGGAAAAATATATATATATATATATATATATATATATATATATATATATATATATATATATTTGGTCCATAGTTGTACCGCTTTTTTGAGATTATTATCCAAGTAATGCAAATTATTGTATAAATTACGTATTGTTGCATAAACAACAGAAAAGGACATTTAAATTGTTTTCATAATTACCCAAGTTTAGGCTTGTTTGCTGGTATTTTTAGATCTTGAGATGCATGAGCTATCGATACGGTACTTGAATATCGAAAAAGGACTATTTCTCTGCATTAAAGCACTCTTATGATATTCGCTAATCAATCACGTGGGTAATATTCGCTATAGTAAAACACTCTTGTAATATATATATTGATAGATCGATACAAGCACGGATCTAGTGTTTGTTTGTCTAGTAGACCTATAAACGGGTCAGATTCGGATCGGATCTGTCCTGATCCGATCCGAATCCGATAAGTTTATATCCGATCAGATAACCCGATGAATTTTCACTTAATTGATCCAAATCCGAATTTTTTTATTTTCGGATATCCGATCCGATAACCCGATCTGATTAGGTAAAAAAAAATTACAAAAAATTATTAATTTTTTTTATATTATTTTTTAAGAATATTAAACACTAAATTATATATTTTACAATAAATGCTTATAATACATGATTATAAAAACATAAAAATGAAAAAGCGAAAAAAAAATTTGAAACATAATTAAGTATAGTATTTAATATTTACATATTAATAACATAATATATATGTGTATATATAAAATTAATTGGATCGGATTAACATAAATTCAAATCCAATTTGTTAAGAAATCGGATTATCGGATTTGGATCCTAATCGGATTATCGGATTTTATTTTCAATCCATATCCGGCTAATCGGATCGGATTCGGATCAAAATTCAATCCATTGACAGGTCTACTATCTAGTGGGGCCAATGACCCACTGAAAAGTTTTTGCTTTGCAATTTTGTGTTATGAGATTCTATATTTATGAAGAAAAAAAACTCCACTAAAATAGCACAAGGTCCCCACTAAAATTATAAAAAAATATCATTATGCTCTCACTAGGGGAAAAAAATCCTCTCCTTTCTGCCTCTCACTGGCTTAAGTGTCATTTAAGGCCCCACATGGTGAAAAGTTCAAAAGTTACCACATGGACAAAGCTGACATTTCACAGCAAACTTAAGTTATATACATATATAGCACTGTTGTATATATCATGTTGGTTTGTATATATAGCTCTTCCGAATCTGAAGCCGATTTATACCCCAAATTCAAATCTTTTGAAAAAATTTGAATCTCCTTTTAAAATTGAAAATATCCCTCCAATATTTTTGGTCTAACAATTCAAAATAATAAATATAAATAACCATGATTTTTTGTTTCCAAACACAACACTGTTTCTTTTTTAAGGGAGGTATTAGAACAAGTATTTTCTTCTCTTGCCTCTATATCTATGTTTGTGCAGGTGTATGTATATATTGATATATATAATCCAGTTTATATTCATGTTATTTGTTCATATTCATGTTATTTGTCCATTTCAATAATTATGAATTTGAGTGGGAATAGTATTTGGGATTTTTAACATTGTAGATATATAATATGGCAGAGAAGGAGATGGAGTATATGGTTAAATTGTTTAACAATTAGGTGATTTTCAGTTAATTTTGTCCATTTATCTTCTTCTATGCATTTAATTCAGCTTCTTCAAGATTATGTTTGTTACATTAGAAAGGGAAAGAAAGGATAAGATTAGACCCATATAGGGCTTGTCCCTTCTTTATTTATGTTTATCAATATATGGGTCAAACTTACATTTTGAATCGGTTTGATTCGGTTTATTATCTATCTTCTTTTGATGAATGTATTACACATATTTACTTATATTCTTGAATATAAAACTAAGTTGAAGAACATATGATTTTATTTTAAATTTGGTTGGAAAAAGTCATAAATCGCTCTAGTTTGTTTACTCACCAATTTTTTTTTATTTTTTTTCTTTTGGTAACTAATTTCACTCATTGAGCAGATAATTGGTTAAATTTCTAGTTTGGAGCTTGAAAAAAAAAATTATGCTCTTTTTTAATATTTTTTGTGAAATTTTTGGTACCAAGTGTTCTCATGTGTATTAAAAATGAGACAATATTTTTGTTACCAAGCATTATTCTTTCATGTGCTATATTGTCACATGCCCTGCAATTTTTTGTGTTGAATTGTTGAAGTGATGTACATATAGTTGGGCATACGTTTCTCTTTTTTGGTAGTAAATGATTCAATAAATTTTGCTATAGATATAATAGAGCTAGTCTGCTCCTCAAAAGACATTCATGAACATCTTCGTGAATGATATGTCAATGTAATTGATTATGCTTTTTTTTGGTGCGAGAGGGTATATGGTGTCTTTAGCTCATGAAGGAGTTCTATTTTATTTTATTAGAATTAATGCTCTCGTTTTGCATAACAGCTTTCCATTGCAGGAGTTGGGGATTAAAATACGGACTTGGTTTGTTGGAGAATTATGGTAGAAATAAAAATTATATTCTATTATTAATATGGATATGTTGTGACTATTCCCTTTTGTTGTTAGATACGTGGGCATTCAACATGTAGTTTTTGGTGGTCGACATATGGGTGATTGGGAAGAAGGGATGACAAGCCCTGACTATGGATAAAAATACTTCAACATATGAAACTTCAACCAAGCTTTTCCAAGAGAAGGAAATTGACAAGCCTTCACTCACCTAAAATCTTATTTCGGATTGTAACTCGATAAAGCCTTTTTCCAACTCGGTGACGAAGATCAGACATAACTAATAATTAGTATCAATGAGTTGTATATAGTCAGATTTATCAGTCAAGCCTCTTAATCTTATTGTGTAATCGGTGAATTAATTACTTTTCTTTGGTTCTGATTATTCGAAAAAACTTTAAATTCTTGTAAGCAATTCTTTTTCAATGTCCTAGTTGAGTATGAGACACATCAACTTTTTTGAGTGAGTTTGGAAGGAATGATGTAGCATGCTTTTTAGACATTGCACATGGATATATCAACTTTCTGATTTTGGCTAAAAAGTACAATGATTTAAAAAAATTTCTAGTATTTCAATGGTCACGGTATTATACCTATTGAGGTATCCTTTGTACTATTTCTTGGAATTATAATACTAGTCAGTATGTTTTTGTAATATCCTCATGTACTTTTGTAATATCAGCTACCTCTATAATACAAGTTAGTACAACTACCATAGTAATATCTATGACTTTAAAATCAACAATACATATCAGCTACCGTAGTAATATCTGTTGCCCGATAAATGACTCTAGAGGGGGGGTGAATAGAGTCTTAGCTTAAACAATGGAATTTAATTCGATTTTCTAATTGATAAATTTAATTGCAATGCTAGATGATTTAATATAAAAACACAAAGCAATATAAATTAAAATAAAGTAGAGAGAGAATTATAAATACTTGGACAAGCGATTTTAGCGAGGTTCAGAATACCCTTGATTCCTACGTCCTCGGCTCAAGGTTCTTCTTGAGACTTCTCAAATCCACTATGGCTTCTCCTTACGGGTGGAGAGCAAAACCTTCACAAGAAGCACACCACTTCTCCTTGCTAAGAGAACACCCTCTCTTAGCCTAAAATTGGGTCACACCAACCCTTTGAATACAATGATCTTGTACACTAGAATATCTCTCAAAGATTGATTTGTACAATTGTAGCTCTCTTGCTCACAAGACTAGAGTAAGAATTTGAATAAAAAATTGAAGCTCTAGACTTGAAAATATGTGAATGATGATACAAAAGTGTATATGAAAGTGTATGATTGAGTTTTCAAGAGGTGGGTTGTAAAGAGAGTTTTAAGTCCTTTTATAGCAAACATTTTCATCATTTTTGGCATAAAATATGACAAAAAGTCATATAGAGCCGTTTGAAAAGGCAATAGAGCCGTTGAAAAGCAATTCAGGGATTGGGGTGAGCTGAGTTCCTGACTGGGGTGAGCTGAGTTATGCATTTGAAAATATTGAGAATAGGGTGAGCTGAGTTTGCAAATGGGGTGAGCTGAGTCTCTAAATATTTTGTATTTAGTTTGCAAAACTTTGAATGCTAATTCTCAAATCCAAATTCATTAATTTGGTATTTATTTGTTTTCAAAAAATAGTTTTATGCATAATGATTTTAGATTTCTAGAGCTTCAAAATAATTCAAATAATTACTTTGACAGTTAAAATCTAAACACTCACCAACCTATCTACCCAATCTTCAAGTAGTGGTTGATCCTCTTTGAAATGATTAACTTTAAGCTTCAATCTCTTTGCTCTTGATCATCTTTGAACATCAATCTTTTTGCATTTGATATTCTTGTTTGTTCGCTTTAAATGCAACGCCATGATCTTTTTGTCCGCATGATCCATATATGATTTTCCTGTTCTTACAAGCTTGGACAAATACTCATTGTAACCATTAGTACAAATACATCATTAATGATTTGTTATCATCAAAATTACGGAATTACCCTTAGATTAAAATCTTAAGGCCAACAATATCTATCAGGCCTACTCAACTATTACATAATAGGCTTTTCATGTATTTCATTTTGTATCTTTAATACATGAATGTGTGTCCAAGTATTAATGTCTAAATAATAAAACAACTACCATAGTAATATCTATGACTCTAAAATCAATCAAATAAAGCGTAAATGTCTAAACAATAAAACAACTAAAATATGTAAAAATGAAGATACATAATATATGGGCAATCCTATCTGTAATACATATTAGCTACCGTAGTAATATCTATCAGTCATACTCAACTGCTACAGTAATAGATTTTTCATGTATTACATTTTGTATCTTTAATACATGAATGTGTGCCCAAGTGTAAATGTCTAAACAATAAAACAACTACCATAGTAATATCTATTACTCTAAAATCAATAATACATATCAGTTACCCTAGTAATATCTATCAGGCCTACTCAACTGTTACAGTAATAGGCTTTTCATGTATTTCATTTTGTATCTTTAATACATGAATGTGTGTCCAAGTGTTAATGTCTAAACAATAAGACAACTACCAAAGGAATATCTATGACTCTAAAATCAATCAAATCAAGTGTAAATGTCTAAACAATAAAACAACTAAGATATGTAAAAACGAAGATACATAATATATGGGCAATCCTATCTGTAATACATATCAGCTACCGTAGTAATATCTATCAGTCATACTCAACTGCCACAGTAATAGACTTTTCATCTATTACATTTTGTATCTTGAATACATAAATGTGTGCCCAAGTGTAATTTTTTAAACAATAAAACAACTACCAAAATAATATCTATGACTCTAAAATCAATCAAATCAAGTGTAAATGTTTAAACAATAAGACAACTACCAAAGTAATATCTATGACTCGAAAATCAATTAAATCAAGTGTAAATGTCTAAACAATAAAACAACTAAGATATATAAAAATGAAGATACATAATATATGGGCAATCCTATATGTAATACATATCAGTTACCGTAGTAATATCTATCAGTCATACTCAACTGCTACAGTAATAGGCTTTTCATGTATTATATTTTGTATCTTTAATACATGAATGTGCGCCCAAGTGTAAATTTTTAAACAATAAGACAACTACCAAAGTAATATCTATGACTCTAAAATCAATCAAATCAAGTGTAAATGTCTAAATAATAAAACAACTAAGATATGTAAAAATGAAGATACATAATATATGGGCAATCCTATCTGTAATATATATCAGCTATCATAGTAATATCTATCAGGCATACTCAACTGCTACAGTAATAGGCTTTTCATGTATTACATTTTGTATCTTTAATACATAAATGCGTGCCCAAGTATAAAGCCATGTTTGGTAGGCTGTCTTTCTGGTATGGTCTGGTCTGGTCTAATCTGATCTGGAAAAGTCTGTTTGGTAAGCGGTCTCGTCTTACTATTTATTTATGTATTATTTATTACTTTATTTATTATTTCTTCACTTTATAATATATTTTATTATTTATATTATTAAATTATTATTTATTAATTTATATATTAATTTATAAATATATTCTATTTATTTATTATTATTTCATTATTTAATTCATTTTATTTATAAATTATTTATTAATTTTTAATTATTTAAAAATATATTTTATTAATTTAATATTAATTTATTATTATTATACTCATTTTTGTTTTTATTATTATGAAGTATTTATTCATTATTATATTTACTTATTATTTATTATTATATCTATTTATTATTTTTTATTATATTTATTTATTATTATTATTTATTTCATTTTGTTTATTATTTATTATTTTTATTATATTTTTAAATATGTTTTATGTAATTTATTATTTATTATATTTATTTATTATTATTGTATTCATTTTTTATTATTATTATGTTTTATTTAATTTATTATTTATATTATTAATATTTATAAATATATTTTATTATTTATTCATTTATTTATTATCATTATATTCATTTTTTATTATTATTAGGTATTATTTATTTCATTTTGTTTATTATTTATTATTTATATTTTATTTTTAAAATATGTTTTATTTAATTTATTATTATTATTTATTCATTTTTAATTATTTATAAATATATTTTATTAATAAGACCAGATCGGACCACCAGGAACCACCCTTTTTTTTTGTCTGAAATGAGATCATTTTGGTCTGATTTGGTCTTACTTGGTCTAACCAAAAATTTGGGACCAATGTTACCAAACACGGTCTGGTTCCATAAAACGCAAGACCAGACCAGACCACCTACCAAACAAGGCCTAAATGTCTAAACAATAAAACAACTACCAAAGTAATATCTATAACTCTAAAATCAATAATACATATCAGTTATCATAGTAATATCTATCAAGCCTACTCAACTGTTACAGTAATAAGTTTTTCATGTATTACATTTTGTATTTTTAATATATGAATATGTGTCCAAATGTAAATTTTTAAACAATAAAACAACTACTAAAGTAATATCTATGACTCTAAAATCAATCAAATCAAGTGTAAATGTCTAAACAATAAAACAACTAAAATATGTAAAAATGAAGACACATCATACATGTGCAATCCTATCTATAATACATCTAAGAAATTCTACCATTATATTATCAAATTTCATAATATAATGGGATTTTCTTTGGTATTACATATCTAAATAAGATATTCCATTATAGGTATTATATATCTAAGAAATTTTACCATTATATTATCAAATTTTATTAAAATTATTGAGTGGTAATAGTGTAAAACATATAATTATTTTTCTATTCGTACATAAAAATTTATATATATTTTATTAGATATGTAATACCTATAATGGTTATTAGATAAAACCCTTTAATATTTTTTGAAAAATATTTATATAGTAATATATTAAAAATTAAGAACAGTAATTAAATAATGAAAATTTCTTAATATTATTATTGATAAAAAAAATTTAGTGGTAGAATTTACCTTTAAATATATATTTCAAATTTTTTTTGATGTTTTTTAATTTTATATTTAAAATAAAATTATATATATTGTATATCTTAGTAGTATTTATTTATTATAGACTTTTTATTTATAAGAGTGTGATGAAAATGGTGGTTGGTGTAATGAGTAAAGTATAGGGTTTAGGCATGAGAGTAACTTAGAGATTTCACATGAAAATTAAATTAATCAATGGTACTAAAGTCATTTTATACCTCCAAGGGGTGTCATTGCAATATTTTACAAACCTCATGGGGTGTCAATGCAAAATAGTCCGTTGACCAACATCTACCTGCAATTGACCAATACCTCAGGGGATGCAATGCAAATTACCCAATAATTTAATAAGAATACACAATAATAATACTATTATACACTAAGTAAAGAATAATATAATTATAGACTAAATAAGTAATTAATATCACAAATTTAAGATTATAAAAGATTATAAATAAATACATAAACCAATTATATATATATATACACATAGATTTACTATGGTAAAAAACGTAATGCAAATGAATATGTTATCAAGATTGAAATAAATAATGTGAGTATATTTTGAAACAAAAAATAATAATAATGTATTATAGTAAAAAAAGATAAAAGAATATAAATCATATTATGGATTCTTAAAATATAATAATAAAGGGTTATAATTGATATCCTTAAACTAAATTCAAGGGGGAGAAAGTTAAATAAAATATTAAAAACAAAAATCAATAAAAAGAAGAGTATGTAACTATAAGAGAAAGACATGTGAATCAAAAGGAATTAAAAAAAATAAAAATATGAAGTAAAGTACGACAAGAATATAAATTATGAAAATTGAAATACATAATCGAACTCCATCGAATAATAACGTCCCTTCTAAAAAAAATAATCCAAAAAGTGTAAATAGGACAGTAATTAGAAAAAAAGAAAAGAAAAAACAACTTAAAAATATAGCAAAATGAGATAATATCTATCATTGTGGCCTTAATCTTAAGCCATTCAAATCCGTATAAACAGAAAATCATATTCACCGACACAAATAAATAAAAACAAAAACCAGAAGAACAAACATTCCACCTCACCTTTAAGCTGCTTCTTATTCTCAACAATCAAATGGAGTTTTCAATGGAACTGAGTGCTTGCTTATGCTAATAATATATGACACCTTGAACTGTAATTTCATTTCATTATAGCTTGTTGTGCATAATAAATAAAGCATTTTTTTTTTTATATTTCAAATGAATTATCCTTAAAGATATACGTTTCACATGAATTATCCTTAAGATAAGAATTACAATTGAGTAAAAGTGGTAGAATTTATGAGTCTAATTTATTTAAAATTTCATGATAATTACAATATAGATAATAGAGATATGTTTTAGGAGTTTATGTTATATAAATCTTTTGTTACAATTTAAGAGATGATACATATATGTTATAGGAGTTTAGGTTATATAAAATTTTAGTCTACTGATATAATTAGGTCTTTAGTTTAAGTATTAATTAAAACTAAATTTGTAAAAGTAGAGTATAATTATAATTATCTCACAATTAAAAAATAAATTTAAAATACAAAAATATAGGCTAAAACTCTTCACAATAAAGTATAATTATAATTAGGTCACAATTAAAAAATAATTTAAAATTACAAAAATAGGGCTGAAACTATTCACACTTTTAATATTAGTATAGATTAGTTTATAACTAACTAAACTTAAATTTATATGTAACGTACAAATATAGATTTGGTTTGTTATTATGTTGGGGATAAATAGAAAATCAATGATGTCAAGGAAAAATACAAAATTATATAAGTTACATGGTATAAAAAAATATACAAAACATTGTTGGTAAACCGTGATGATAAATATACACGAATAAAGTTGGGAAAAATAAAATTGGGAAAAACATAAGGTTCAAAAATAAAATTGGAAAAAATAAACATGAATAAATGATAACAACCTACCTTACCGCCCATTAATTTTTGAAATGATAAAAACCTAAATTTCATCTATGTTTTATTTTTTTCTTTTATACCATATATTTTTCGTTAGTGTAATTAAATACATCATACGGTGGTAATTGAATCATTTTATACCAAGTGGTCTTATACATAGCTATTATTGGTGAATGATATTAATATTATTATATTAAAGGGTAGATAAATGATTATATAGTAATTAAACTTGTTTTAAGCCTAAAATATTAAAAAATGACTATATAACTAATTTTGGATAATTATTTAAGTATTACAAACTTGTTACTATGAGAAAGTTTGAAAGGAGATGGAAAAAATTTGAAATGAAAGATTACTGTGGATTCGGAGAGGAAATATGAAAGACAGGAGTTTCGGCTAATGGGAAATCAAAGGTCCTATATATATATATATATATATATATATATAATAAGAAAGAGTGAAGGAATAGTATTTGCCATAACTTTTCTACCTCAAAAATCACATGGGACCCACCCATCAATCCTAAAACACAAATAAGTCATGGTGGAGCAGCCCACACCCTTGGATAATAAATGACACTTAAAGCTAGTGAAAGGTAGAATGGAGAGGTAGATACGTCATTGGATAGATAGATAGATATACGTATTGTTGCATAAACAACAGAAAAGGACATATGGCCCCGAGAAAATTTTGAAAATTTTCTTTAATAACCCATGAAAATATATATTTTATAGATAAGCTCAAAAAAATTGCATATGCCCCCCTAAGAGCCTGTTTACTAATTATTTCCGTTTCCTCAATAAGTAAATCATGATTTTGATTTTTCTAAGAGAAACAGAAAGTAAATTCTTTGTTTACTAAATTTTGATTTTTTTAGAAACAAAAATAAAAAATAGAAAGTATGTTTACTAAAAAAATTTTGTTCTTACTTTTTATTTTTTTAATGAAAGCAACTATTTTGTAAATATTGCATAAACAATAACATACTTTTAGTATGAACTGAGAGCCTATTTGGTATTGATATTTTTGCAATAAGAAAAATAAAAATATTTTATTTATTTATTATATATATTTCTTATTATTTTTTATTTATCATAAGTTTTATTTATTATTATTTTTTATTTTATTTATAAATATATTTAATTTATTATTCATTCATTATTTTTATTTAATTTATTATTTATTATATTTTTATTTAATTTATAAAAATATTTAATTTATTTATTATTTGTACTTCTTATTTATTTATTTATTATTTATTATTATTTTTATGTATTATTTAATCTATTTTTTTATTATTTATTTTGTTTATTATTATTTATTCATTTTATTTTTATTTAATTTATAATTTTTTTATTATATTTTTATTTAACTTATAAAAATATTTAATTTATTTATTATTATTTATATACAATATTTAAATTTATTAATGCAAAAGACATGAAAGACCCAATTTTACAATTTTAAAATTTGGTCATTTTGAAGGTAAAAGGAAACAAAAAGACGAAGTACCTTTTTATTTATTTTCTCTTTTCTTTATAATTAGAGAAAACGTTTCCTTAAAGGCAAAGATAAAAATAAATTAGAAAATAAGATTTTACTTTTTCATTTCAGAAAGTAAAAACAATAAACATGAAACGGAAAGTTTCCGGTACACATCGAACAAGTTAAGGAACAATCAAGATAACAACAAATAAATTAAATTCTTTTATTGAAAAAAGGAGAATTACAACAGCAAATAACCCCAAAATCTCATCATGCTCAGCGCACTGAACTAGTCACACCAAATTAAAAGAATTGAACATCTTGGAGGGGGACTCCAAGATTCATATACATATATATAAATAAGATGAGAAAATGCCATGTACTTACAGTCAAATTGCAGAATCTCACAAATGCAGAAGGTTTGAAATTGGATTCCAGCCCAAAATCCACGACCTCTTGTCCGATGGAAGCACAAAGTTAAGCTCAAACATCTCCTTGGACATATTTCCACCTTCGCAGAAACCTACAAGCTTTGCCACTATCTCAGCACTCTCCTGTACATGTTTGGCATCATGGGCATCTGTCCAAAGCTTGCTTACAAACTGCATCCTCCTCTGCTTCCCTTCCAGCGGCACGTTCCATTTTATGTACAATGCATCTCTCTCCTCTACAGTCAACCGTGTCGTTAACCTTTTGGCAAGGAATTCCCTTTCACGCTTCAACGCTCTAATACTGCATCGAAACAAGGTACAACATAAAATGTTAGACACATGATTCAGACAAGAGCATGAAAAAGGTAATCAATATCAATGGGGAAGAAGAATACCTTGATGACAAAGAGACGACTGTAGGCTCGTCGCCGCCCACACAAGCTGGGCTTGCATTCCCAAGTTCTGCCAGGTGCTGCTGCAACCAAGTCAAGCGCCTAAGTTCAACTTCCATGTATATTTGATCAGCCGAGTCCCCCTTGAATAGCAGGTAGAACTGTGTTCTATGAATGATAGACACATGGCATAAATCCCATAACTCGATGATCTGCTGCCTTTGTTCCCTAAAAGTCACATGCCATGGAACTTGAGGTTCCTCTTGTATCTCGGGTATGCTCTCATCATTCTCCAAGTCGTACCCGTCTGCTTCATTTCTTTCAAGCTCAAGAACCTAGCACCATAACCAAATGGATCAAAACTTTGCATTGCATTTAAATGAACAGAAGGTCAAAAAGACGAAAACGCAAATGAAACAAATTTCCCACTTCAATAATGAAACTGTGAAAAACCTTTTCTTTACCTGGCAAACAAGTAGCTGCTTTTGATATTGCAGCTTGGCCACCCGTTCTTTAAGTTCTGTTACGTATGCCCTTATGCTTCTTACATTCTCCTCTGCTGCATTCTGAAACATCTTCTGCATTTTTCTCATGTTCACAGAACTTGACCGTCGGTATGGAGTACCTTCCTTAGATGAAACATCTCCACCGTCTTCACTCTTTGTTGGAGTCTCTTTCTCAGATGCTGGCATAGTTTCATTGGATACAGCATCGTCATATTCAGGAGCTCTATTTTCAGTGTCTAACACTTGCCGAGAAGAAGATAGCGGTGAGCATGGAGATCGTATGAACTTTTGGCGGTTAACGCTGTCACTTGAAGCTAAAGGAAGCAACTTCTTCTTCTTTGATTGATTCTTGGCCTTCGGAGCTGCCTCATTAGTAAATTGTTGATCATTATTGCTGGGAAGAGCCATTACCAAGTTGTCTATGGTCTTCTGAACATTTTCGAGCTGCTCTTCAAGACCTTCGATGGTGCTTCCTTGAGAATGAAGTCTGGTTATTTCTTCTTTGAGGTTTGCACTCACGCTCTTATTAACAGCAATGACACTTCCAACTTCAACTTCTTTTGGTGCCGTACGGACAGCACACATGTCCCTTATTTCTGCTTGCAACTTAGCAATAGTCTCTGCGGCATCTTGGTTACCCTGTCTATGGCAAGCAACCTCCTTCTGGAGTACTTCTAGAGCTCGATTTGCTTCTTCTCCAAGCTGCTCCTGAAGGTGTTCGAGTTTCCGAATTTCATGCATGAGTGTGAAAGGAGCAGCTGAAGATTGCCTCATGGACTGCCTCACCATTGTATTTCTTGTTTGCCCCTTGCCTTCAAGCATCGGGGATAATGTCCCAGAAAAAGAGAGACACTTCTTCACCACTGGACTGGGTGAATCAAAAGGCTTTATACCCTGAAGAATTTTTCAGCATAGGAATGTAAAGGCTTATGTAGGAATTGAATTGAAAAGGAGAGAGAAAGAGAGAGAGAGATACCTGCTGTTCATCCTGAAGTTTTTGACGCAGCTCATCCACTTGTGTTTGTGCAAGATCTCTTTGACGTCTCAATTCCTCCATTTCCATCTCCATCTAAACAAAATGAGTCATGAGATAGATGAGCATAAATATTTCAATCCAAATTTAGGACTTAAGTGATAATGTACCTGCCGAATTTTCATGTCTTTTTCGGTTGATGGATCTGGAGTACGGAGCTCTGCTTCCAGTCTAGCTACTTCCTTCTGCAAGTGCTTTACCAGTTGCTTTTCCGAAACAACCTGGACATTTTTTAAAAGTAAAAAATAATGCATTCCAATCAAGATTGCATGCATGCAACAACTACAGTTTTGTTTCAATACAAGATAAACTGAAAAATAAGAGAAGTGGGGTGCCCAAGAACCATTACCATGTTTATTTGTGCATTATTGGTTACTTCCTTTGCTCTAGTAGCAAAAAAGAGAGTATTTCGCGTTTGTTCGACATGGCTCAATGCTGGACTTAAAGTGCATATGATGGCAGTACGAGCATTTCCACCAAGTGAGTGCTGCAGTATGCGTGTAAGCTTCGAGTCTCGGTAGGGTATATGACCACTTCTTTTTCCAACGCTGCAAGCAGAAACAGTGGACACCAACACAAACATTGTGAGGAATATGTACAAAAAATTTCTGATAAACACACTTGCAGTCTGCAGCAGCCTTTAGATCATCCAAATCCCATAAGACAGCGAAATAGGCTATAGGAATACTGGAATAATAAAAACAGCATAATTACTGGGACTAAAAGCATCATAAAAATAAAATTTTTATGCTGATGAATCCAACCTGAGCTTCCTAATTACAGTTGTGAGCGTCATTAAGCTAAGGTTGATATGACAGCCTTCCCTAAGCCTAGCGCCCTCTGCGTTTGTCTGTGAGGCTCTTTCACTTCCAGCTAGATCTACAAAGTTCTGCACAATATCAATGTTAACATTATTTGTCACAGTTTTCGCTCTTCAACCTATTTAGGACATATATTAGATCAAAATGTTTACCAGGCTTGCAACGAAAGACCGCACACAATCTGAGTTGTCTCGCAGAGTACTTTCTATTGTCTGCATTGTCAGTCAAAAATATTAACATGAGTTGATTATCACTTGCTGTATTTTCATCTAGCAGAGTAGATATATTACAAGCACTATGACTCACCAGCCTTATAATCTGGTGTGACCGCGAGCTAGTATCATTTAGGGCAGTTTCTCCCACTTGCCTTTGGGCTACAGATAATACAGAGTATCAAGTAAAATAAACCAAAACATAAAAGCAAACCAACCCAATTCATGTCAGAAGTTAGTAATCCTTACCCTCGCAAATACTGATTAAATGTCTTAAATGTTGATCGCTATTTGCTGTTTCCTCCACCAACTTCTCGACCACGGTTCCTTTCTGCAAGCAGGGATTCACAAAATCAGGAAAGGAAGTACAAAGTTGGAATATCTGTGGATAGGAATGACACTGAATTTACCTCTGGATCATCTAGAAGCTTGAGATTGCGACCAGATTCTGAATTCAACAGGTCTCTAACGTTCTCATTGTAGATTTCTAGCCCTGAAATCCTAATTCTAAAATCTCTTTCTGGAGTCTGTTTGATGTCATAACAACATAAGATCAGTTACGAAACAACAGTTTCTTTTCAGTTTTTTTGTCCTTAGGTCCCTAACTTAGAACCCATAAAATTTGTGCAGTAAGGTATAGTTTCCCACTGAAAGTGACTTCTATGACCAGCTTCTATGAGAACTCTAATAATGACCAAGAATATTCTACATTAACAATGTCAGCAGAATAGGACTAGGCTTACATTAATTATATGCGTATAGATATCATGAACAGCTTTCTCTGTAATTCCTCTCATTGTGAAAGTCTTCCCACTGCTGGTTTGTCCGTAAGCAAATATGGTTGCTGCAATACAGGAGCATGAAGAATTGTTTAGTATGAATGTGTATGGAACAACAGTAATAAATACTAGTAAGAAGCATAGACAAGTAGATTGTTATGAGAATATGCACTACCATTGATGCCCATTAAAGCCGACAAAGCGACATTCTTTACCCCGTCCTCATAAACAGTTTCAGTTAAACAAGCAGGACCAAACACTTTATCTGAAAAAAGAACAATGCTCACTTGATTTCCCAAATAACCCAAAACAAATACCATAAAGCATCTACATAAGAAAAAACTGAAAAAATGCAGATGAGGCTTCACTTGGTGGTTACCAAATGTAAATGAGGCTGGTTGTGCTGAACGATCCTGAGGTGGTGGTTTATACACAATTGTTTGATCATCAATGCACTCCCATGCTACTTGGTCTTTAGTTGATTGCTCCCTTTTGTTTAAAGGCCTTAACCGTACTGTGACAACGATCTTCTCTTCTCTAGCTTTAGGGCCACCTGGGGTGGACACTGGTGTCTTGTCTATCTTTGAAGATGGTGTGCCAGGATTTCTAACTGTCATATTTACACTATGTTGATGTATAGTTCAGACAGTTGAACTTCGAAGAAGGTTCCACCAAAATACAATCAAGGCCTCTCCCAAAGAGAGACTAAAGTAATAATCTCTTTACAAAACAGTAGCAATTATGGTAATACTGCCTTATCTGGTGCTTATCTGTTCAAAGCAGTTGCAAATTAGTATGTGATACAAGAATGCCCATCTAAAAACGTTGGCAATTCACAAGAATTAATTCAATAATAATTAGAAAAAGAACAGTGAGACTTAGTCTTTTCTAAGCATAAGCAATCAGAAAATGTTCAAGCTTGTTCGAAAGTATTTGTTACTCTTTTCTAAGCATCAGTACTACCTACAATTAAGTTGTCAAAATTTTCTATAATATTTATTTACACAAATTTCATAATTTTTTAGTACAAGATTAATCCTTTAAAATTTTACTCTTTTTTTTTTTTTTTGCCAAAATTTCATAACTCTGTATATGAGGTTATCCCGTTTATCACTTTTCATTTGAACTTATCTAAGAGAATCATAATTCTCCCACCTCACACATTGGAGGTACTAGACTTTGAATCCCCTTAGAAGTATTTGTCCGGTGCATGTGGGACGAGGAACGGCGGTGTGTGCCCAATGGCCGGGCACCACCATCCTCGACACAAGAAAAAGAAACCTCAAAAGGGGTTTCCTTCAAAATAACCTATTTTTGAACCATGTTTCCTCTTCTTATTTGCAGTGTTCACTAAAAATAGAAAGATCAAACAAAATCAACCCACAAAGGGAAAGAGTGGAAATTTTTCAAGTTATTCTCACTTGGTCTCAATCAGTTTATTCAAAATCAACTGTTACAACTGTCTCTCTCCCCCTGATTTTGGAGGATCAAGATGAAAAGAAGATAGATTCATAAATATTCACACGATTTAATGAAATGATCAATAATTGCCCCTTTTCACCCATCAAATGCTAGATCTGAACCACAAAATGATCACATACATATATTATATAGATATATATATACACATAAAGAGACACATTTCGATAAATTTGGGGGAAAATTCGGGATATGAAACTTACTAAAAATATATGTAATACACACACACATTCAGCATAAAATTCAGCATAAACCTAGAAGGAAACTAAACGAAATTGACTCCAATTAAAGTAAAAATGGAATGAAAATACTCACAGAAAAACCTGGAATCAGAGTGGAACCACCAACTCTCAGATCCAATCAAATCAAATCTGGGCAATCGTGAGATTCCTCTGGGTTTAGAGAGAGAAAAGGAGAGTTTTGTAGAGAGAGAAAGAGCGTTTTACAGGGTGTTTGATTGAATTTTCTAGGGTTTTGATGGGGACAACAAAAAGCTAATAGGTGGTTGCCTACGAGTGACCAATCGGTTTTGAATTTGAGTCTCAACGGCTAGTTCATTTTCTCAGGTATTTTTTGGCTTTTTGTCGTCGTTTTCTCCAGTTAAATGTGCGTTTCGTCAATTTATCGCCGTATTAAGCGGGCCGGTTTTCAATTATAGACACCTTATTAATTCTCCCGACAGGGGGACAATTAAAAAAGTGTAAATTCCAAAGATACCCTCGTAGTTTTCTTAAATCACCAGTATTTTGAAAATATAACATGGATGGCCTCAAATTTCTCTGTATAACTTCACATTTTCTTACTTTTATAAGGAGGAAGTATTAGTTTTACGATGCTCATCTCAATAATTCATTTAAAACTTTATTCAACATATTAAATCTTGATGCAACATGACATTTGATTTGTTTCTAATAATATTTAGATGCAATGTAAGGTCTTTTAACTATGATCATCTAGCAACAAAAAGAGAGAGAAAAATAAATTAAAAATTGAATACAAGCAGTTCAGTTTGTCTATGTGGCAAAAAATAATCCCAATGTTTTAGATTACATTCAGATAAAAAAAGAATGGAAGATGAAATATATACTATTGATATGTTTTGAATTTATGGTACAAATGAAAGAAAAATATGATTTTGATGTAGTTTGAACTTAATTGAATCTTCCATTTTTCATTAAAATGAGAAAAATTAAGGTAGTCAGAATCCCGATTTTACCTGGTACAATCTTAAGATTTTACAATTTTGCTGCTATTTTATACGATTCTGTATTATTTTATTACAATTCTACTACGTTTTTATAATGATTTTACGATTTCGGCCTTCATATGAAATGCCCAAAAATTTTATGATTTAGTTCAATATCCTAATATATGACCTAAATTTATGAGAAAATATTTAAAATTAGAAAATTTTGAAAATTCTAATATGATTTAAAATTTTAAATTAAATATATAATTATTAATATATTTTTTAAAAAAATTAATATGAATTGCTAGAATCTTATTATTCTACAATTTCAATTCTACAAAACCCAAAATGATTCTACCTAAAATCCTGATCCTTACTGCATTTGAGAAAAATAGAAGATTTGGGATTTCCAAGTTTTCCTTGTCTCTCTAGTCTCTAAACTCTCTAGGACGTAAATTAGGCCCGAAAGCCCCATTACTTGGACTTAACTAACCCCGGACCAAAGGCATCGGGCCTCATCCTTGATCCATTGAGCCCTACCTGCATATGGGCTACTCATATTTGTTGGTCGGGCTTTGCATGCAATGGTTACACTATAAACTTGTGAATTGTGATGGTTCTGACATAGATGCATTTTACATTTCAAGAATATTTTCAAGTCTGATTTAAATTTGCCAAGTTTTTGAATATTTTTTACTAGTATATGTATGTTTTATATAAATATTGGTTATAGGTACAATTGGCCCTTGCAGAATAAATTACAAGGTCCTAAAAATTCTGTCACCTAAAAATTATCAATTACAAAAATTTTAAAAGCCTATTTATAGTCTAATAAAAAAATGAATATAAAACCAATACTAAGACTATATCAAATGATAAAATTTGGACATTTATTTATTTCCTTTCTAACTTGGTTGATTAATTAAATTTCAATTTTAACCTCACTTTATTTATAAAAAAAACTCATACTTTTTGATTTATTTTAGACATGTCGGGTCATATGTTCATCCACATCATTCATTATTATGTAATAAAATTAGCTTCAAAATGTTTAGCATTTTTAAGTTAAAGAATATCAATTATGATAAATTGAAATATGTCCGAGTTATTGAAAATGTAGCATTTTCTAACTAAAAAAATATCAATATGATGAATTAATTATAATTTGTTCAAGTTATTGAAATTGTTCACTTGATGAGCTTGAGTAGGGTGACAACGGGTCGGGTTTGGAACGAGTTTGACTAATACTATTACCACCCCATTAAAAATTACTAATATCAAACCCATCCCAAATCTGTGATGGGTTGTAATCGGTAATTCCATTACCAACTCGTCGGTATAAACGGGTTCCATCGGCTTACCATCGATTCTACTAAATTATAGTTTTATTAATTAACATATCAAGTTAATACCTAAGTAACTTTTAATTTTTTTATATACAATTATATGTTCGTGTCCATTACTATAAATTTTTTAATATCTTTTGTCATATGAGTCGATGTCATTGATTTCAGTTATGATTACTCCTAATGCTTTTTAACGTTCATAAATAAAAATCAATAATTGAAAATATATAAAGTAGAATCTTATAAATAATTGGATTATAAATTATTAAAGTTCAATTGTTATATACACAATTAATTGATAGAATATGTCTATGTATGTATTGTTTCTTAATTGATTGAATATGTCCGAATATATATTTTTTCTTAATTGATCGAATAGTAATTAAAATTTACACAATTAAAATACTTAATTCATTGAATATGTCTGAGTATGTATTTTTTCTTGAGAAGGGTAAAAAAACAAATTTCATTATTAATAATTGAAGTTCAATAAATAAATTATTTTGTTACTTCATTTGATTATAAAGAAAAAATAATCACTATAACACTTTTAGTGAACATTTATTTTCATGAGATGCTTTAAATAAATAAAATAATAAAAATAAACGGGGCGTGGCGGGTTTTACAGAAAACCCGACCCGAACCCGCTTTTGGTTTTGAATTTTAATACCAAACCCACCCTAAATCCGTTTAAGAGCTTACCAAACCCGTTCCATTCGGGTCGGGACCCGGCCGGGTTGGATTAAATTGGCATCCCTAAGCTTGAGATGTTAGAGTGAGTAATCAAACTAATACCTAGAATTTTTTAAAAGGCCATTTTTCAAAAGGAAACTTGTTAAAATATAACTTCATTACAAGATGAAAGATGAGTTTCTTTTGCAAATTACTTGAGTATCTGTATTGAAAAAAAAATAGTTCGAATTTTTATTTCAGTTTTATAATAGCTAATTTTTATTCTTTGAAAAAATTTCAAGTTCAAAATTGATAGTAGATATTAGGTTGTGTGTTTGTTTATTATTATTATTTTAGAATTATCAGATAGAGGCTAATTATTCTTTAAAAAATTAAACAAGCTAAATCTTATAGACTTATATATTTGTCACCGATATAATCAATTGTTAAACACTTTTAACTTAAAATATTTATGTATTTGTAATAGTTAAAAATATCTGGCCCAACCGAGACAGGCCACAGGACTGATGGGCCGACGACGGATGGGCCGGAAGAGGATGGGCTGAAAATAAGCAGGCCAAAACAAAAATGGGCCTATGGAAAATTCTAGAAGTTAAAGTAATCCACAAGGCAGGGAGTAGTCCAATTATAGAATAAAGAGTCTAAAAAAGGGTAGAGTCTATCAAATCCCTTGATTTAAGGGATTGATAAACTTAGACACATGGGCTTAACCCATCTTCCATAATTGTGTATAAATACATGGCTTTGATGAATGAGAAAGGATCCAAATTTTTACCCAATTATTATTGTGTAACATTTCTGCATTTACACAATTGGCGCCGTTTGTGGGAAACCCTATTATTGAAATCTTTTTTAATAAGCTTCCCACCCTCTACAAAAAAGCTAAGATTCGTACCATCAATAGCGATCATACGTTCACAACAGACCGATTTACCTCCAAACGGAGGCCACCAACCAGAAGATCCGATCAGACGAGCCCTAGAGGAGAGGACTGCCGAGTTAGAAAGGCAGAACGTTGAACTAGCGGCAAAATTGGCTCAACTGGAGAACCCACATGAGGTCCATGACGACGAGCAGTCTGGCCAGCGTGAACGATCTGTAGGCCGCCAGACAGACAAGGATGACCTACCCGCTAGAGCCCACAACGATCGTGAGGAACAGGCAGAGTCATCCCTACAGGTTCTTGGGGTACGTAACCACGAGGAGGTCTTGACCATGAAAAAACTGGATGAAATCATGTCCAGATTCCAGCGGGACGTGCTTAGGGATCTTAAGGTACAGACCCCAATCGATCTGGCATCCGAGGCATCCATAGACGCCGTTCAGACACCATTCACCGTCTCGATCACCAGCGTGCCCTATTTGGAGAGGTTCAAATTACCGAAATTCACCCTGTTCGATGGTACAAAAGATCCAACAGAGCACATCTACCACGTTCATAACAAGATGAATGTTTACAACGAGAACGAGGCCTTACTTTGCAAAGTTTTCCCCACTAGCTTGACCGGAGCAGCCCTCCTGTGGTTTAGAAAGCAACCGCCCCGATCGATCGGTAGCTGGCTCAGACTCTGCGAGTTATTTATTGCCCAGTACTTCGGTAATAAAAGGCAGATGAAGACTATCTCCAGTCTGTTCACCATGATCCAAGAGAAGGGTGAATCCCTGAAAAGTTTTGTCTCACGGTTCAATGTGGAGATGTCTTCGATTGACAACTGCGATCAGCATTCAGCTATCGAAGCCTTCAGAATGGCCCTGATCCCTGGAACCAAATTCCATCAGTCCCTAGTCAAGAGGCCACCAGCCGATATTGGAGAGCTCAACTCTAGGGCACAGGGGCACCTCCGAATAGAAGATGAGTTGGCCATACGACAAAGAAAGACCGCCTTTACAACAGTAGAGGCCAGGGTATCCGAACCTTCCAGGGTAAAGGATCGGGCACCAGACCGGAAGCGACCGAGCGCTCTTCCTGCTCCTTCCCCAGTCCCAGAGAAATGACCAAGGTTTGGGGAGAAGGTCACCCCCTTAAAAGTGACCTTGGCAAAGCTGTATCAGGAGACAAAGGGCAAAGGAATCTACCGGTCACCACCACCCATCAGACAGCCGATTGACCAAAGGGATATGTCGAGGCACTGTGTTTTCCATGGCGAGTACGGGCACCATGCTAACGAATGCAGAAGCCTCAGGAGACAGATGGAAGCCATGATTGCAAAAGGAGAACTGACCGAGTATGTGGCCAAAGAAGGAGCCCGACCAGACCAAGCATCGCATGCACCTGCCAAGGGAGCTATGGGACAACCCGTACGGGTCATTCACATGGTCCATGGAGGACCAAGTCGATCACAGATAGAAGAAGCCCGAAGGTCCCAGATGAGGCAAACACAGAAGCTGCGTAGGGTTGGGGAAGTCTGCGAGTTTAGAGGCCAGAAAGAGGATGCCCAGATAGTTTTCACTTCTGCGGATATGAGGAGCATTCAGACGCCACACGATGATCCTTTAGTGATCTCCCTCATGGTCTCGAATTGCTTGATCAAAAGGGTGATGGTTGACCCTGGGAGCAGTGCCAACATTATCACAAAATGGGCATTTGAGAAGCTAGAAATCAACCCTCAGGAGATTTTACCGTCCAGAAGCCCGATAGCAGGATTTGATGGCAGAAGTGTGGAACCAGTGGGAGAAATCCAACTGCTGGTAACAGCAGCAAGACGCACGCTCCGAGAGTCTTTCGTGGTGGTAGACGTCAAATCTTCCTATAATCTCCTCATGGGAAGGGGATGGATCCATCGGATGCACGGAGTCCCCTCAACCATGCATCAAGTCATGCGTTGTATTGATCCGAACGGAGTAGACATGATTGACATCAGGGGCGATCAGATAGCAGCAAAGGAGTGTTATGCTGTCACTATGAAAAGTCTAAAAAGAAGGACGGAACTGGAACGAGGGTCACAGGCCAAGGCAACACCCGATGACAAATAGTAATTACAGGAGTGCGGTTCGGGGTCACCGGTAGCAGTTGAACCACTACTGGAAGTTCAAATTTATCCCGATCGCCCTGAAAGGTTTACCTATGTTGGTTCAGGCCTCAGTCCACAAGAAAAAGAGGAAATGGAGTCCCTTCTCCGATCTAATGCTGACATATTTGCGTGGAGACATATGGACATGACCGGTATTGATCCATCAATAGCCCTGCATTCTCTCAATGTGGATCCCAGCGCAAAGCCCGTTAGACAGAAACAGAGATGAATGGGGGCCCATCGAAACCAGATCATAGCTGAAGAGGTTGATCGCCTTCTGCAAGCAGGATTCATAAAGGAGGTCCAGTATCCTTCTTGGTTGGCGAACGTGGTGGTGGTCCATAAGAAAAACGGCAAGTGGAGGGTATGTGTTGACTTCACTGATCTGAATAAAGCATACTCGAAAGACTGTTTCCCTTTACCAAAGATCGACTAGATGGTAGATACCACCGCAGGTTTCGAATGCCTGAGCTTTCTGGATGCATACTCTGGATATAACCAGATCCGAATGAATCCGGAGGACTAGGAAAAAACTGCCTTCATCACTGAATCAGGTACATTTTGTTACACACCCCGAATCCGAAAATCCGGATAATGACTTAAATTTAATTAAAAATTCATAAAAATACCAAATGGTCAAACTGGTCAACCGACATTGTTTATAATTCACTAGCGCGGAAGCGAAATAGAAATAATAAAATCACATACAAATTCCGAAATCAAATCAAATTACAACACGACACACTAGTCCAAAGCCAAAAAAATACAAATCATAATAAGCACGCAATCTCCATTTTTACATAAAGATGTAATTATTATAGGTTCAAATTCCACAAATTTCCAATAGCTCACGCATCATCCACCAATGGTTCTTTTCCTGAAAAATGTTAAGGGGTGAGCACAAACGGCCCAGTAGAGAAAAATCATGAAGCGTAAGATTCCGCAAGTATGTAAATTAATGAATACGTATAGGGTCAAGTCTCTACCCTAGTCCAATGTCAAGATATAAATGCATAAGGAATCACAATATAAACTCATGTAGAACAATTTAAATAATACCATCAAGATAATTTAAAAGTTCTATAATCACGAAATTAAAACCGATACTCTCAATATGAACTCAAATCCAACTATCACAACCGAAATAGTATCAAATTCAAAATCATCAAATGGGAAAATTATGTCGTGAAACAAACCCTAGGACATGAACTACCTGTTCATCTGCCTAGCCGTCTTGGGGCTACTAACCCTACGGTGACGTCAACCAATCGCGCGATAATTCGAGGACTTGCACCCCGGGAGCTCCTTCGTCCCCCCATTGCTCACACCACACGACCATTTCCCAAAATCAATAACCAATCCACCATTCACAATTCACAATTCATAAATGTCATTCACATGCGCACATAAGTAATAAATATATCCGTACTCCATGATCCACCTAATAAAAATTCTATCATGGCATGAATCAATGCATTTAAACACATTAATGCAATTTCACAACTCATGTAAAAAATAACACAATATGATGATGAATCTATATATAAACATTAAAATGCATAAATGAAGATTCTTAAACTCACACGATACCCCAATAAATCCCTACCTCAAACTTGATAAAATATCCAGTAAAATACTAACAATCAAAACAATATGGTTGTGTAGAGAATGAAGAAACGAACGGTTCTCCCTTCACGCCTTCATTTGTACCCTGTTATGCCCGAAACCAATTAACACATATTGAATAATTTTTTTTTATATATAACCATATTTATTTTTATAATAATATTTGCCAATAAACATTCTAATATATATAAATATATACTCAAAAATATTCAGGATTAATAGACAAAATTTAGCTACTTAATTAAGAATCGAAAAGTTCGGTTTCGAATACTACCGTAAAACGGACAGCAGGTAATCTATGATTTTTTAGAAAAATCTACAGGTTTGATAAAAATATGAAATTTATAGGATACACTCCAAACCTCTACGTAGGTCTACTGTAAAATTTTCATAAGCTTTAATCAAAGGACAGTGGTCCAAAATAATTATAAAAGACAACTTTCCTAACAGTTCCGAAAACTGAACACCCTTTACTCCAAGATTTTTACAAACCTATCCATGAATTAAATGACTACCAAAATCTCCAGATTTACATCTTATATACTCAAGATCATGTGATAAAATGATAAGTACAAAATTAGAATTATAGATAGCTCAAATTGGTAATACAAGTTCTGGTTTTAAACTATGATTGAAACTGAACAGTTACTACTCAACACTTTTTATTACCAGTATAAATTAACTTAAAATTCTTGATATTTAATAAATATGTCCTAGACATATACAAAATGTTATAATAACAGTTTCAAGATTTATAAGAATACGAAACCATATGAAACAATTGGCTAAACCGAAACCAAAATCGGATCAGCAAGCAGTAAAATATCACTGGACAACCTATTTCCATGATTTTTAGAAAATTACATATTTATCTAAATGATCTGAAATTTTGAGAGATGATAATAGACATATACAAAAGAATACTGTAAAAGTTTCAAAACTTTATAAATAATTTAACATGGTCTATAAATTTCTCAAACCGAGTAAAAATAAACGGTCTGCAGCAACAACAATATCCGAATAACATGTTATTCCTAGATTTTTAATTAACTCTCTACTTATCTATAAATTCTGAAATTTTCACGAACATATAATCACATACCTATATATGATCTGTAAAATTTTCATAAACTAATTTTGATCCGTACATATATTATAAATTAGAGATCTAAAGCCTTGATTTTCACTAAACATGTAAACTAGCAATCTGGAATTTTTGAAAAATCAAATCAAATTAAATAATATAGATCACATACCGTCATTGGTATTAAACCGAAGATCGGAACACGTAGAACAACTTCCTAGTTGAGCACAAAATTGAATCCCCACTCTAAGATGCCCAAAATGTAGAGAGAAGAAGATAAGAGAAAAATAGAGAATGATGGAAAAAATGGTTTTGTTTGATTGTTGAGAATATGCAAAAGCTAACCTCAACACATCAATATAATGGCTGAAAATTTTCATCAATAATGTCATAAAGTGGTGTCAATATAATAGATGTATGATTGCACCTTTAAATGATGGAGGAATATGCTTTTGGAAAGTTAAAGATAAAAATAAAAATAAACATGTGGAATTCGGTCACACATTTACACATAATGAATATATTGCAAAAGTTACCCTCATCTTTATCAAACTCAAAAGTAACCCCCACATTTAATTAAAATATCAAAACTACCCGATCAACGACAAAAATGAAAATTTTACAAAACATAGGAATGAACCCAAAAATTCAAATCATACAATCCTTAATGCACAAAAACACATGCAATGCCACATAATGCACAAGATAAAAAAAAAATTATAACCGAAGAAAAAGAAATTATTTAAATAAACCCTAACATTACAATGCAGGTGCTACCTATCAGAGGTTGGTCAGAAGGGTGTTCCAAGGGATGATGGGATCCACCATTGAAGCCTACATCGATGACACAGTGGTCAAAAGCAAGGTGAAAGGAGACCATCTAACCGATCTGCAGCAGGTGTTCAACACCCTCCGGAAGTACAATATGAAGCTCAACCCGGCCAAATGTTCTTTCGGAGTGTCCTCAGGCCAGTTTTTGGGGCACATAGTTGATCGGACGAGAATACAAGCTAGCCTTGCGCAAGTCAAAGCTCTCGTAGAGACAGCGGAGCCAAAGTCCCGGAAGGAGATCTAGGTATTAACCGGAAGAATAGCGGCCCTCAGTCGTTTCATCTCTCGGTTAACCGATCGGTGTAGGCCGTTCTTTTAAGCAATAAAGGCGGCACAAGGAGAAGTCTGGGGGCCGGAGCAAGCGGAGGCCCTGAACAAACTCAAAATTTACATGGCAAAGCCCCCGATACTGGCAACCCCTGAAGCCGATGAGCCTTTGCACCTATATTTGGCCATTTCAACAACATCTACCAGCGTCGTTCTAGTCAAGGAGGGCAAAGGGTACCAGACACCAATCTTCTACACCAGCAAAGCCCTTGCTGATGCAGAAACCCGTTATTCAAAGCAGGAGAAGCTGGTACTATCACTAATCAATGATAAGCGACGTCTTCGACACTATTTTGAAGCACACCCGATCATAGTTCCTACTTTAACTCCGATCAGATCCATAATGGCGAAGCCTGAGTTATCCGGGAGAGTATCAAAATGGGCAATTGAACTTGGGATTTTAGACATAACCTATGTCCCCCGAACGGCCATCAAAGGGCAGGCAGTAGCTGACTTCCTGTTGGAAACAGAAACTACTGACTCCACAGAAGAAGGTGAGCCTGGATTATGGGTCGTATTCATAGACGGATCATCCAACATCAACGGAGCAGGGATCGGAGTAGTACTCGTAACACCGGATGGTATTAAAATCCAACAATCCGTTAGACTGGAATTTCCAGCCTCTAACAATAAAGCAGAGTATGAGGCCCTTCTTGCAGGAATTCGGTTGGCCCGAAACCTTCAAGTCCAAAAAGTAGAAGTACGAAGTGATTCTCAGCTAGTCGTACGATAGTTAAATGGGGAGTATGAAACCCGAGAGCCGAAGATGGAAGCATACAAGAATCTGGTTCTAAGGGAGGCTGAAGAGTTCCAGCAAATAAACTTTGAACAGATTCCCAGAGGAGATAACTCCGTAGCAGATCATCTGGTTAACCAAGCCTCCGCGGCAGGAGAAAATATGACTCGCACTGTACCAATAGACTTCATCGTCCGATCTAGCTTGGAACCCCCTGAAGAAGTAATGGTTATCCCATGGGAACCAAGTTGGATGGATCCGATAGTAGATTATCTGAGATTTGGGACATTGCCTGAATCAAAATCAGAAGCCCAGAAGATAAGAATGAAGGCAGCCAGATATGCCCTCTACAACGGCCAACTATACCGAAAGTCTTTCTCCGGACCATACTTGAGATGTCTCACCCCATCCGAGGCTACGGCAGTCATGGAAGAGATTCATGCAGGAGCTTGCGGCAATCACTCCGGAGGAAGGTCCCTAGCTCATAAAGTTCTCACCCAGGGGTACTTCTGGCCCTGCCTAGCAAGGGACACTGAGATCTACACCCGCCATTGCAAAAAGTGTCAGTTTCATGGAGATGTCATTCATCCACCGCCGGAACTTCTGAACCCAACAATTGTTCCTCACCCCTTTGCCCGATGGGGTATGGATATTGTGGGTCCTATCCCGCAGGCAATACGGTGTACCACGCATGTTCTCTTGGCTACCGATTATTTTACCAAATGGGTGGAAGCCGAGGCATGTCCCACCGTAACAGGTAGCCATGTTATAAAGTTCATCTGGAGCCACATTATCTGTAGATTCGGTCTACCCTGAACCATAATGATGGACAATGACACCAACCTGGATAACAGAAAGGTTCAAGCATTCCTGGCAAAACATGGAATCAATCAAAATACTTCTTCCGTCGGCTATCCACAGGGGAATGGACAAGCCGAAAGGACAAACATAACCATTTTTGACACACTGAGGAAAAAACTTGAAGATGCAAAAGGGGTATGGTTGGAAAAGTTGCCTGAGGTGTTGTGGTCCTATCGGACTACTCCAAGGCAACCTACTGAGGAGACCCCTTTCGCCATGGCTTATGGGGCCGAAACAGTTATACCAATCGAGTTGAGGGTACCTACTTTAAGGAGTCAGGCATGGGAAGAAGGTCCAAACAATCAGCACCAAGCCGATGATCTGGACCTCTTGGAAGAAAGAAGGGAAACAACCGGGATAAAACTAGCTGCCTATCAGCAACAAGTCAGGGCATGATTCAACCAGAAAGTCAAAAGAAGAGAGTTCCAAGTGGGCGATATGGTGCTCAGAAGGAAGATTGGGATTGTAGGCAAATTACGAGAGACATGGGAAGGAACTTACACAGTGGTTGAGGTTATCGGGCGCGGTGCTTATCGGGTTCGGAAGAACGAAACAGGCCGCCTCGAGTCCAACTCTCAGAATTCTTATCGGTTAAAGAAGTATTATCCTTAGATAGCTACTTTTCTTGTTATGAAATAAAACGGTGTCTTACTATGACATCCTTTTTACAAAACATCTGTGCCCGATGTCCGGCACCTCTGCTTCATGATTTTCAAGTTCATCTCAATAAAGATAGATTATACTTTTATACAAGTGTTTCATGTTTATTAAAATATTCCTAAGTGTTTGAGTTCAAACCTGATTTGAACTAATAAGAGGATAAGACATAACCTCAGGGGTCAAATGCCCAAAGGCTTCATGTTTATTAAAATATTCCTAAGTGTTTGAGTTCAAACCTGATTTGATCTAATAAGAGGATAAAATATAGCCTCAGGGGTCAAATGCCCGAAGGCTTCATGTTTATTAAAATATTCCTAAGTGTTTGAGTTCAAACCTGATTTGCACTAACAAGAGGATAAAACATAGCCTCAGGGGTCAAATGTTCGAAGGTTTCATGCTTATTAAAATATTCCTAAATGTTTGAGTTCAAACCTGATTTGAACTAACAAGAGGATAAAACATAGCCTCAGGGGTCAAATGCCCGAAGGCTTCATGTTTATTAAAATATTCCTAAGTGTTTGAGTTCAAACATGATTTGGACTAACCAGAGGATAAAGCATAGCCTCAGGGGCCAGATGCCCGAAGGCTCAATTGATTCATAAAAAGCTAAGTACAAACACTAAAAACCAACACAAGAGAAGAATAAATGCTGGAAAGGGGGGAAATTCTTGATTCATTATAAAGAGAAAAGAGAGTTACAAAATTACCCTTATGAGGAAAGTAAGTACATATAAAGATAAAAAGCCTAAACTACTGATCGGGAGGATGATATTACTCTCCCTTCAGAATTGCGGCAAACTTCTTCTCATTTTCAAAGGCAGGAGGGTTCTTGTAGGGCATGGGCACACCCATATGGGCATTAAGCTCCTCTGTGGTCTTGAACTCCCGGGATTCCAGAGGGATGTGCTCCATTTCATCCCGCTGTCGCCAGGCCCTGGACGATCGGAGATCATAGATAAGACAGTATCTGTTATACATGTCAAGTCCTCCTAGCCGACACACTTCATCTTTAGCCCGCTCAAGAGCCAGCGAGTTCTCAGAATCTGCCAAGAGTTTATCTGAGTCTGCCTTCTCGGCTGCCAGCCTTTTATTAGCTACCCTGACTTCTTCCAGCTTAGCAGCCAAGGCAAGTTTCTCAGTCATCAAAGCCCATTTTTCCGCCTCACTAGTCTCCAGAAGGGTTTTCTGTTCAGTGATGGTCTGACGAAGGCCATTAGCTTCTTTAACTAGTGTGGTCCGGTGGGCGTCATTCTGATTAACTTGGGCCTTCAGACTGGCCATTTCCTTGACGTCGGTCTCCAAAAGGCTGTTATAAGCTTGAACGCCATAAAGAAGTTGCGCAAAAAAGAAATGATCATCGCACGAAAGGGCAAACACCGAATAAGCTAAGTACGAAAAATGAACAAAGTTTTTACCTCCATGACCATTATTGAAGTTTTCTTTGCAAGATCAGTTCTGGTGATTTTTGTCTGGGTGACCCTATCAGCCGGTGTCCAGATCCTTTTGGCCATAGCCCGAAGAGCTTCTGGCTAATTAAGGGTGATGTGATCAGCACATACCGGAGTCCCATCCGGCAGCAGAAACTTCGGCTCCCAGGGAATCAAAGCTTGGGATGATTTAGGAGCAGCAGGAGTTTTGCTTGAAGAATAATTATCAACTTGTGTCCTGGCCCTTTTAGTACCCACCCCACCAGTTGTACTAGATCAGGTCCTCACAGTCGGAGCATTAACAGGAGGCGGAGGTGAAGCTGCTGGGTTCTACCCTGATAGCGATGCCGACCTCTGAGCAGGTGGAGGTACCGAAGCCGCAGGCGGTGCTGTCAATAATGGCACAGCATCGACGAGGGTGACCCCTTCGGGAACCTGAGGGATTCTGGCAGAGATGGGTTTGTCTGGAAGGCCATCCTGTCAACAGCAGTGCCCAAGTTAGAGACCGACTCAAGATTGTCCAAGGTCAGCAGGTCAGTAGCCGATTGGGTTTTGCCCTAGACATGGGTTTTCAAGAGGCCTATACGGTGTTTTATGAATGTAAGGGGAAGGTCCTTGTCCTCATAACCAAGAAATTTGAAGGCATAGTCCCCCCGATGAAGGTCATAGTGCTCATAAAGGCAAGAGACCTTATGGAGGGGGCGGTAGATAGGCAGATGAATGGGACCGAACTTATTGGGGATCGGGAATATTCGAGAAAAAGGGTATGACCAGTTGCCACTCAAAACTACCATTCGTTCTTTCCATCCCTTATCCGATTTTTAGATATCGGTACATATGTTACGGCCCTGGAAGGGGAAAATGTTGTATCTACCCTTACTTGCTCGGACATTTTGGAAGAAGTAATAAAGGAGTAGGTCTGCCAAACCTAAATTGAGATCTAAGTCCCTATTGTACAATAAAAGCATAGACATGATCCTAAGACTGTTCGGGTTCAGCTGAAGGGGATGCACACCTAGCATAAAGAACACGTAGTGGAAAAGAGGGTTAAGGGGGAACCTTAGAACCCTGAGATGGGATGCCGATAACAGGATACTGCCAGGAGCTAGCCCCTGGCTCTGGGTAAAATCTAGGTAGCCAGGGTAAGGGGACACAACAACATCCTTGGGGACTTGTGTCTCAGCCCGAAGGTGTTTAACATCCACTTCAGGTCGGGCTTTCTTAAGTGGGGCCACTACAAATGGTTCAGAAGGCTTCGGTTTCATAGGTTCGGTTGCTGATGAACCCGGAAGGTCGGTACTTTGAGGAGTTGTCTTTTTGGCTCTTTTACGGGTAGACTGGGGACTGTCATTACTAGTGGGATCAGTGCCCGAAGTGGAGGACAAGACAACTTCCTCCACTGATCGGGTATCATCACTATCAGACATAATTCTAAAGAAAGGTAGAAGAGACAGAAGGGGGTAAAGATGAAAATTAAAGAAAGAAAGGAAAAGAAGAGACCGGTCGACTTACTCAGATTGGTGAACGAAGAGTCACAGAAACTTCGGGTAGCAACAGGTTTCTGTCCTATTAATAAATCTGGGATGACCGACGGGAAGGATTGTTGCAAGAACAAGGAAATAAAACCTAGAGATGAAGAGCTAAGGAAGAGAGAGGCTAGAGCAGAAAAATGCAAAGTATAAAATGAGAAATGAAATAAAGAGGTGTGGGTTTTAATAGAAGGGGAGAATGAGGCCAAAGGGTTGCACGAAGTCCGAAGGTCACGACCCACGATGAGCCGTCATGGAGCTACAATCAAGGGAATAGTGGCCGCACATTTCAAAAGCCAATAAATGCTCATAATTGGTTGGCAACTCACCGAACCCCTTTTCCCTAAAGTGCATGAATGTATGTGTATATAGCAGAGTTTGAAATTTTTGGTCATGGGCTTTTTACAAAAGCCCATAACCTCAGGGGCATGTGTAATAGTTAAAAATATCTGGCCCAATCGAGACATGCCACAGGACTAATGGGCCGACGACGGATGGGCCGAAGGCCGATGGGCCGGAAGAGGATGGGCTGAAAATAAGCAGGCCAAAACAATAATGGACCTATGGAAAATTCTAGAAGTTAAAGTAATCCACAAGGCAGGGAGTTGTCCAATTATAGAATAAAGAGTCCAAAAAAAGGTAGAGTCTATCAAATCCCTTGATTTAAGGGATTGATAAACTTAGACACATGGGCTTAACCCATCTTCCATAATTGTGTATAAATATATGGCTTTGATGAATGAGAAAGGATCCAAATTTTTACCCAATTATTATTGTGTAACTTTTCTGCATTTACAGTATTACATAAATAAATTCTCTACAAAGTCACCCCCCCTACTTGAAATCCTGGCTCTGCCACTAGTTGTAGTTCTTAATAGGACTCATTATTTTTATAAGTCGATGAAGAGAAATAATTTGAAAAAGTATAAGATTATATTGTATTGGGATTCGAAACTGGATAAGTATTTTGGGACAAATAAAGTTGAGAAAGTGGACAACTAGCATGAGACAGAGGAGTATGAGAAAATACGGTTGTCCCTTCAACAACATTATGATGAAGACTTGAAATTTCTTGGGATTACTAGAAATTATTCAATAATTGAATAACTTCACCTACCAAAAAAAAAGTATTCACGAAGCCTGAGTAATTCTTTATGTGTTCAATAAAAATGAAAATTTATGATATCCCTTATATTTGTTTCACTAAAAGAGTTAATAGTTTTATTGACGATCGCATTTGCCACTAAAAAGGGTAAGACTTATCATTATATCGTTAGTAAAAACTGATGTTATACCTTAAATTTTCTAAACAAACAAATCAATTTTTTTATAACGTCGGGAGAGTAATTTGACCCAAAAATAAAAATAAAATAATTTTTTTTAAGGTATAATGTCAGTTTTTTTTTTAAAGTATAACGTCATTTTTTCCTAATGTTATAATGATTGTAGGCATATGTATTATTTTAAGGTGCACTTGACTCGTATAGGGGTCTCCTTTAGGGTATTGGGCTACTGGGTAGAGCCTTGGACCCGCCCCACTGAAGTTGGTATACGGGTTGACCCATTGTGTCTGACATCGGAACGGATTACTCATGGCAACTCAAAGCCTTCTAAAGGTGGTCCTTTTGCGGGCAACGCAGCTTGTGGAATTGAAGAGTGTACACGGGCGTAGTACCTCCATGGTCTACGAGTCCTGATGATGTAGCAGTATCCCATGGGCATTTACCACCATTTTTGCACATCTCTAGCGGTATATGCATGTTCTGCAAATGTTATTGGGGAGTGATCCATTGCACGACTGATCCGACTGTGGCCATAGATGCTGCGTAGCTTTGACACATAGACAGCGCGACACCATCCTCATATTTTGAAGGGATTGGAAAGAACATGTGACATGGAGGTTAGGGGTGTAGTTTAGTTATAATAAAGGCCCATATTGTGAATTCCACCCGTTATTCTTAATGTGGAAGGAACTCTCCTTATTGACCCACATTATGGCCTTCATCACTTATTAGAGATATATAGAGCATTGGTAGGACATGGGGACCACTTCAATTAAGACAATATTTTAAGCAAGTGACCTATAAATAGAAGGCAATAGTGCTTGCCTAGGGATCCCAACTTCATTCTCATTTTTTTTCCTTTTTTGGAGGCCACTCCTTTAGGACGGCGCCTACTTTCCTCCTCTTCAGCTTCTCTTTCTTCTTTCTCTCACAGGGCTTCAGCCATGGGAAGTTGATTTCTACCTTTACCACATCTCACCCTTCTTTTTTATTTTCTTTTCTCTTCTCCATCTCTTGGTCTTTAGCTACTTTGGGGGATATTTTATTTTGGGGATTTTAACTCTACTAGTGATCATTACCCACTCTCTTGCTGTGATGAGACTACACTCTTTGCTCTTCTCCACCTTTTCTTTTCACCCTCTTTGCTTGAGATTTCGACCATGGATTTTGACCCATATGTTATGACTTTCTAGTGGAGCCTTCTCTTCGGTTTTTCTCTCATTTTACATCTTTTTCACCCATAGTTTTTGGCTACCACAGTGGGAGAGAAAGGCAGGCCAATAGCATACCCAAAAGATCATCTCGCATAGCCATGTCGTCTCAAACACCTTATTCTACTACATTTCCACATATTCTACCAAGGCTGGAGTCAGTTGCACATGCCGGTGCTGAGAGCCACGCTCCTAGAGAGACGAGTCAGCCACTACGAGGGCTCCTCATGATCAATCGACCCCTACCAAGTCCAATGACGACAAACCCAAGGCATCGACATGGCGGAGTCCTAGCTTAGAGAGCCATCACTTGACCATCCCTCAGCCTCTCGTGAGCAAGAAACGACCAGTGCTCATTCCTCCAGTCGCACTGTCACCAGGACGAAGCACCACAGAAGAACCCAGAGCAGGTCCCATGACACCGCCACCTTAAGGTCATCTGGTAGGGGTGACCGTGATGCACTTCTCATGGAGGGCTTATTTGTTCTGCAAACCACCCAGCAGAAGATGTGGGATGAGCATAAAACGATGTTCACCTTTGCCATGCCTGACACAACCAATAACGCAGCACTCACACCAGCACAAACACCAATATCTATCATTCGCAGTGATGTCATGGTAACGCCCCCACATGCGACCTTAGCATTTCCCCATGGCCACACCACGACGGCATCTCTTACTCCTTTTAGCTCAGCCCAACATAGTATTTCCCCTTATGTTACACTTGACCAGCTACGTGCCATCGAGGATGATGAGAAATTTTTAGAGGACCCCGAGGAGGATGCGGATGCTTTCATGGTGTCGGCTGACCAGCAGAGGAAGAGGTTTCGACCGACTCCACCTCCCTTCCCTTGTAGTTGTAAGCAGGTTTTAGCCGTATTGAGCCAGTGGATCCGCGACAAGGTCGTCAGCCTACCCCCAGCACTTGAGGACAATCACAAGGACCTAGTGAATGATCCCCACTTCTGCCACTTCCACTGAGGAATGAGGCACCCACTAATGGAGTGCTGGAGTCTTCGTGACCTCTTCTAGAAGAAGTTGAATTCTGGTGAGCTGGAGCATTTAAAGAAGTAGGACGTGCACGACAATCCTTTCCCGAGCCACAATGCGGGAGTGCATGTCGTTTCCTGTGAGGATCGTGGTACTTTAGAGGAGCTTTAAGGTGAGGAGGTAGCCTGACTGAATGAGCAAGCTTAGAAAGGCATCCGGGATCGTATGACCCAATTGGCCGACTTTATGAGGGATTTTTTTGATAAGCTTAAACTTGATTCAGATTCCAGAGCTGAGGTGACTAAAGTGTTGATTAGGGTTGTTTGTAGAATAAGTATAGATGTTCAAGAGGATAAGCCCACTACCTCAGCGAAGTTGGACCATGATGGACATGTAACCTTCTCCGAGGCGGACAAGCTCATTGAGGGGGGCCCACAATCACCCATTGTATGTACCTGCAACCATTAATGGATTGGACTTCAAGAGAATATTTTTGGACAATGGTGTATCTTTCAACATCATGTCAGTCGCAGTCATAAGGAAGGCCTTGATTAAGGAGGAGTATATGATCGGGAAGTCGATAGATATTTCAGGTTTCAACGGGATTAGGCAGAAAACCCTGGGTTATGTTACTGCTGACCTGCAGGTGGGGGACATTCGAGGGCCCGTTAGGTTCCATTTCATTGAAGGGGAGCCATCCTACCATGTTTTCTTGGGAAGGTCATGGATGCACCTTCTTGGTGTAGTTCCTTCCTCGTATTACCAGGTTATGAAGGTCAATTGGGGTACCGACACCACCATTGTTAAGGCCACAAGGAATCATTTTTCTCTTAGTGAGGTACATTTATCTGATGCTATATATTTCACTAAATTTTCAGCTGCAAAAGAGGACCTTGAGGAAGGCGAGGTACATGCTACTCCATTGCCCAATCGGGATGATATTACTGAATCTGATGATGACGACGTAATGGTGGTCATTCCCCAGAAGGGGAAGCGTATGGTAGAGAGCAGTGATGAGCTTTGTAGAAAGGTTCGCAAAGCTGATGGGAGCTTTGTTTATCAGTTATGACGGTGCGAAGGGCCGGATGCCCCAATACAGGCACACAACCCCTACGATGACCATTGCTTAGCCGAGGCATCCGCTCCCATCGAGGACTCAGTGGAGGAGGATGGTCAACAAACAGGGTTAACGGCAACATAGAAAAAGGACATCTAGGAGGTCGATTTGGCTAAGGCTGGGGAGCAGCCCTAAGTGGTATCTGTCAACCGTGATTTACCTGTTGAGCTCAAGGGGCGATTGGTGAGCCTATTAGAGGAGTACCAGGATGTGTTTGCATGGAGTTATGATCAGATGCCTGGACTCGATCCGAACTTGGTTGTGCATCATCTGAATATCGGGCCAGAAATTGTACCGAAGAAGTAGGCCGCTAAAGTGTTTATATCAGAGATTGAATGTTAGATCAAGAAGGAAGTCCAACGCTTATTGCAAGTAGGGTTCATCAAGCCCATTTAGCACCCGACATGGTTGGCTAATGTGGTTCAAATTTGAAAGAAGAATAGAAAGGTCCGCGTCTGTATTGACTTTAGGGACATCAACAAGGCGTGCCCAAAGGATGAGTTTTCATTACCAAATGTCGATGCCATTGTGGATGTCATTGCCGGTCACGTGATGTTTTCCTTTATGGACGATTTCAGTGGTTACAATTATATTAGGATGTCTAAGGAAAACGCGCCCAAGACCATTTTTTTATTCCAATGGGGAATTTCCATTTCACTGTGATGCCGTTTGGGTTGAAGAATACAGGTGCAACATATCAGAGGGCTATGACCGCTGTCATCCATGACATGATTCATGATTCATAATTCAGTCGAGTGTTATGTGGATGACCTAGTGGTTAAGTCAAAACTGCATGTTGATAACCTTGATGACTTGAAGTAGGTCTTCGGTAGATGCATACATTACCAGCTAAAGATGAACCCAGTAAAGTGTATTTTTGGCATGACCAGAGGCAATTTTTTAAGGTTTGTTATGCGTCAGAGGGGCATTGAGGTTGATGGAGACAAGACGACAACAATCATTGCTTTAGATCCATCGCATTCATTGAAACAACTTAAAGGATTCATTGACAAAATCTCTTACTTACGATGTTTTATTCCCGACCTCGCTAAGCTCATGCAGCCATTGATACATCTTCTAAAGAAGAATTCAATTTATGTTTGGACTTCTGAGTGTCAACAGAGTTTTGAGGCCATCAAGAGGATCTTAGCAGCACCGAAAACCATTACTGTGCCCAAGTGAGGAGTGCCCATCCGAATTTATGTTTTAGCGACTGACCATTCATTGGGGACAATCATCGCCCAGGAGGAGAGTGAGTATGAAAGGCCAATTTACTATGCTAGTAGGGTCATCCGTGGTGTCGAGCTTCGGTACACTCCTACGGAGAAGTAGTGCCTTGCGTTGGTTTTTGCCGCGAAGAAGTTCTGGCACTACTTGTCTATACACACAGTGGAGTTGATGACCAATAGTGAGTGAGTACGCTATATGGTAACTCAACCTCCTTCTGGTAGGCTTTTAACCAAGTGGTTAATAGGCCTGTTGAGGATCGACTTTCAGTGTGTTCGACCCACATCCATCAAAGGCCAAACTCTAGCGGATATTTTATCTCACTCTTCTTGCAGCAATGGATCAACCAACTTGAAGATGGGCGAGGCCGAGGTATGGGAGTTATCATTTGATGGAGTGTCCACTTCCCATAATGGTGGGGATGGTATTGTCCTCACACCAGGCAGAGGTGGTCCTCAAGTTCACCTTCCCTGTCAGTTAGATTTCCCTTGCTTGAACAATGAGGCCGAGTATGAAGCATTGTTGTTGGGACTCAAAGAGGCACAAATGTGAGGTGTCCGAAGGTTAAGGGTTAAGGGTGATTCTCAACTCATCCTTAAGTAGGTCACGGGCGAGTTCGCAGTGAAGGAGGCCAATCTTACTCCTTACCGTACCCAGGCGTAGCTTTTGCTCAAACATTTTGATTATGTTGATTTTTCCATGTTTATAGGTGTATGAACCGTTTCCCCGACGCTTTGGCAACCCTGCATCAAAGATCAGACTCGACCTGGATAACTTGTCATTGGAGCTGCGGAGGTGTTCTGCCCCCTCATCATCGAAAGGTTCCAACCCGGTAAAGGTTAATGATTGGCGCACCTCCATCATGAAGAACATTACAAATGAGGGTCACGACGGGTCATCGGCCAAAGGTTTTGTCATCATCAAATGGGATCTTTATTTTAAGGGACCTAAGGGTGTACTGACTCATTGTGTTTATGAGGATAAAGGTACTACCATTCTTTAGGGGACCCATAGAACTGTGTGCGGCGTGGAGGATGTTAGCCTTTACTGGAAGATCCAGCGCTGAGGTTTCTATTGGCCCGGAATGGTGGCAGCCACCAAGGACGTGCAAAGGAATTATGTTTTATGATCTCGCACCCCTCAAGGCAATGAGAGTGCCTTCCATGCTGATTTATCTGACTGGCGAAGGGCTTATATCGACTTCCTCTAGGAAAACAAGTTACCTGACCTCAAGATAGATGCGACAATTGTCAGTAAAATGGCGGTTTGTTTATTTCTTCATGAAGGCGCACTCTATCGCAAGGGATTCTGTGGCAATCCCGTTAAGTTGTATCAACATCAGATTACCTGCAGGTATTACTGACCCACAATGGAGAAGGACACTGCCATTCATGTATGACAATGTGAAGCCTGTCAGAAGCATGAAAACCTTATCCATAATCCAGCCGTTAGCCTTTTTTCTTTATCCACGCTTTGGCCATTCCACAATTGGGCCTTAGATATCATTGAACCAATCACGCCCAAATCCAGGGGGCATGCTTGGATTCTGGCTACTACTGAGCTCTTCACCAATTGGGTTGAGGCCATTCCGTTAAGAAGGACTGTTGCAGCTGTTGTAGTCAGGTTTATCAAGGAGCAGATTATCTACAGGTTTGAAGTACCACACATACTTCTATATGACAACGGGACACCCTTTGTGAACAAAGGTGTGGGGGAACTCTTGGAGCAGTATCGGTGATGCATCATATTTCGACGCCTTACTATCCCAAGGGTAATGGCCAGGCCGAAGCCACCAATAAAACACTGATCCGGATCCTGAGCAAGATATTGCACGATCACGGTAAGGGTTGGGTTGATTAGTTACCAATGGCATTGTGGGCCTATCTCACTTTCAAGTGGCGTGCCACTGAAGAGACTCCATTCGCACTACTATACGGGATTGATGTTGTTCTGCCTGAAGAGTTGGTTGTACCTTCTGGGCGTTTCACAACCTTATATGGACCGATGACAGTCAGCAAAGGTGATGTATTGGAAGTCTTGGATGAGAGAAAGGATGCTACATCAATAACATCACAGAAGTATAGGGCCAGGATTGCAAGGGCTTACAATACTTCTGTTAGAGAAAAGACCTTCATTAAAGGAGACTTAGTCCTGAAAACGGTCAGCATTGTAATGAGGGGTCAAAATCCAGGGAATTTCGCACCTAAGTGGGAAGAACCTTATACTGTGACCAAAGCCTCACCTAATGGTTACTATGAGTTAATGGAGGTGCCAACCAGATTCAGGACAGGCCCCCTTAAAGGCAAATAGATCAAGAGGTTCTATCCTTAAGGATACCTCACTTATCCATCACTGACCTCGTCGCGCTGCACCTCATCCAAGAAATTCCTTTTTATTCTTTATCTCTTTATTCTTTTAGTTCTTTGCCTAAGTTAGATAGGTTGTTAGAGGAAAAGGGTCACTTCTTCGCACATCCCTTTTCCTTTGACATTTTATTTTTGGTTATTTCTTTTAGTTAGTTCTTTGTGAAACAAAAAATCATACATATGTAGGCATACATGTAAGCAAAAAGAGAGATATTATATTCAATGAGAGTTTTTATTTACAAAGGCAAATGTATTACACTTTTTGTTTACAAGTGTTCTTCTAAAAAAAAAATGTACAAGTAAAGGTTGTGTCCTCTATCAGGGCGCATCTTCAAAGAAAGGAGAAGTAGCCTTGAAAGTGTATTCCAGTCTTCTTTTTCCATGCAAGGTTCACAAGAAAATGCACGTGCCATGACAACTTTTCCTTTATCCACTTGCATGAATAGCTGTCAGCCTACGCCTTCTAAGTGTCAACCTGCACACTTCAAAAAAAACACAAACAACAACAAATAAAACGTATACAAAACCAAAAAGCATTCATACATTCCATGCATACATATAACTATAAATAGACCACAAGTTAGCAAAAATGTGTGCATAAAGTGAAATAACCCTAATTTATATATTAAATTGTTTTGGTATTTATGATGTGGGTATATATGCAATTTAGAAATTTTAATGTGTAATTTGTACTTTAGAAATTTTGGTGTGTAAATTAGTAATTGTGATATGTGTAATTATGTGTAAATATATATATATATGAATCGGATAAGTGTAAATTATAAATTAATGGTATTTATTTAATATAAAAGAAAAGGGGAAAATGAGAATGATTAATGTTAAAGTGAGTTAGGTGTTGACTTGATGTGTAAAGAGGAAGAAATTGGGTAAAGGTGGAGACAAAGTCTTATAGGTGAGGGCCCAATGTTTTAAAAAAAATATATATTTTTTAAATTTAATAAAATGAGGTCTTGTATTCATAATGAAGGTATTTTCATTATGAGTACATGTTTTATGTTTTGAGAGAAAAATGACATATGTGTTCTTGGAGAGAATTGGAGAGAATATAAAGAGTTCTTGGAGAGGAGGTGATGATCTTGGATGAATTTTGGGCTTGAAGATATAAATCAAAGCTGGATAATTTAAGGCAAGTTATAACTCTATTATACCCCTTTGGATTTATAAATCCAAGACCTTTATGAAATAATATGTATAAATAAATATATATTATTTATACATAGTTAATTTTCTATAAAAAATAATTATATAAGTGTTATCATGTATATAAATGCATATATATATGGATAGATGAATGTTTAATGATTATTATTATATATTTCATATTATCTTTAAATTGTATTTTAATTATAAAATACATCTATAATCATGGAATTTATCATCAAATACTAGTTAAGAAGCTTTATTAATATTTAAAATTATTTAAATAGGCTTATTGAAATTTATAGAAATTTTAAGAATTATTGTGGAAATTTTCAAAAATTATATAAATCTGTAAATCTAGTGTGGCTGATTGTATGTTGTTATGGTACACTTGGTATGAAAATAATTATATAAGAGTACTGAAATCTCGTGTGGAAGGATATAGGATACTATGATGTATTCATTTTTGTAACCATATGATTAGATGAAATCTTTAATCCTTACCATTGAAGTAAACTATAGTTATTGGGTATAATCTAGTGTAAGTGTGCACACACTAAGCATAACTTTGACTAATTAAAATCATCCAAATATATGAGAAATGATCCGGTGTAAATGTGCACACCGTAGGCATGTGAAATTCACTGAAATTATATTCAAACCCTTGAATATTACTATAACTACGGATATACCCCGGACTTTACTGAAATTATAGTTTGACCCTTAATTATATTATGATTTGACCCCTTATATTTATACTAATGACAGTATGACCCCTATAAGTTATGGACATTACAGATTAGTCCCCATAACATTTCTGAAGTTACAGTAGGATCCCCGTACTGCACTGTAATTACAGTTTGACCCCAAATCTTTCTTTAAAAGATATTTGGGATCCCTATACGTTAAATAAGTAATATTGTGATTTCGGATCTCATTATTAACCTATCATAAAATATGTTAAGGTTACAATGGTGTTAAATATGTTCATTAGAATGGTTTATCAATGATTATACTATGGAAGTTGGTATTTGTTATTTATTGAATATAATGGTTTATTATGTTGATATAAATCATTATGTATGATTTCGTACATATGTGTAATATGTGATATACAGTGATGTGTAGGATATTCACATTTATTATGTTAATAAGCATATTTGTGTGCGGTGATGTATGAGATGAAATAAATAATGCAAGGGAATTGATAAATTTGTAAATCATAATATTTAACTAAATAAATATGGATTGAAGATGTTTAAGGAACTACTTAGAGGCTGACTATTAACGTAGTCTCATGAGTATCACGGGACAAGGTTGAGTTGTCACGACATGGGTGAATTGTCGGGTACGTGGTTAAAATAAGGTTTAGATAAGTTGTCTAGTGGCATAAGAAAATTATTATGAATATTAATAGGCTCATTTATATGATATTGGTGAGGCATGGTGAGACATGGTATGCATGGGTTATTTATCCTAAAAGGGATAATAAAATATATTTATTTAATTATGAAAATATATTAATGCACATATTTCATTGGTTATTTATTTTAAAATGTATAATTATATATCTTTTAATTGAGTATGAGAATATATTATAAAATATATTTATGCATGGATTATTTATTTTAAAAGGTATAATAATATATCTTCTATTTGATTAGGGGAAAAATATTATAAAATATGTTTATGCATGGGAGGCATGGGGTATTTCTTTTAAATTATATAATTATGTATCTTTTATTAGATTATGTGAGATACATATTATAAAATATGTGCGTGCATAGGATGGATTGGTTATTTTAAATAAATAGGTGAATTATCGGGGTACGTGGTTAAAATAAAGTTTAGATAAGTTGTCTAGTGGCATAAGAAAATTATTATGAATATTAATAGGTTCATTTATATGATATTGGTGAGGCATGGTGAGACATGGTATGCATGGGTTATTTATCCTAAAAGGGATAATAATATATTTTTATTTGATTATGAAAATATATTAATGCACATATTTCATTGGTTATTTATTTTAAAAGGTATAATTATATATCTTTTAATTGATTATGAGAATATATTATAAAATATATTTATGCATGGATTATTTATTTTAAAAGGTATAATAATATATCTTCTATTTGATTAGGGAAAAAATATTATAAAATATGTTTATGCATGGGAGGCATGAGATATTTCTTTTAAAATATATAATTTTATATCTTTTATTTGATTATGTGAGATACATATTATAAAATATGTGTATGCATATGTTGCATTGGTTATTTTAA
The DNA here is from genome assembly GCA_963922005.1 of Cornus suecica. Lineage (NCBI taxonomy): Eukaryota > Viridiplantae > Streptophyta > Magnoliopsida > Cornales > Cornaceae > Cornus > Cornus suecica. The sequence goes on from OY998238.1 coordinate 24,003,640, forward strand.
AAATAAATAAATATATATATATATATATATATATATATTTATATATCTTTTATATGATTATGAAAGGAAAGTGAAAGACAAATCTTATTACATAGGGTCTATATATCCATGTTGTTTCGTTCATAGATGTTGGCTTTATCGGTCCTCTGTTGGGTTGTAGTAATAGTGGACTTGCTCGTGGGTTTAACCCATCTTGTTGTTATCATTTTAGGTCTGGGATAGTTTAGCCACCGGGTTAAGGTTTTGAGTCATCGCATTTTGTTCGTGATCGTCTACTCCATTCCTACTTTTGGTTTACAGTGTATATTTGGTATAAAACTATTGTAAATTAGGAAAGGTTATTAAAAATGTAATTTTTATTTAGGGGTCCTTCGTTAACAGGATTCCTAAGTTGTATCTTAAAGTTTTTTATAAGATTTGACGTCAGTGTTGCTTCCGCTATGATTTTTTTTTATTTCAAAAATTTTCTATTGTATTATGTGTTTTTGTATATCAATTGCAAGGTATTTCCCGATCTTCGTGTGTGAGTCTGGCCAACTCACGTGCGGAAATTGGGGGTATCACATAAAGTATGTGTTAGTCAAAATATATGTAAGGTTAAACGTGCCCAAAACACGCTTTCAAAAATAGTAAGCCCGCCCTCAGGCAAGCGTAGTATTGTACTTGTGTTAAAGTTCACATACCCACAAATAAATATTATTAAATTGTCTCAAATTATTTCTAATGACCATCAAAAGATTGTTTTAAGGTTGCAAGGGTTAAGAATCAGGTTTAAGTCTTCACAGTAACAGAAAGGGATCAGTGTCCCTCACACGGTCCTCCATTCTTTGTCCATCAGCATCCTCCAATAGTTGAATAGCATCCGCTTCCTTATGCACCGCCTCAGTGTCGGCCCTATCAGCATTCTCTAGTAGCGCCTTAGCATCTCTTCTTATTTGGGTCGCCTCATCCCTGAGCTGCCCAGACTCGGCATGGGCATTCTCACCAGCAAGGCGTAGGACACCACCATTGTCCTTTGCCTCGATCTTGTCTAGCATCTCTATAAACCAATCCATATTTATCCCAAACTGCATAGCCTGGGCTACAAATCTCCTGGCATAATTTAAAGCCTGGAGGTCCACATCTTTTACAGTGGCCCTAACCACGTGCTGAAAGTACAGAGCAAACCCATCAAACATAGTCGGTTGGGCATGTTCAAAGGCTATGTTAAAGCCATCGAGCATCCCATAATGGGCAGTAGCAAGGCGATTCAAGATGGGTATGGAGGACCTACTGCAATAGAAACCCCTCAATCTGGGCAACTCTGGGGGACCAAAAATAGGCATAAGGTTCACAGCCCGAGGGACTGAACCTTCTGGGGCATCAGCGGGTCTAGGATCTGCAGTAAGGGCCTAACATGGATTATTTTTAGGGGCACGAGGAGGAGACGAATGGTCACACCTAGGAGGGAAAGTCGTCTCTTCATCAGAAGATAAATCAATGGGGGCAGAGTTTGAAGGGGTTAAGGAAGGAGATTTGAAGATGCTGGCTTTACGGGCAGAGCGTCGTGGCTTTTTCACTGATGGACAGATGGGATTTGGAGATGCTTACCTCTTGGAATTCCTGTGGACTAAGGGGACTTCATCTTAGCTATCTCCTTCCTCTGAAATAAGAGTTTTCTTGGAAAGGGTGCTCCTCTGTAAGAGGGACATAATCACCATTGTCAGATAATGAGGAAGTACAAGGATGGAGACCAGTTTTACCCATGTCCCCCGTTCCTTTTATCTCTTTCTCTTGTCTTTTAATTTTCTCTTTTTTTATTATTTATCTCTCTTTCTAAGTGTTTTAGACTTGTGTTGAAAAGTGAATGAAAAATAGGTAAAGGGAGGGGGTATTTATACCTGAATGAATAGACTCTTGGGTTCATAAGGAATGCGAGGCACCGGATCCTATATTCAAGAAGGAACCAGTTAGAGCATTCAAGTCTTCAGAGGTAGAAATCTTCTACACCACACCCCATAGAATTTTAGTGCAAAGCAAATCCGCGTCACCAAAGGCATCATCAATGTTATATGGAGGAACCTCTAGGCCGGGGGCATCAGGCCTCCTCCTCTTTAATGATCTCGTCCTGCTTGCAATAGAAGGGGACTGCGATTATGATGAGGCACTTGGGTACAAAAAGAAAGGGAAAATTCATTTAAACGTTTAAAACTTATATTTATTTCCCCCTTTATATATATACACATGTATGTAAGAAAACTCCACTCAAGAGGGGACAAAAAGTATACTAATGACTTTAATTTAAGTACAAAATTAGGTTACTTACACGGGTGGATGCACTAGGATGCCTAGGAGGAGGAGCTGAGGGTCCTGTTTCGTCTTGAATAGGTTTTTGCCTCGATAAAGTCGGGCGACTTTGGGTTGGAGGATTCTGTTGCACAGGGACTTGAGGAATTGGCTGATCAGGGACTACATGGGCTTGATTCTGGGGAAGGTGTACATCAAAGGGTTCCAGGGGAATAGTACGAACTACTATCTATGATCTTGATCTTCGATTTGCTGGGAACATGTCATGAGAAAACATCGGTACATCAGCAATAACATGTTGCACGACATAACTAGGACTCCCTTTGGAAAAAGGGAGTGGTATAGTAGTGTACCACCGTATCATTCTTGTTAATAACCCTGGGTTTGCTCCTGCGAGCTGATGACTGAACAAAAACCTACAGGGCATCAAGGTTCGATCTCTAGAACATGCCAAACGATGGTGTGATATCACTGCAACGAAGATATGAGGGCAAGGCAAAAGGATGAGGGGGACTGTTCAAATATGACAGGTGATCGGCAGGGCCAAACCTAATTAGGTTCAGTCCTTATTACTAGGCAGGGATAATAAATAATAATAATAAAAAAAAATTGTGCAAATAAGCCCTTAAAGTTGACCTAGTTTTCCCTAGCGCAATTGCATAAATCAGTTGTAATATAATATCTTAAGATAGGGTATATCGTAACCACAGGTACTAAGTTGTACTCTAAATTCTAATAAAGTAATATTCTTGAATTGCTAAGATAATTTGATTTGGGTTTTGATTATAAACTAATAAACAACTAAATTAAATAAATCAAATAAAGATAGTTTTAAGATAGAGACAATAGAGATAAAATCTAGGTATTCTAACGCCATCACTAACTGCATAGTATAGTCTTAAATTCATTCAACTATAAGGGTGATCCATCATATGTGAATCAGATATAGGGTCACAACATTGACAAACCCTAATTCCAAAAAAGGAACAATCAATCTATCATTGGCACAAGCCATCTCTAATAAAGCATAACTAGTACATGAATCTACTTTAAACTACTCCTACTAACATAAATTAAAAGCATGTCACTCGTTGTCTCTTTTAAGCATGGTCTGTCTAAATCAAGATTGCATGTTAATAACCACTATTATGTAGAAAATCATGAGTTAAGCATCCGAGTTCTAGCCCATATTGAATAACCATGATTGTGTAAGATAAAACATTCATTCAAGCTAAAACAAGACATAGAATAAACATACAATCTTATATAAAATCAAACGTAATCACTCATCTACATAATCATCACATACGTGTCATTCAGTTTCCCCTAAAAAAATTGAAATAAATAAAAGATACATTACTTGGCTAGGATTTTGTTAAAAATCCTAGATACCCGTTTAGCCGCTCATGGTTGTGGTGATCTCTATTGTTGATGTAGACACCGCCTCTATGATCATTGATTCTCCTTTGCCAAAACACGCAATTTTGTGCCTTTATTCTCTGATCTCTGACCTAGAATCTCCCATTGAAAAGATGAAAGATGAAGTATATGGAGGGTAGATAAATAGATTCATAGATATAGAACTATGAACCCAACCCTTTAATTTATAGAGTTTGATCAAGTCCTGTTTGGATACGAATTACTTCACCATCAAGTAAATCATTTTCTTTTGTGAATTGATGAGAAAGGAAATGAATTCAGATCATAATATGTCTAAAATAGGTCCTAAGGTGTATTGAAATCAAAACCAAGTCAAACGGGGTTGAAATGGGGTCCACTCATGATGTTTAATTCGTCCAACCTGAAGTTAACCCGCAGTTAATTTTCAGCTTCGTCGCGCTGCATTGTTTTTATTATATCTGGAGCTACGGGAGGAATGTTTGTGTGATTCAAAGTGCGTTGGAAAGTTGACTTCAAGCTCTTGATGTTAGGCTCAATAATTACTCTATTTGAATTTTTTTTATCAGGTTATGGTGGTTTGAATGAGGCTGAAGTTGTAACTTTAAATTCTGTAATTTGGCTCACCGAGTACTCGGTAGCTCCAGGGTTGCGCGCAAACGTGCGTAAGTTCGCAAAAGCTCTCGGGTGATTTTTTCTTCCTTCGCACAAGTTCGCGTACTTTCGCACTCACTCTGCTGAGTACTCGGTAGTTCTTCACCTTGAATTATACATTTCACCCTCTTTTGCTCCATTTCTCTTCTCGGTTTCATTCATTTTGCATCCTTGACTTGTTTTTGGTCCTTTATAGATATTTTATCCATGATTTTAGCTCTCGAACAATCTTGAGTTACAAATCCTGTTAATTCACTTAATTAAACTCATTTTACATAACAGTGTATAATTAGGAGTCTTATATGTATGATATTTGGCTCCTATCAGCAGGTTCTCAATAAGGAATCTTTCAGAACTAAGGGCAAAACTTTGTGAGGGGGTTAATGTAGTAAGAACGCCCTGGTCAAAGACAAATTGGCTAGCTGCACGATGGGGATTATAGCTAGCAAGAGACACTCTATCCTCAAACCAGGCGGGCAATAAACACTTTCTTAAAACTAACAAGAGTTCAAAATCAAAATGGGGTGAATTAGGGGCAGGATTGAGCATACATGGTTCTTCACCAAGAGGGTCTGAGCAGGGAAACCAGGTAAAATTACAGAGTAGGGCCTAAATTGAAATTCATCTTCCAGGTCCAACATCAGACTGAGATCATCACGGAGGACAATGTCATACCATCTAGGGGCACAGCTAAAGCCCCAACGGTCTTCAAATGGCCTGGCAGCCTCAAGGGTGTGTGGTGTAGGAAAGAACTCTGGGAAACGCTCCATTATGAAAAGTGACAAAAGAAGGCTGGACAAGGGCACTTTCACTTCACAATGACCTATGGAACATCGCATCCCAACCACCACAGAATCGAGCTTATTATATATAGTTCCAAGGAAGAGTGGCCCCAGGGCTACAGTCCTACCAAGATCCATCTGTGCCGCCAAGTTGAAGACTCTTTTACTCATGCAGTCGTTAAGACGCCCTTCAAACACATGGCGTGCAAGCCAAAGTGCAAGAAAAGCTGCCAAATGATGGGGACTATTCAAAGGCGCACCTTGAGTATTGTTTGGGGGTAGGGTCCAACCTGATGAAGGATAAGTGAAAAATTATATGGCCCAGTTGATGAATTTATATTTTCCCTTCTTCTTCTCCGACACATTGAGGTATGAGGCATGGATGAAGGAGACTTCCAGGAAATCTATAGTGGCTTGACATTTAGGTGGAATTGTGTGGGGTTTGAAATCGTACTCTTCAATCAGAGGAAAATACATCAAGGACTTCACATCCTCCAATGTTGGGGTGAACTCTCCCCAAACAGCGATGAAGGTATGAGTATCGGTGTTCCAACAAGAAATTAGGGCTTGTGATGAGGAATTTGAGCACTGGATGTTGACACGGCGGCTTGAGTTGATAATAGTTAGGACTGAGGCATGTCGAAGGGTTTCTACATAGTCCAACCTCCAAAATATGTGATCATACTAGTAGTTTCATTCAAATATTGGTGTTGTGTGGCCTTCAAATTGGAGGTTCGAGTAAGGGTAGTCACCCCTCACAATGGGGAATCACATACTTTTGGCCGACTTCCATTGGGTACCCGATGTGGAGGGGGCATCGCCCTCTAGTAGTACCGGTTCACCCAAAATCGCAGGGTCCGAGTGTTAATGTCGGGCCTGGTGCCAAAAGAAATCGATTTCCTTGCCAAAGAAAGGGGCGTGTCGCCACTCGTCGTCACTAGGGACAGTGCCGTCGTGCGCCTTTGAGGGAAGCATGGCTCCTGCAGAAAATGGGGTTTTTCTTCTTCCTCTCCTTTTCGCTTTATTTCTTCCTCTTCTTCCTTCACTTTTTTCTTCTCTTCTTTATTTCAATTTTACCTCTCTCTCTCTCTGGTTCACTCTTTCTTCAAGTTTTTTCCATCTCTCACAGTGTATTCAACATTTACAGGTTCTCGCACTTAATGATTTTACCCCATTTTCTCAATTTGGAGAGGTATTTGTAAGCTGCCTCTCTGCGCCTTCCCCAACCATGACTGTACCAATTATGGGGATTTGCATCTAGCGAAGCGTCGCTATAATGGGGGTGACGAAAAGACACCTTTTTGTAGGAGACTGCCATTATTGTTTTGTCTCCCTGCTTAATTTTTCTGTGCTTTGGTAACAGTTCGTTTTTTAGAAGGAAATTGTTCATTCAAAATTCTAAATTTACCCTATTATATACTTACATATTTATATATACACACATGGGTATATTTACACGTGTACAGTTTTTTTAAAAAAACCCTTTATTCAAAAAACATATATATATATATATATGTTATTTCAATTTATTTTATTCTTTTACTTTTACCATGTTATTTACGGTGATTGCTAATCAAATCAAAAACCCCTTTTGAAAATTACTATCATATCCTCTTATGTGGTTCCCAAAACATATGTACCTACAAAAAAATGGTTGTTTACCTTTCCTTTATTTTGCTTTGTTTTATTTTACCTCATTCTTTCACAGTTACATTTTATTTCTCAGTTTCACATTTTCAAATTTCATTTTTATCTCATTTACTTTCTTTTTATTTCATTTCATTTTTGTTTCTTTTACCTTGTCATTGCTTATTTTCATTCCTTGTTGTCGTCTTTACTGCTCATTCGATCATCTCTACTTTATTATTGTGTTTATTATTTTTCATAGCATATTCTTAATGTACATATGTACGCTATAAATAAGTATCCTTATATATATAAATATGGACAATGAAAATATAAATATTGTATACACGGGGCCTGCTGTGTGCATGCAAGACCCAATATCGGGGTGGTGCCTTACATGCATAGGGGACGAATTGTAGGCATATGTATCATTTTAAGGTGCACTCGACTCGTAGAGGGGTCTCCTTTAGGGTACTGGGTAGAACCTTGGACCCGCCCATCTGAAGTTGGTATACGAGTTGACCTAATATGTCCTACATCGAAGCGGATTACTCGTGGCAACTCAAAGCCTTCTAAAGGTGGTCTTTTTGTGGTAGCGCAACTTGTGGAACTAAAGAGCGTAAACGGGAGTAGTACCTCTACGGGTCCTGATGACGTAGCAGTATCCTAGGGCGTTTGCCACCATTCTTGCATAGCTCTAGCGGTATATGCATGTACTGCGAAAGCTATTGGGGAGTGATCCATTGCACGACTGATCCGGCTGTGGCCATAGATATTGTGTATCTGTGACACATGGATAACGTGACACTATCCTCACATTTTGAAGGGAATGGAAAGAGCATGTGGCATGGATGTCACACCCCAAATTTCCTAGGACTCCGAAACCTGAGCCTAAGAGCTAAGAGAGTGAATGCGGAAGTAAAAAGAAACGAGAACAATGACCTTTAATCATCAAACACCCACAAAAAGGTAAAAATATCACACTCTGATACCATGTTGTCACGCCCCTAAAATTCCCGAAACTCCAACCTGGAGAATCAGCGAATTCCCAAGGGGTGATGTGATTCAATCGACCACAAGAGTCAACAATAACAAGGAACTACATGGAATACCAATAAAAAATATACTCCATGCCTAAATGAATACTAGAAACTCAATAGTATCTTCTGATATCAACTGACACGCCCCTAAATTCCTAAGACTCTCGAACCGGGACATCCAAGGAATCTAGGATGTGATCCTTAATACGAATGACCAACTAAGATATCATTAACCATGAAAACGTATGGAATAATGATAAAAGTGGTATATTTCATACCCAAATGAATGATAGAACAAAGCAGCGGAATCTAAGGAAAATCTAGCAGAGTTTCGTTTGTAAATGGAACATCCAGACACACAACCACAACAGAATGACCTGCCAATAACAATTCGATAATATATATGGCTCACAGGCCCAACATTCATCAATCCTACTAGGGTCGAGGTAGTGGAAAGAAACCACCACCCCTACACAACCCTCTATAATCAACAGAGCCCCAACTGCTCAAATAAAAATACAGAAATACACATGACAGTGCCGAATAGATAGAATGACATCTTGAAATAATAAATATAGGAAATAAAAGATACACCAACAAGAATATGCCAACAGACTGGCTCCCAAGAGAAATATATGACAATCCCATACAAAATGGGTAAGGAAACTGACAGCAGATAACTATCGTCCCCAAACCAGTCGCGCTGCAACCGTAACCGCATCACCCTGCGCGACTCCAAACCTGTAACAAGGAAAACAAAAGAAAGCTACCGTTACACTGCATGATATCCGTAGCCGCAACATTTCCTGCAACCTGGCGTGGGAATACCAGGGGGCGATGAAATACCCCTGTGAGCAAATAAGTTCAGTGGGAAAAATAATACTCTAACTACCACATCCTCTGGAAGTTTAGGTAATGCTAAACTATCTAGCAAGATATATAGCCCAACAAATCCTAAGCTACGCAAACCCAAGGCACACGCTCATATACTACCTTACATAAGTATATAGGGGGATATATATATACATATATATATAAATATACAACATGAGTCTATAAGGTATGACTAAGACTCATACTCCAAGTACCAACGTACAGTAGGTACACGACACCCAGGTCCAATCTAATAAATCACCCAGCGCTCACAACGCTAACCAGAAACTCCAAACAGAGGGAATCACACTCACCTCTAATCTCTATAGGAATCAAAATCCACCACTAGTACCAAGGAATACTCATAACTCACTCCCCGAGAACATAGGAGGAAAAACATTCATGTCCTTGCGTACTAACACAACCGTCATCTTTATATATATATATGTACAATATATATATATATATAAGAAACGTCATCTCATCCCTAGATAAAATTTACCTCTCAAGGACTAGATCACCTCGATCACATCTCCTCATCAATACCATAAATCATATCATCACATCGACCTCATAATACTATCATCAATAGGGTCAATCAAATCCCTAACGCTCTCACTATGGACAAGGAAAGCTAAACGGTCGAATCTCAGAGAATACCCGAACACTACTCTCATGACAACCACATAAGAGTCAAGGAACCAAAGCAAGGGAAAATAAATCCCAATGCTAAACAACAGATAACCGAGACACAATGTCAATATTAAAACACCACAAGTGTTTAGGGAGAACACCCGGACAAAAGAAACCAATCCACTTGGCATCCTTGCCCCTAATACGTGTAACAACTCAAATCACCTAGGTGGTGACATCGACAACCAAGAAGAAGTGAAAGGCAATACTATATGTGTGCACTAAACAACACCAAGCCTCATTCCCGAGACTTAGAAATGATAGGAAGTAAATGTGAAACAAGGAAACATCTTTCAAAACTCTACAGGTCGAGATCTTGAGAAACAAGTCTCGGAATCTCAGAATCTCGAGGAAGTGATTAAACAGCTTTCCTTTAAGAAACCACAAATTAAAAATGACCGTCTTTCCCTCAGTCTCCGTCGTTCGCCTATCCTGGCTATGGGGTTAGGCGAAAACGGGTTTTTCCTTTTAAATACAATGAGTTTGTTTTCGAAACTTGAAAAACTCCGTTTCTGACAGACAACCAGATGAGAGTGACTACAACTCCAAGGATTCCTATAATGTCCGAGAGGACCGTAAAGGAAGAACAATACGTTGGACTCATGGACCACAACCATCCGTTTCCAACTCCATAAAATCAAATGACACCACGAGGAAGATGTTTGGCACCACGCCGTAACAGACGAATCTAGGAGTAACATAGAAGTCAACGATCACATACTAGTGTAAAAAACACTGTACAAGGAATGCTTAGGAGAATGAACTAAGCACGAGAAACAAGACTGCAAAGCTACAGTACCTCGAATACTAATAAAATCACTTAGATCCCTTAATATCATGAAAATGGAAAACTAGTGGCCGATACCATGGAACTAACTAGTTTCAATTAATACCTCTTCCAATTTATTATAACCTCAATTTCACATTTGATACTAACTTTCTAGATTACTAACAGAATCAAGAGACAATTGTCACTCAACCAGACAGGTTCAAAGACAACCTCGTCTAACCACACTCAAAACCTTGAAAGTGTGATAAATGATATATCCCTCTAATTTGGAAAGAAACATCAAGGGTCAGTAATATGCAACAAACCAAAACCACAAGACTATCACCCACCTTCTCAAGGCCTCAACTCACCATTGATACTATACAATCAACTCAACATCGACTCTACAGTCCATCACTAACCTCAACTAACCACAGAGGTTGCTATGTCAATATACTTAACCTCCCCCAAGGGTACAAAAGTATATAATCACAAGTATAAAACTATACATTTCATTATACTTGAACAATTACCGCATTTAATTCATATTTTCACATTATTCACTTTCAGTTGAGCATTTTAATAAAATACATAATTAACATGGTCCAAAATCCACAGGTAATAATAACACATATAAACTTGTTCCAACATCACATATAATAATATCACATATACATGTCAAATGAAATCACATAATGTTATGCAAATACAATGTGACTCATAAACCTCATGACACAAACCTCATGAAATACACTTTGCCCAAAATAAGTTAACGAATACGCACCCTACTCATTTATAACGATAAAGAGTACTGTACCGATTCTTCCCAAGTGATTTTGAAACTTCTCACTTCAACAAGGAAGGCGGTTTGCACGAGACGACCCGTGAAAAAATATTCATAAATATGAATGCACGAGACAACCCTCGACAAAAGATCCGAATAACGGATGCACGAGACGACCCGCGACTTCGAGAATGAGACGACTCACCCTATACCACCTTTTTGGCTTTTTAGTTCCACAGGTAGGGAAACACCCCTTGGCCAGTTGTTGCGATGATTCGAAACAAAGTCACTCCCACATGATTTCACAACCCACATATCCCAACACCATGATTTGACACTACATGATGTTCTCAATATGTATCCAGGTTCAAATGACAATCATGCCTCAACATAAATATGTAATGCATCATATTTATGAACAATATCCACATGCTACCACATGAATCTCATAACTTCTTTCACATGCTTTTAAAATAATAAAGCAATAAACCACGACAATCAATTATATCACATAATCATGCTTGCAATTCATCAACTTATACTTCAATTCACAAGCACACAAGTTCATTCATTTAAACATGTTTTTAATTCCTTTAAAACAAATAGTCCACGTATCATGAGGGGATCCTAGCATGACGCCTAAGTTCTCACATAACCTCACGTTCACATATCTCCTAACACAGTCAAAAGGGAACTAGTAACGCGTTCTAAGACCACGTCTAATTCTTACGAATTTTACAAGCCCATTTAATTCCTCAAGGGGTTACTAAGCCACATATTCTTATTCAATTCAAATATGAATTTATATAATTTTGTAAGAAAATAATTTAATTAATTTCTCAAATTAATTTCTAAGTCCTGCCTCAATTCTAACTTAATTATAGATATTTAAATTCATAATTTAATATATCTAAATTAAAGTAAATAAGGGTTTTCACACCCAAACCACTTCAACGATATGGAAGTGAGAATAAAATTTTCTACCTTAATTTATTCTTACAGAACAGCCCGTACAGCCCACCGTGAACAGTACCGGCGCCCGAATATGGAGTCCGCCGACCAAAGTCACCCAAAAAATATTTTAAATATACCGAAACGTCTGCCTCGATAACCTATATGATTTATACGAATCCCATTAGCAATAGGTTAATCAATTTGGGAAAATCTAAAATAACCTAAACGAAAATTCTAACATATAAACACGATTTTCGGACAAACCGCTCAACGGAAAATTACGAAATTAAAGTATGATGAACACAATATAGATACGAAGCTACTCACCAAATATTGGCCCAAACCGATAACGGAAAGTCGACCGAAACGCCGACCGAAGTTCGGCCGAACCGGCGCTGCTGCGCCTCTGCCGCGCGTCGCCACTGCGCGACCCACCAGCAACCACCACCTGCTCGACGTCAACACCACTAGCGACCCGAGCCGCCATCGTTGCTTCTCTCCAGCCGAACCGGCCCTGCACGCGCTGTCAGAGTCGTGCCCAATTACCCTCACACCGTCCTGATGCCTGCGCGACATCGCACCTCCTTCAGTCGTCGTTAACCCAAGCCGACGGTCGCCGTCGTGTCGCCTCTCGCCACCGTCGGCAAAGCCCAAGCATGAGTCACACCCCGCCTGCGCGAGATCTCTCTTTCTCGGTCCAAGCTTCTCTCCCTCTCCATCCTCCCTCTCTTCTCGCCGGTGACAATGATGAAGGAGAAGAAGTTGTTGATCGATGTATAGGAAGAAAAGAAGAGGTTGTCGGGCATGGAGGAAAAAAGTAGCCTCTCTATACACTGATATACATGTTTGTATACATATATATCCAAATTACATAAGTAACCCTTCAATTATCCATAATTGCAAACTAACCCCACCTCTATATACTTATTTGTAATAATCTATATAGGCATAATAAATTCAAAATTATAACGAACCAACTCCAAAGTGTGATCACGCGAATTGATAATTTCACGGAACACCAATTAATTAAAATAGTCCAAAATAAATACACCGGGGTGGAAACCCAAACGTCGGACCACCTAACGAGCCCGATCAAATAAAATGTGTCGCCATCCTGTCGAAGCACTAATGCTAAACGTTGAAACGAAACCGCGTAGTCGATAACAATAACTTGCGTAGTGTCGTCCAGTTGACTTTAAAACTAAACGTGAAAAATTTACACATGAAATATCAAGGATAACATGAACATCATGAACAAGTGACGTCATAACCGAAATTAAATCGGAAATAATTTCAGGAGAAAGGAAAATAACACGAGGTGTTACAATGGAGGTGAGAGGTGTAGTTTAGTCATAATAAAAGTCCATAATCTGAATTCCACCCATTATTCTTAATGTGGAAGGAACTCTTCTAATTAGTCCACATTATGACTCTCATCACTTATTAGAGATATGTGGAGCATTGGTAAGACTTGGGGACCACTTCAATTAGGGAAACATTTTGAGCAAGTGACCTATAAATAGAAGGAAATAATGCTTGTCTAGGGATCTCAACTTCATTCTCATTATTTTTCTTTCTTGGAGGCCACTCCTTCAGGACGACGCCTACCTTCCTCCTCTTCGGCTTCTCTTTCTTTTTCCTCTCACAGGGTTTCGGGCATGGGAAATTGATTTCTACCTTTACCACATCTCACCCTTCCTCTCCATTTGCTTCTCTCTTCTCCATCTCTTGGTCTTTAGCTACTTTGGGGGATATTTCATTTTGGGGATTTCAGCTCTACTAGTGGTCACTACCGACTCTCTAGCTGTGATGATGCTACATTCTTTGCTCTTCTTCACCTTCTCTTTTCTCTCCTTTCACCCTCTTTACTTGAGATTTCGACCATAGATTTTGACCTATATGTTCTAATTTGCTAGTAGAGCCTTCTTTTCGGAGTTTTTCTCATTTTACAGCTTTTCCACCCACAGTGATAATTTTCTAAATTTTTGTCACTATAAACATATTTTTACCGTATTTTTCATCATTTTTACCATATCATTATTTGTTCCAAGCACGACCCATTAATTTATTTTTTATTATCATACTTTGATGATCATCCAACTCTTTATTTACTTTACCCATTCGTCTTTTTGTAAAGAAAATGTTTCGCTTTTACTAGGACTTAATAATAATACAATAGTTTTTTTTTTGCAATATTTTATTTATTTATTATTATTTTATTTTTTTGCCCAACTCCAAGAGTGACGGATAGTATGAAGACGTTCGTGTAACACCTACAACACAATACAATGCAAATCTTTTGGTACTGACATGTGTTTTTTTAGGTAAATTACTAACATGTGTTTTTATTTAACTTTTTCTTAGTAAAAGAGAAAGAATATATATATAGAGAGACAAAACATGTTATATGTTCAATCATACATAGGTAAATTTATATATATATATATACATAAATTGTAATTGTCTCATTTTTATATACAGGTCCAACGAATATCAAAATTATTATTATAAATATAAATTTATTTGATTTTCAGCGTGACTAATACACGAGACAGTATTAATATAAATGAATGCTTCTTAATTATCGGATTGTAAATGGAAAAAGATAATATATGAAAGGAATCTTATTTAATAATTGTAATTGACGTGTTGAGAGGTGTATTCATGAATGTTTTAATCATATGTAATTAAAAAGTTACTTTGCATTGGTTAAAGTAAAAACAAGATATAGAGATTGTAAATTCGTTCGCAATTGCCGAACGAATTTCGACTTCTATAATTTAAACAGAAGCAACGAAATAGATAAATGGCAAGATAACAATAAAGATTTGAAAAATCAGTAAGAATGGGAGAAACTTCGGATCCTTTCTTTTTCTTTTTCATTCCTTTTATACATGAACTTGGTCTTATCCTCATAAATGGGTTTTAAGACATATTAAAAACAATATTTATACTTTAAATACAAATTTAATGTTTTGCAAAACCGCCATAATAAAACTCATATCAGTTTTGATTGTGTATACTGAAACGGTCAATTTTTAATAGCTTTTATCCTGAAAATGGGCTTATATTTTTGGGTTTTGTTTTCTATTTGGGCTTATTAATATATGTTGATCCAGTGTTGCTTTTGTCTGATGGGCCTGATGCAGAAAATGGGCCCACACTTTGCCCCCAATTCCCAAGCCCATTTCGCATTTTTGAAATAGGGTGGGAATTCGAAGAGCCGTGCATAACTGCCAGTTTCCTTATTTCATTCGTCTTCTTCAACACTTTTTCTCCATTTACAAGAGCAGACCTTTATTCTTTGAAGACGATTTCCAGCAAGAAGTTCTTTGAGGTTAGTCTTACTTTTTTCATCATTCATCTGTTTTTTCATAAATCAAAACATCATGAGTAATGATAGTAACCGAACCCCTTCTCTGGAAGTGGTTGTGGATGATGCTCATGTTGTTTCGTCTTCTGAGGTTGCCCCCAATCTGATTGAATCGAAACCCCTAAAACTTTCCCGAAAATAATTATGTAAACTGTCATTAGCCGATAGATGTAGAATAGAGTTTGACATACCCAAAGATGTTTCAATTTCTGAATATTCTTTTGATTTAGACTTCAAATAGTATGAAGAAGTTGAACCGGGTGAAGCCTTGTTCTCTGCGCATCACTTGGCCGTACTTAGATTTTCCCTACATCCCTTCTATCACTGCGTTCTTTTTTCCTTAGGGCTTACACCTTTGCAAGTAAACCCTAATTTTTTCAGGATTTTATCTGTAATGCTCATTCTGAATCATGAACGAGGTTTGAACTTAGGTTTGGGTAATGTTTTGCTCTGTTACAAAGTCGATCAGATCAGAAAAAATCCTGGTCGATACCATCTGCACCACCATTCAACCTTGAAACTTTGTGATGGGAATCCTTATTCTGATAAGGAATGGAAGGATAAGATGGTGAAAATTGGGGGAAATTGGATGGTGGATGCGTCCAGCCCGTATCCTCTGCCAAGGACCTTCGGTATTTGTAAGAAATTAAAGTGTGGATTCAAAAATCCTGGTAAACTTTTTGTACTTTACGAATTTTGCCTGTTTTTCTTGAACTGCGTATGATTTGTTTTTGATCGTATGCCTGTGTTTTGTGTACAGCCGAACATCTGGAATATCTGAACGGGAAAGTCTTTGCAACTCTTCCTTCCAAGAAATCACTTTTGACCTCTCAAAATCTGAAATTAATCGCTGCCAGTGCTCCAGAAGCTACCCTAATGGAAATTTCGGTAACAGCCTCCAAGCGTGCTGCAACACAAAAATCTACTCCCCCTATCAGCTCGTCAACTGATAAAGGAAAGAATAAAATGATCGATCTGACTGAAGATCCAAAGAAGACGAAGGGGATTCTGAAGTGGATGAACATTGATGACAGCGGTAACGTTCAGAAAAAGTTGCAGTTGGCCCCCCTTTCAGAGCATGCAAAAAGAAATGACTCTGAAAAGCATGAGAAGATAGTGAAGAAGGCCAATCTATGAGCGGCTATACTATTCCAGACTGCTGATTTCCTCCATCATTTTATCCTGAAGGTGATTGGATCCCCAAGTTCGAGAAAAGTGATGGTAGTGTTTTGGATGGCCGTTCGCTGGCAATGTCCGATCCTGACTCCCTGATAGCTCTTGCTCGTGGTATGTGGCCACCCAAAGATGAAATCTTTTAGCAACATGTTGATCAGAACGATCTTCTGGCTAGGGCTCTTGTCTCTATTTTGGAGGTAAATATTTTTTAAATTTTTTTTTTTATAATAATAACATTTCTTCTTTCTTCAGTCTGTGTTTGATGTTTTAGCTCTCTGCAAAGTTGTTGATATGGGAGAGTATAAGAGAAAAAACATGGATGTTGCATACCTAAAGGCTGAAAAATGCGCCATGCTGGTTGAGAAGCGGAAGAAGATCTTGGAGACTGAGCTGGAGAGCCTGAATAAACTTCATAGGAAAGAAGTTGATCAGAATGCTGAGCTGAGGAAACAGATCCACAACCTCGAGACTTCGAAAGCCGTTATGAAATCCGGCTTAGAGATTTGCCGAAGAGGGGGTATGAAAATGCACCGAAGGTATGTGAGCATTTTTGATATAAAATTATGCGACAGGTTCAAATTTTGTCATGATCAAATGTCAATGGACCCATCATTTTTTATATAAAATTATGCGACGGGTTCAGATTTTGTCATGATCAAATGTCAATGGACCCATCTGCTCGTACCTATGAAGATCCAGCAGCTCATGATGTTGCTTGTGGTGTTGTTCACCCGTACAATGAGCCTGAGCCGTGCAAAAGCGAGAAAGACTTCGCCCAATTTATTTTGCATGGGATCATACCGGATGAACAACCAGAGCCTATTTTCGCAGTCCCTTCTGTTGCAAATGAGGTTTCAGCTGAACCTTCTATTCCTCATTCGGAGAATCAACAGTCAACAACCAATGATGTTTTACCTTCAACTTCTTGATTAGAAGTTTTACTTTCACAATCTCATGGTCTGTAAAACAATATATATTTTTTATGCTTCTGTGGTGAGCACCCTTGAATAGTTTTTTGATATGGCACTGATGTGCTTAATATTTTTGAACAAGATGGCACTGAAGTGCTTAAGTATTTTCCGAACATATGGCACTGTTGTGCTTGATATTTTTTGAACATGATGGCACTATGGTTCTTAGGTATTTGTTGAACAAATGGCACTGTTGTGATTAATATTTTTTAAACAGGATAATGTGTTCTTTTGAATACAACTTTTTGATGCGCATCTTTATACGTCTTTGTGAAAATAGGAACTTGGTGCCATCTTTATGATGGTCTTTTGCTTTAATGGCTTATATACTTTAGCCAAGTTATTTTACTTGGGCTTTTTTCGTATATATATATATATATATATATATATTTTTTTTTTTTTTTTTTTTTTTGTGATAGTTTAAACAAAAATATTGGAAGATATGAATAATATCTTTATTGATTTGATACGGATCTTATCGTACAAACTGTTAAACGAAATTTAAGATCAACATAAATTTTATTGAAAATACCTTTTCAGGTGTACTGCATTCCAAGCTCGTTCGATCTGTTTTCCATCTTGATCGGTCAATCTGTAGGCTCCTTTGCCGATCACCTCTGTGATTGTGTATGGCCCATCCCATGTAGGATCTAGCTTGTTTGATCTGCTGGCCAACACTCTTAGTACTCGATCGCCCACTTGAAATGATCTTGGTTTCACTTTTTTGTTGTAACTCCTCATCAACCTTTATTGATACTCTGCCAACCATATTGAGGCCATTTCTCTATTTTCATCTATGAAATTACCTTCGATTTTTAGAATTTCTTCATTCTGTTCAAGATCGAAGAGATGAGTTCTTGTTGTGGGGACTTCCAATTCCATTGGGATTACTGCCACAACTCTGTACGCCATAGCGAATGGAGTCAGTCCGGTCGGCTTGCGAGGCGTCGTTCGGTAACTCCAGAGGACCCTTGGCAATTCATCTAACCATTGTCCTTTTCCTTCGATCCCTTCTAATTTTCTTTTTATTCCGGAAAAAATTGTTCTGTTCGTTATCTCGGCTTGTCCATTTGCTTGCGGATAACTGATAGATGACAAGTTCTGATTGATGTCGTACTCGTCCAACAATGCCCGAACGTACTGATTGTCCAGATTTTTGTCGTTGTCCATCATTATGTACTTTGGCACTCTGAACCTGTATATTATATGATTCAAGATAAAATCAATCACTTGAGTGTGTGTGATTCTTACATAAGTTTTGGCCTCGACCCATTTAGTGAAATAATCCGTAGCCAGAAACAAATGTTTTTGATTTGATGTTGCCCTTGTTAATGGTCCGACCGCATCCATTCCCCATCGTGCGAACGGAACAGGGGAAGCCATTATTGTGAGTAGCTCTGCTGGCTGATGGATTATATACGAATGCCTCTGACATTTATCGCATCTTCTCGCGTATTCTTCCGCATCTCGGATCATGTACGGCTAAAAATAGCCTTGTGTTATTGCTCTGTGAGATAATGATCTGCCCCCAATATGGCCTCCACATGTTCCATCGTGCAACTGCTTGAGTACCTCTTGTGCTTCAGATGGGGTCAAGCAGCGTAGGTAAGGCCCACTCATTGATTAACAGTATAAAAAGCCATCAATCACTGAATACTTGGTAGTAGTTGCTCTTAATTTATTTGCTTCACGTCGATCCTCAGGTAAAACACCGATCAATAAATATTGAAGGATTGGGTCGGTCCAACTTTGCTAGTACGGAATCATACAAACCTCCTTCTTTTTACCGATCGATGGAGCAAATAATTCATCCACGGGAATTATCCTGATCATATCGTCTCCAGTTGAAGATGCTTGATTTGCTACATGATCAACCACATGATTTTCCGCCCTTGGAATTTGTTTGAAAGCAACTACTTGAAAGTTTTGTGTTTCTTCCTCAACGACATTTTTAAATTCCAGCATCCTTTCCTCATTTGTATTATAACTCCTGGTGATCTAATTTACGACTAACTGTGAGTCGCTGAACACGGTCAATTCATTGATCTGAAGCTCCTTTGCCAACCTTAAACCTGTCAGAACGACTTTATATTCAGCTTCATTATTTGAACTTTCAAAACACAATTTTATTGATTGCTGCAACTTGGTGCCTTTCGGGGATATTAGCTCGATCCCAACACCTGCCCCCAGGCTATTTACCGATCCATCCACATATAGCTCCCACCTTGGGTTTTCACTATAGATCTCATCTTCGGTTGCTTCAAATTCAAGGAGGAAATCTGCCACCGCTTGACCTTTTATGGATGTTCGCGGTTTATAGGTAATGTCGAACATGCTCAATTCTATTGACCACTTTGTCGTTTGCCCAAAAAAGTCAGGTTTGGATAAAATCATTTTGATCGGAAATGTTGTTGGAATTCTAATCGGATGGGATTCGAAATAATGTCGTAGCTTTCGTTTGGCCTGAACCAAAGCTAAGATTATCTTCTTTGTCTTCGAATACCTTTTCTCGGCATCAAGCAATGTTTTGTTTGCATAATAAATTGGGTGTTGCTTGTTCCTATCATCTCGCACTAACGCTGAACTGAAAGCGTTCGGTGAAACTGCTAGAAAGAGAAATAAGGACTCATGATCTTTGGGTGCCATCAGGATTGGTGGTTTCACCATATAGTGCTTCAATTGATCGAACGCTTCTTGTTGTTTCTCTCCCCAAGCCATTATCTTTTTAGACTTCAGCACATCGAAGAACGGCTTGCATCTATCTGATAATTTGGAGATGAACCGGCTTAGAGCTGTTAATCTCCCTATAAACACCTGGATTTATTTTGGGGACTGAGGTGCCTTCATCTCGAGCAATGCTTGAACTTGTGCGAGACTTGCTTTGATTCCATCTTTGTTAACTATGTGTCCCAAGAATTGTCCGGAAGACACACCAAAAGTGCATTTTTCCGGATTCAGCTTCATTTTATGTGTTCGCATGGATGTGAACACATCCTCCAAGTGCTTTAGGTGATCATACTTACGTTGGATTTTAACAACCATGTCATCAATGTAAGCCTCCACTGTGTCGCCAATCTAGGTCTTAAAAATCTTGTCGATCAGTCGCTGGTAAGTTGTACCTGCATTTTTGAGACCGAACGACATGACCTTGTAACAATAGGTCCCTCGTTCAGTGATGAACGCAGTTTTGTCCTCACCTTTTGGGTTCATTGGGATTTGATTGTATCCTGAATAAGCATCCAGGAAGATGAGTCGTTTGAACTCAGTAGTTGCGTCGATCATGCGATCAATCTTAGGTAAAGGAAAACTGTCCTTCGGGCAAGCTTTATTTAGGTTGGTGAAGTCCACACACATTCGGAACTTTCCATTCTTCTTTTGTACGATGACAACGTTAGACAGCCAATCGGGATAATGAACCTCTCTGATAAAACCAGCTTCTAGCAATCGGCTAACCTCTTCTGCTACAAACTTTCCTCGTTCGGTTCTGATCCTTCTGGGTCATTGCCGTACGAGTTGAGCATTGGAATAAACATTTAAATTATGCATCATGGTTCCTGGGTCAACCCCAGGCATATCGTTGTGCTCCTAAGCAAAAACATCAATATTTGATCTCAGCATAGAAATCAAGTTGCTCCTTTCATCAGAATTCAGTTATCTTCCAATTCGGGCGGTCCTTCATTTGCTTCCGACGATCAGATCTACTGTGATTGTGTCTTCTTCGGTCTTCTCATCATCATCAGTCTAATCACGGAGGTTCGGTAATTGCTATAAGTTTCGTTCGGAACTTTCGTCCTTCAAACCTTTGGTGACGATGGCATATCACTTTTTCGCTACCACTTGATCTCCTTGAATATCAACAAATCATTTCCCTGAAGGATCAACACACCGCATCACCTGATGCAGAGTAGAAGAAACTCCTTGCATTCGGTGAATCCAACCTCTTCCCATGATCAGATTGTAGGAAGGTTGTACATCCACCAGCATGAAATTTTCTGTTAATGTTCGTTTTGTGACTGTTACAGGTAGATTCAGTACTCCGATTGGGCAGATTCTCTTTTCATCGAAACCAACCAACGAACTGGCTGTCGGTTTGATCAGCTCCGTGCTGATGCTGATTTTTTTGAAGGCTGATTTGGTTAGGATGTTCGTGCTGCTACCTGGATCAACTAACACCCTTTTAACTAAACAATTTGAAACTATGATTGAAATTACCAGAGGATCTTCATGTGGTAGTTGTACATGTCTTAAGTCCTCCTGAGTAAATGATATTATAGGCATTGGGTAGTTCCGAATTATGTTCACCTCCCTACCCCTTCGGATCTTGTTGGCATTGCGCATTCGTAAACGCTGAACCAAACGAATTTCCTCATCGTCCTCTGGTCTTCCATGGATCGTATCAATGATTTTGACTGGTTGTCCGCCCACAATTTTGTTAGGCTTCGGGTAATTAAATTTTTTCATTCCGTTGTCTACGTACTCCTTCAAATCTCCTTTGGCTATCAAGGTCTCGACCTGCCTCCTCAAATGTCTACATTCATTGGTTAAATGGCCAAATTCATTGTGGAATGCACAATGCTTCGAACGGTCTTGTTGCTCTGGTGGCGTTCTCAGCGGAAATGGTGGGCGAAAGATACCTTTTGTTTTATTCTCGTTATATAATTTCGCTAAGGTTGTTCGGAGCAAAGTTTCTGGTATGTCATACCTTGGTCTCCTCTCCTGTTGCTTATACGGAGCTGATCGTTGGCTGCTCGTATTATCCGCCTTCTTAATTATCCTTTCTTTTGACTTGCTTCCCACACTGACCAAAGCCGAACGATGACCCCTTTCTTGTTCATCTTCTTACAATCTCAAATACCCCTGCACCAGTGAATTTAACTGGCCCATGTTGATAGGTGTTGATTTCACCAAGGACTTGTGAAAGCTGGTCCCTTGTTCGATTGCCACTTTGAAAGCTTCTACTACTGCTGGTTGATCGCAACTGGGTATCATTCCCATTTCCAAATTAAATCTGGATAGGAAATTCTTCAATGTTTCACCTTTCGCTTGCCTTATCGTGAACAAATTAGAAATGGTCATCTTCTGCTTCCGATTACCAAAATACTGGCCTAGAAACGTTTCCATCAGAGTTTGGAAAGAATCGATCGAACCATCGGGCAGCTGCCTAAACCATAACAGGGTCGGGCCCGTTAAGCTTATAGAAAAATCTTTGCACATTAGCGCATCATCAACCCTGTCAAGAGTCATCATCTGCTCCACATGAAAAAAGTGCTCAATTGGGTCCCGTGTCCCATCAAACATAATGAACTTTGACATCCGAAACTTGTCTGGCCTTCTTGCTTGTTGTATTTCAGTGCTGAACGGTGATTTAATCATTTTTGTTGTCATTTCGATGGCTAGATCAGCTGGTGATTGTGTTCTAAGATCTTTTACTTGCTCGTCCACGATCTTCTGAAGCCTGGTCACCATATCGAGCGGAACTGCCGGATTATTGGCATTCATCTCATCCCCGATTTGCTGGGTACGAGTACGATTTACTGAACTGGCTTCGTGATGATTGTCCTCTTCTTCAACGGTGGGGTTATTCTGTCGTCCTCCTGCTAGCAGTTCCTGACGTTCTGATTGGTCAAGCCTTTCTCTTAACTCCTGATTTTCTTTTTCAAGAACCTCCAGGAGTTGAAGGATAGCAGCTGTCTCTTCTAGCTGTGTGGTAGTTTCTTCTGTCATTGATCTAATAGCTTCTGACTATAACCTTCATTCCCACAGACGGTGCCAAAAGTGTAAACCCGTTCGCAATTGCTGAACGAATTTTGACTTTTATAATTTAAATAGAAGCAACGAAATAGATAAATGGCAAGATAACAATAAATATTTGAAAAATCAGTAAGAATGGGAGAAATTTCGGATCATTTCCTTTTTCTTTTTCATTCCTTTTATACATGAACTTGGTCTTACCCTCATAAATGGGTTTTAAGACATATTAAAAACAATATTTCTACTTTAAATACAAATTTAATGTTTTGCAAAACTGACATAATAAAACCCATATCAGTTTTGATTGTGTATACTGAAACGGTCAATTTTTAATAGCTTTTATCCTGAAAATGAGCTTATATTTTTGGATTTTGTTTTCTATTTGAACTTATTAATATATGCTGATCCAGTGTTGTTTTTGTCTGATAAGCTGATGCAGAAAATGGCCCCACAGAGATCATCTCAAAACCTTGGCAATTTTATTTATTTTTAATTAAGAAGCCCTGCAGCAGATATTGCTACTACAATAACAACTAGAGTAGGCGTTATCCAGTGGCAAAGATAAACTCGGGAGACTAATTTGACCCAAAGATTAAAAAAAGATAAAAAAAAATAAAAAAATAGGTCACTACCACAATTTATCGAACACCATGGCCCATGACACATTATGAAGAGTAGGAAGTTCGGTATGGTCATTACACTAGAATACTTGCAAAACCGTGTTCTGGAAAATAGCAGTCCAAGTGGACTAGCTTTTCACTGTCCTTATCGGCCATATATATATATAGAGAGAGAGACAGAAAATAATCATATATTAATATGATTATAAACTTGGAGATAGAATACATAAAATTAACAGTAGATATTTAAGAAGAGACCATTGAACCAGCTGTAATTGAAATAATCGATGGAACGTGGAGGCCACACGTCTTTTATATTTTATTGCAACTTTAATGATATAAATATTATTATTTGGTAGAAAAAAAATGCACTGAGAAATTTTAATCTCTAAACTTTTTAGAGCTGTTTCCTTTTCAATTGGTCAAACTGTCTATGAACTTTGTCTTGCATCCATCTGAATGTCTGACAATTTTACCTTGAAGCTTCTTAGAAGCTTACAATTCCTAGGAATTAATGTATCAAATCTTCTTTTTTTGGGGTAAATAAATAATATATCAAATCTTGTGATATTCAAAACATATCATGTTTGCTAAAAAAAAAAAAAAAAAAAAATTATCATGTGCGAGATGGACATATATATGTGCACAAGTAATGCACTCTTACAACTTTTTATTGATATTTCAATAAAAAAAATATGAAATTTTATGTTAAAAACAAAACACGATAAGTATAAATATATTTATGAATAAATTACTCTGACATCCCCTATAAAATTAATATTATTCTAGTATTTTTGTGCATTTACTAAAATATCCCTAACTTAAATGCTTTAAATTTAAGTAATTTACTCTGATATAAAATTACGTTAATATTTTATTAACTTTGGTATGGGTAACTTTACTATCAATGAAGTTAATTTTATTAAATTAAGAAATAACAAATATATTAAAACCCAAAAGTATCCTTGATAGTGATAAAAATATTGAAATAACCACCAACTTGCTTGAGAAGTGATAATGATGTTTTGGGTAATGTCAAATGAGAGATATTTTAGTATTTTAAATATTAGGAGGACATTAAACATTCAAATCATAAATTACTTCACTTTAAAACACTTAAATTAGGGGTATTATAATAAATGCATAAAAATATTAGTGTAATATTAATTTTACAAAGAATATCAGAATAAATTTAAATAAATTTTAATCTGAGAGTAATTATATAAAATTTTAAAAAAAATCAAAATAATTTACCCTATATTATCAAATAACGTAACACACGATATAACAACTCAATTTTAACTAATAACATGTTTGGTTATTAAGTTATTACATTTACCACTGTTTCCAAGAATAGTTTAAGTTCAATTCCTAACATATTTTATAATTTCACTTGCAACAATTCAAAGTTAAAAAATTAAACTCGCTTTTGTATTAGCGACTTGAACTAATTTTAATATAGTTTTCTAGATAATAAATAAATAAATTTGTAATTAGAAAAAATATTGTGTATCTTCACATATTTTTAACAGTAAATTAAAAAGTGGAGAAGGATATAAATTTAGATTATTTTTTTAGTGCCTCTCTAAAAGATTATGATATTTTTGTTAAAAGAAAATAGCTGAATTAGAGTATGAAACATAGAGAAAATTGAAGATAAAAAAACAAACGGATTAATTCTACCCTACAGTTTATGATACCAGTCAGCAACTAGCCGCGTGATTTCTTCAGCAAGAGATTAATTTCTTACGTGTGATTGTGACATTTATATTTCTTATTCAGAAAAAAGCATGCAACTCTTCCTAGCTGGAAATGATAAATTAAACATTCTATTTTCATCGACGTCATAGAATTAATATTTTTGAACTATCAAAAACCATCCAAAATGTTTGTTAAGCCTGTTTTTTACTAGTCATTGATTCAATGATCAATAAATAACACCCTCTATGCTCTTTGGAAAGTAAGCTCTACTTTTCACAACAAATAAAAAGCAATCAAAGTTCTTTGATAGGACTAATTGAATGTCTCATTGAATAGTACATTTCTTCCTTTTCTATGTTGAAATTTTTTATTCTCTATTTTGAATATTCATAGTTCCTAACTTCAAATAAATAAATAAATAATAATAATAATTTATTTTTATTAGAAGAATATATATATATATATATATATATATTTATGGCAGAATTCAAAACTTGCGTAGGATTGCGCTGTGCACCAAATCAAAAGAGGGTGTTGAAACATAATCCTCTAATCACGAACGAATTAATTTATTTTTATATATGATCTTCAATTCATTGGTCGGTTCTAAAATACGTATGGATTTTTCATTCTAATATGAAAAGATTTATTATTTTAAAATTTACAGCTCATTCGTGAAACTCTTATAAACAATAATATTACATGCACCTCCCTAAGATGTTTTTTTTTTTAAAAAAAAGGTTAACTTCATTTACACTCTCTCAGGTTTGAAAATCTTTATTTACATCCTTTATTTCTCCTGACATACATTATTTACACCCCCTAATGTCACTTTCAAGATAACATCATTCTGAAAATTTATTTTAATACATAAATTACCCTCAATGTGTTAAGCAAGTGGTGTTTGAAAACAATGATATATTTTTTTATCAATTTGACTTCCTCCCAATGCTCCCATCAAAATTAATTAATATTAAAATCTAATTATTTCTTAATCAGCATTATAATCTTACCATTGTTTATTATTAGATGATCATTAATTTTTTTTAGTTTCAAAATTATTTTTTTACTTATGGCATATTGGGTCAAATTGATAAAAGACAGCTCAAGGGGTTGCAGCTAGACCCACGCCATGGCCGATGGTGGGATGGAGGGGCCGTTGTAGGCTCCGTTCAGATGGGCTTGCTTCGAACCAGCCATTTTTTGGTTTAGAGAGAGAGAAACTGAGATGTTAGCTAATGAGATGTGTAGATATGTGTTAATGTGTGTGTGTGTGTATATATATATATGGGCAGGGTAGAAGTTGAATTGGTACACAAAGAGAAATTAAAGGGACCAAATGTCAGACATGTAATTGGTGTTTACATATCATAGGGTCAAATTGAAGTTGAATTAGAACTAGAGAAGATATTGGGTACCTTGGGATAAATAGATGTGGTATTTCAAGTCAATGATAGAAAATGGTTTGATATACGCATGAATTTTATTACTTGTGCGTGATAGACATCACTTCGATCTTCTAATTGATTAGAGATATCATGTCAGACTTATCTTTTGGGCAACTAATAATTTTCCCTAAACTACACATGCTTTTGTGGGACTGGAAGAGGCTAAGGTTTTGTTTCTTGAATATCATCTTCGATTGTTCCAATCCACAAGAAATTTGCGCGAAATGCAAATTTCATATGACTCATATCTGATGATTATTCGATCGCCATCTTCAC
Source organism: Cornus suecica (assembly GCA_963922005.1). Classification (NCBI taxonomy): domain Eukaryota; kingdom Viridiplantae; phylum Streptophyta; class Magnoliopsida; order Cornales; family Cornaceae; genus Cornus; species Cornus suecica. The sequence continues at coordinate 24,030,815 of OY998238.1, forward strand.
TAGATTACCAGTGAAAACCCTAATCTAATTGCGAGAAGATGAAGGAGGCGCTGGTCACATGGAGGTCGGTCGCCAGTGAGGAAGAGGTTGTTGGGGGTGGTGCGCGACTGTGGTGTTGATTGTTGGTGGAGGCTAGTCATGGTTGGATCTAGGGTTTGAATAGTGTATTTACTGTTGAGAGAGATCAATGATGAGATAATACTATGGTTAGAGTGTATAGGGTTAGGTATAATTTTTTTGTGTTTTGTTTAAGTGTAGTGGGTTTGTTTGGGTATGTGGTTAAGGTGGTTTGGATATAGGGTTAGATTTAGGATGACAAAATGGTCTGACCCGGCCGGGTTCTGACACGTCCCAATCTGATTGGGGCATCAGATTGGGACGTGTCAGAACCGTTGGGACGGGTTTGGTATCCAAAATTAAAACCCGAAGCGGGTTTGGGTTTTCTGGAAAACTCGTTGGTAACCCGACCCTGACCTGTTTACGATTTTAATTTTAATTATATATATATATGTGCGTCTTTATTTATATAATTCATTAATCTGATTCTTAATGCATATATATATATATATATATATATATATATATATATATATATTTGAAAGAATTTCATTCAATATGCGTATATATACATTTGTTTGTCTAAATATGTGTGATATTTTGTTTATAACGTAAAACAGAATATATACCTAGAATAAGAGAAATATATTTGGTTTATAACTTAATTTGTCATCAAACGCATTATAACTTAATTTATCATCAAATAATTTAGTAAATTAACTATGCTTATAATTTATTATAAATAATTTAGTACAACCGATGGTAACCCGATGGAACCCGTTATACCGACAGGTTGGTAATGGTATTACCGATTGCAACCCGTCACGGGTTTGGGGCGGATTTGGTATTAGTAATTTTTAAATGGGATGGTAATGGTATTAGCCAAACCCGACCCGTTGCCATCCCTAGTTAGATTATCCTAGGATAAAATTAATTTAAGTAGTGTTTGGTTTAAGGGCAGTTTAGACATTTCATATTAAATTTGATTACGAAAAGTTGACAGGGGGTGTAAATGAAGATTCCCAAACTTGAGGGGGTCTAATTAAAATAAAAATAAATCTCAAAGTGTAAATGAAGTTAATCCAAAAAAATTATAAATTTTTTAGGAAAATCAGGATAATATATTGGATAAATTACAATAGCCTCCCTTGAGCTTAAGACAAAAATCACATAAGTAGTGTTTAACGTTTATTTTTTTTACCTCTTAGGAGAAGTCATTGTAATAAACATAAAAAGCTCTAGTTATGTGAAATTTACCCAATCTCATAAAAGTAAATGCAAATTTACCCTAAAATATTGTCCACTGTCATCACAATCAAATCAAGAGACAACTACAACAACCCATGTAGACGATGGGCACACCTACACATTCCAAGCAAGTTACAAAATCTAAACACTTGTCAAGAGGCTAGTCTAGTAATTCCACAAATTCACACTGCATATAAAATCCCACATACATATATTAATTCCATTGTTTGAACACTTGAAACATTTTCACCATGTCACACCACGCCCTCCTCCTAGTTTTCTCCCTCTTCTTCCTCAACTCTTTTTTCTCCGCCACATCGTCGTTGGTCGAAAACTGCCTCCCGACGAGGTGTGGCAGCGTCAACATAAGCTACCCTTTTTGGCTCAAATCCCAAACAACACCGACAGCAACCTCCAACGAGTACTGTGGTTACCAAGGCCTCGGCCTCGACTGCAACAACTCCTCCAACGAGCTGATCCTCACCCTCCCCTCCGACACCTACTACGTCAGAAACATAAGTTACGACCCCAAAACCATCCACCTCGTCGACATGGATGTCACCACCGCCGGACCCTGCCCTATAGCGCAGCACAACCTCACCTTGGACACTGTTCCATTTAACTTTTCCACGGAGTTGGATATAAACCTAACTTTTTATTTTAACTGCAGTTATAATCACCCTTTTAGTGCTGTTGTTCCCGTGGGGTGCTTGCAATTTGGCGGGAACGAGTCTTATGTATTTTTGGAGGGGACGGAGCCGGATGGTGGTGAGACTTGGTACGAGTACTGTAAGGAGAAAGTGGTGACGCCGGTGATGAGGAGGGAGATCCACGAATCCAATTTGACTAATGTGTTCGGTGAGGCGATGAACAAGGGCTTTGTGTTGAATTGGGGTCAGCTGCCTCTGTGCGGTGCGTGCGAGGCGTCTCATGGGCGATGCGGGTACAGTGGCACCAAGTTCTTGTGCTTTTGTCCGGATGAGTCCATACAAGGAGAGCACTGCTATAATACAGGTATGTTTGTATGTTGTTTTTGTTGGAATTTTATGATAGTTTGATAATTTTGGTTTTTTGGAATTTGGACCCAGCTCTCTCTGTTTGAATTGGAGTGTTGATTAACTGGTTTCAAATTTATATAGAATCGTGTGAGTCGATATTGGGTGAGTCGGTCATATATATATATATATATATATATATATATATTATGCCAACCAATCAACATTCTTTCGTTATAATTTGGTGAGGCTATTTTTTATTTATTTATTATTTTTTGGGTTTACTCCAAAAAATCCCTATACTACACTATATAGGAGGGGGCAAAATGCAGAGGGATTTTTTATTTTATTTTTTGGGTTTACTTCAAGTGATTTTTATCTATAAAATTGCTCCCACCAAATTAAAATGAAAGAATGTACGTTGATTGGTTAACATATGAATATAATGGAGTCATCCAAAAAAATATTTAATGGTTGATTTCATTAAATGGGGACAAAGTGGAAACAGTGTATTTTATATATTTTGATTTAATGGGGATAAAGTGGACAGTGTAGGTTAGTCGATTAAATTAAATAGTATATTTGTGATATATATATATATTTGAATTTATAATTTTTGTAAAAAATATAATTAATTTTTAAAAAATAAATTTTTTAAATGAATGATTTCAACATTTTGACTTAAAGTACGAGATGAGTGGTGATAATGATAAAATTAAATAATATATAGAATAAAATAGACACAATAAAAAATAATTGATTAATCTAGATGTTACATCAGTTTTCTTGAAATTAACACTTTGCGTTTTTTTTTTAAAGAACTTTAGTTGAGGGGAACAGGGTGCATGACATACTAATGATGTAGTATGTTTGAGAAATTGAGTAGTCTAGCGACTATAGTTCTAGACCCATCCTTTCATCACAAAATTCTCTTATTTTTTTTTAATTATTCCAAAATAAGTATTCATTTTTAAAAAGTTAAAATATTTTATTTGATAAATTTATTAATTTAATCTTCAAGTATTAAATTATAAAACATATATACTATAAACCATCATATCATTATGATGAAATTATGTGTAAAATTAATATTTCATTCACTAATACTATAACAAAAATTATCTTCTTAAAAAACTGAATTCTTCAAAATAAACCTATAATTTTGAATGAAAGGGGTATATAACATACATATGTATTCTATGTGTGAAGAGTTTTTAACTATAAATTGAGGGATTGGATGGTTAAATATGTTCTAATGAGTGATCAAAAGCTGCCTTAGTTTTTAATGTAGGCTATAAGCGATGACCATAGAATATGCATCTTAGTGCTAGTAGGTGGGGCAAAATCTTTCATGCAAAGCCAACAGAAAGATTAGATAGATATGTATGTGAGAGAGAATGACACTTTCTTTCTTTTAAGGTAATTTGCACTAACACCCCAAGAGGTTTAAATTTATTCCAACTTTGTGATGGTTTTTGAAATTTTTATAGTAACACCCACTGAGGTTTGATTTTGCTTGCAATGACACCCCTGAGCCAATAAAATGACCAAAATACCCTTAATAAAATTCAAAAATATTATATGTAATGTGAAATAACCTTTATGTCCCAACCTCAAATATATAAAATTTTGAAAAACATGTATATAAATTCGAAAAATGTATAAATTTCGAAAACAAATATTTAAAATTTGAAAAAAATATATAAATTTCAAAAAATATATATTTTCAAAAACAAAATTCAAACAATTATATAATTTCGGAAAACATATATAAATTTCAAAATATATATATAAAATTCAAAAAACAAAATAAAATTTGAAATATATATATATATAATTTGAATATATATATAAATTTTAAAAAATATATAAATTCGAAAATATATATATTTCAAAAAATATTTATTTTCAAAAACAAAATTCAAAAAATTATATAATTTTAGAAAAATATATATATATATTGGTAAAATGTCATATCTTTCCTAATGTAGTGAATCAAACTACTTATCACCAACATCAATTAGTGGCCTTCTTTTATACATATTTTTTTCAAAATATATATATTTTTTCCAAAATTTATATGATGTTTTCAAAATTTATATAATATATCCGAATTTTATAAAAATAATTTGAAATTTATATATATTTGTTTAAAAATTTATATATATTTTTTGAATTTTATATATTGTTTTTGAAATTTGTTTTAATTATATATATATTTTTTGAATTTTTACCCAACAACTCGGCTTGTTATTGATGAATTGTTCACGAATTTGTTGAGATTACCCATTATATATATATAAATTCGAAATATATATAAAATTATAAAAATAAAATTCAAAAAATATATATATAATTCAAATATATATATATATAAAATTTGAAACAAATATATATATAAAATTTGAATTGTTTTTATAAAATTCGGATAAATTATATAAATTTCGGAAAAAATATATATATTTTGGAAATATATATATAAAAGAAGACCACTAATTGATGTTGGTGGTAAGCAGTTTGATTCACTTCATTAGGAAAGATATGACATTTTACCAATATATATATATTTTTCTAAAATTATATAATTTTTTGAATTTTGTTTTTGAAAATATATATTTTTTGAAATATATATATTTTCTAATTTATATATTTTTCAAATTATATATATATTCAAATTATATATATATTTCAAATTATATATATATGTTTTAATTTTATATATATTTTTTTCAAAATTATATAATTTTTTTGAATGTTGTTTTTGAAGATATATATATTTTGAATTATATATATATTTTTGAAATATATATATATATATTCAAATTTAAATATTTTTCAAATTATATATATATTTATTTCAAATTTTATATATATATTTTGAATTTTATACATATTTTTTGAAATTTATATATGTTTTTCGAAATTTATATATATTTTTTCTAATTTTATATATATATTTCAAAATTTAAATATTTTTTTTCGAATTTTATATATTTTTTTGAATTTTTATATATGTTTTTCAAAATTTTATATATTTGGGGTTGGGACATAAAGGTCATTTCACATTACATATAATATTTTTGAATTTTAGCAAGGGTATTTTGGTCATTTTATTGTCCCAGGGGTGTGATTGCAAGCAAAATCAAACCTCAGAGGTTGTGATTGCAAGCAAAACCAAATCTAAGGGGGTGTTAGTACAAAAATTTCAAAAATCAGTACATAGGTGGAATAGACTTAAACCTCAGTGGGTGTTAGTGCAAATTACCCTTTCTTCTAAGTGTGAGCTTAATTTAGTGGGCCCATCAACTTACACCTCTTCGTTGGTGAAAGAAACAATAGGGATATAATTAGGAAAATGGAATTATATTTTTGTAATAAAAGGTATATTACTTATGATTAGCTTTCAAGTTAGCAAGGTACTTAGATTAGCTTAGCAGTAAATAGCGTTATGATAATTATTGAATACTATAATATCCTTCGAAAGTTCATCCACAAAGGAACTGTCAACAAGTTCTCATCTATTGACATTTTGATTTTTTTTGGATAGATTATTATGATTTCTTTCTGATGTAACTTTTAATTAATAAATCTTATATGTGTATTACTAAATAAGTGAAAACAGACGATACACCACTAGTTTTTAAAATAGTCATTTACCAAGTCAATGTATAAGCTTAGTCATGGTCCTTCTACAGTAGGGTCCATTGTGGAATAAGTTGACACAGATCTAATCCAATTTGGACATCTAACTTCTTTAGCTTGAGTTACTCATTTTTATACTCCATCTCTCGCAGCCATTTGTTTCTCTCTAAGAACTTGGACTCTTGACCTTTTGAATGTTAAATAACATACCACACCTAAATATTACCCCTCGTACAATATTAATTTAAGATATATCATCCACTACCCTACTTTCCATATATAAAAACCAACCAATACTATAAGGAAAGTTCATCGATGAACTAATTAACAAATCATATATATATGTACATACATATATGTATATAGTTAGTTATGAGGAGATTTAAGCCTCCATAGATATCTTATTACTTAAGAAGAGAAAAAAAATAATACTAAATGTGTTTTTATTAAGAAAGGGTAATATTATTTAACCAAAAAATAAAATAAAGAATACTATGCCCAATTCGTGTAAAAGGATCTCTTTACACGAATTCTGCTCTGAACACAACTATTATTAAAAAAAAAAAAACGCAACATTATTTGTAGAAATTAGTTGTGCAAAGTAAGACTAGCTAGTAATTGCGTAGTCAACTCCTTTTGTCTGCGTGCTTGAATGTAGAAAGAATAATTTGGTAATTGACTCATCGTTTTCATGTATTCTGACTCACCAAACTGTTCCAAGTGGATGCCGGCAAATAAGGTTAGGCATTATATGGAGTATTTAATATTGGACTTATTCTTCGTAGCCACCCTCAAGCTCTCTCCATCTCATCACTTCTTATGATTTTGTCCTAATGCATCTCAACATCTTTTTTTCTTCTCCTCTCTTCTTAGCTCTCTTTCTCTTCTTTTCCCTTCTCCTCCCAAATTCTATACAAGCCTACTATGAATTATTCCCAAATTGCACTTCCTTTGACTGTGGAAATATCAAAGGAATTGGTTACCCTTTTTGGAAAAATGGTCTTCCAAACTATTGTGGCCATCCAAAATTCAAGCTCGATTGCCAAGAACACGATGCTACAATAGACATCGATGTCTCAAAACTTCACCGTCATCCATATTGATCTCGATGCTCAAATCCTGACGATTACTAGAACGGATTTTCTAGACAACATTTGTCACGATCAATTCGCCAACACCACCTTGGATTTCGCTCTCTTCGATTACACTCCTTATGACGAAAACGCCACCTTGTTTTACAATTGTTCCCAAAGCATGGGACTCATTCCCGCCATTTCTTGTCCGCCAAACAATGGCGTTCTTCGCGATGGGTACTTCGTGATTGACAACAATTTGACAAATGAAGTACTACTCACAAACGCATGTGAAGTGAGCCTTGTTGTTCCGATTCTTAGCATGGCTATTCAGGGTTCGTTGAATGTTAGCGTTATATTGAGTGAGGGTTTCGAGGTTCGATGGATGGTTGACCAAGGGCAATGTAGAGATTGTGTGAACTCGGGTGGAGTTTGTGGGTATAGCTGGACTTTAGATGAACCATATTGCTTCTGTCCTGATCACCGGACTTACCGGAGAAGCTGCCCGAGTCCTCTGGTTCCGGCAACTTCACCGGTCAGCTTCCATGCACCGACTCCTAGTACGTACTTCAACGCCTCCTCCTTCCATTTTCAATACATGTTAAGTAAATCTTTCAGGGCCTCTTGCAATCGAGAGCATTTTTTGTTAATTTTATTTATTTATCAGTAAGTCACCTTACTATCAATTAATGATGAAACTATATGAAATTACTTAAGTACCTAAATAATGCAAAATGCACGGGTAGATTATTAGATGGTCTTCAACTATCCACGGTACAACTCCAAACACCTTATGTTAATCAGGTTTTCTTTGGTAACACCTTGTGTCATAACTGTGTCCACTTTCTCATATATATATATATATATTGTATATATATATTTTTTTGTCGTGATTTGAGTCATTGGACTGAGCCACCAAATTAATTTTGTTACCTAATTAGCAGTATCCAATTACAACTTTAGTCAACTAGGAAATTATGCCTCCATTATTCTAAGAGAATTGGTTGGTTTCATGTACTTTGGAATTGACATTGTCAACATGTTAGAAATTGACTATTCCATCTCCAAATTACCTTTGTCCCCCCCTAAAATTGACTATTCCTTCTCCAAATTACCTTTGTCCCCCCCTAAAATTGACTATTCCTTCTCCAAATTACCTTTGCCCCCCTATCAAAGTTTATTTTGAAAATTAAGGGTCCGTTTGGATACCCTGTTTTTTGTTTTTGTTTTTTTACTGTTCACAAGACTAAAAAAAAAAACACGTTTGGCAAACGCGTTTACTGTTCACTGTTTTTTTCCCCAAGAAAACTGTTTTCTGTGAATAGTGTGTAAAAGTGGTGAAAACACCAAATACAACTTTTAGTTGTTTTTTGAGTTTTTTCACTGTTTAGGTGGTAAAAACAGTGAAAACACCAAATTCATAAAATACAATTTTCACCAAATAAAAGTGGTGAAAACACCTTCATCCAAACGTTTTTTTGTTTTTAGTTTTTTCCTGAAAAAAACAAAGATAAATACAAAAACAATTTTTATATTTGAAGACAAAAAACAAATATAAAAAACAGGTTTTCCAAACGCACCCTAAGGAACTCACAAACTTCTCCTCCTCCATCTCCAAATTACCCAATATCTATAATTTGAGAGGTAAGATTTGGTACCGCTTGGCCAGTAGACTTTTGGTACAAAGTTTAAACTTGAAAGATTTTTAATTACAGTGTGCTCTTAACAAGCCTTTATGAAAGGCTAAAATATAAGGTTGTGCCTCAATTCAGGAAAGAGATTCGAAATCTGATCTACTAGAAATATAATCTGAAAATTAAATTGGTAAATTGTTAGCAACCCCTTTCATATGATTAATGTCATACTTAGGTTCCATTTTCTATTTTTGTTTTATTTTTTTATTTTTTTAAGTTAAACACTAAGACCGGAAATGTCAGCTTCATGAACAGTGCCTTAAGTTTTTCTTCAGGGGATGGGTTTAGAAAATATAGACACGTGAACAAAATGATCCAATATTGCGTTTCAAAACCCCACAAAAGGAAAAGTATTTTTAGTGTTTACAAATAGAAAAGTATTTCCCACCGGGTACTCAAATTTCATTCTCCATTTTGGAGAGAATAGAAAGGACGGAGAGAATAGAAAAGTCATTGTCCTGTATGAAACATATTACTACTTATAATTTTTTTTAAATATTTGTTTTGTTGCATTTGAAAAGTAAAAAGAAAATTTGAATGGAATATTAGAGAAGAGATGATGATTTTCTTATATTTTTGCTTTGAGTTATTTTGTTGGTCATAAGGAATGAGAGAATTTGGAATTATTTTTGTCAATGTATATGTCAAAACTTTATCCCAGACAATAATATAGATATAGAGGGTCATTTTGTTATATGTTTCTGAGTTCTTTTATTTATAAAAAATAATAAAATTTTAAATTTTAAATTATTTTATCAATATATTACTCACTATACAAAATATTATGAAATATTTTAAACTTTCCTAATATAAACACTTCTACCATTCTATCCTAACCAAGGCCATGCCCCTCCCAAAGTTTTCAAAATTTTTTTAGTATACAAAAATTTATATATTTTGTGAATTAGTATATAGAAATTGCATATGCCCCCTCCCAATTTTTTTAAAAATTCCCTTTACTACTTCAAAATATTTTATATTTTATGAATAAGTACATAAAAATTGCATATGCCTCCCAATTATTTTCAATAAATCCTATCACTACTCCAAAAAATTAAATATTTTATGAATAAATTCACAAAAAATTGCATGTCCTTTTTATATATATGTATATAAAAAACCTGATTTATATATGTATATAAACATATATATAAAATATATGTGATAATTTTCTAAAACCTGATTTCCACGAATCAAGAGGGCCTTAACTAAAAATCAGTAAAAAAAAAAAACTTGGTGGAATTATTTCTACATGTCGACAGCTAGCATGCATACCATGAATTCAGCCTACCTTTTTTTCAAGCAACATTCAAATAGTCATCAATATTAGCAGCCATATCTCTGTCACTCTCTCTTAAAATTCTAAACAATTAAGTTGGCTTTTCTTTTGTCAAAGCAAATGGGCTCCTTACATTACATTAACACAGAACTTTCCCATGTCTCTCTGTTTCTTTTAAAATCTCCCTCAACAATAACCAAACTAAACCAAACCACACCTCCCTCTCTCTCTCTCTCTCCATGAATCATGATCTTTTACAACTACATACCCAACTCTTCGCTTCCTCCCTATCCCACCCTCTTCATATTAATCTTCATCACCACTTTCTCAACCTCTCACTCTGAAGACCATGAAATGTTCTCTGAGTGCAAAAACAATACCTACAATTGTGGTCCAAACACACAAGCCATAGGCTACCCTTATTGGGGTGATGGTCGTCCTCAGTACTGCGGCCACCCACGGTTCAAGCTCAAGTGTCAAAACAATTCCTACCCGGTCATAGACATTGATGAACATACGTTTCGGATACTAAACATCAACTCATCCGGTTACAGAATGACCATGGCACGTTTAGACCTATGGAATGATTATTGCCCTCAGATTTTAAGCAATGTATCTTTGAACAACACCTTCTTCTTGGGTGATGTTTCAAAGGTCCAAATATTGTATATATTCTACAATTGCACCTCGAATTTTACTATGGAGTTTGGGAACAACTTTACGTGTGGTTATGGTTATGGGGAGAGTCATGGTTTCTACGCGGACGAGTCATTTTTGAGGATTCAGCTTGGGAACATGACCTCATGCGAAAATGGCATTGAAGTTCCAGTACTTAGGACGAGTTTGGACGGACTTTGGAATCGCTCGGTTGAGCTGCAACAAGCTTTGGATTTAGGGTTTGAGGTTCTGTATAATGAGAGCAATATTGAGTGCTTGGTGTGTATGAATTCCGGTGGGACTTGCGGATCGGATTTGAAGACGCTCGATTTTGTGTGCCTTTGTCACGACCGGCCTCACCGTCGCTCTTGTGGTGACCTTGGTATGCAAATACTCCTTCGATTTTCATGTGCATTAAGTTAATTTTTTTGTTGGCATATGATCTCTAGCTTGAGTACTAGGTACCGACACAAGTATAACTAATCAACCTCATAATATATAACAAAATTTTAGATAAGTACTTGTGGTTTGAATTTGGTAAAATTCATATTATTCAAAACATTTCGATAAAAATGTGACAAGAATTACATTCCTCAAGGTTTGAGAAGCCAAAAAGTTCCATTAGATGCCATAGTTTGAGCACTAAAATGGTCATCATTAATGTCAAATGAAGTTAATTTATTACTTATTAGGGTTTAAATCAACCCTTTCTTGGACCATAAGGAAAGTCAAACTGGTTGAACAGTACGTCATGAAGTGATATCGAAACCCAACCTAACCTTGAATTTTTGGTGGGGCCCATAAGTTGTGTATTTTAGAGTTCCACGTCTACCCTTTGAACATGTCAATGGTCAATGGTCAATGGTCAATGGATCAATTATATACGCGTCGAATGTTTCTCTTCAAGTCAAGGTGAACCTGAAAACGTAAAATATGTCCAAATCAGATTAGTAAAAATGTAAATTTATAGCAATAGGGTTCATATTTTTCCTTTGTTGTTGCTTTCATTGAATGAGAAAGAAAAGAGAGGTGGGAAAGAGGTCTCTATTTTCTACACTTTCGGTTCAACCAAACCCACCTCCAAAAGTCATAGTTATCATCATCACTCAATTTCTGGCATGCTCTTGTGCACAGCCATTGAAAGGTTGTTATTTGGTCCTCTTTTGTCTTTTTCTCATAAAATTCTCCATTTTGTCACCAATGGACATTTAACATCACATCTCCTCCTAGTTAGAATGCGTTTTGTTTTTAGTCAACACAAATCTGGTGATTTTGTTATATAGTGTTTTTAGTAAAAAACAGATTCATATTTTGTAATCTGTTTCAAATTTAGTAAAAAAATAAATAAATTAGTTAGTGTTGAAACAAAAATATAACCACACCAGAATCATCAAACTGGTATTTTCATTTTTTCCTAAAATGTTTCACTAAAATAAAACAGACGCGCCAAATATTCCTCGGTCCAAAAAGTGCATTGATTTCATGCTGAAAATAAAAACAAAAAAAACATAACACACAACATATAACACATGACACATGCCAAAGTTGACAGTAGGTTGTTTGAGTTCTGTAAGGAACAATTTGTAAAATGTGCACTTGAGTAACTTGAATACATTCTGCAATTTGTCTACAGGGAAGAAAAAAAATTCTCCAATCTGTCTATAGTTTGGGTCCCAAAAGGGTATTTTCGTCTTTAAAATTTGAATCATTACATCATCCTTACAAGTGATGATGCATTCTGGCTATGATATACATATATATTTACTAACAGCAATAGTGCTCGTACCCAAAAATCATAAACATAATTAGGTTAGTTGAAAAATATCTCACTGGAATAGAAAATCAATTGATTGAAGCCATAGCTCACTTAAAAGGCAGCTCAAGGAAACATCTTTGATGTTGCTTGAACCATAATTTGTCTGTTATTTAGGTTAATCTTAATCCACCTTTTTCAAACCTCTATTATTTAGATACTCAAAACATAACTTTTTGAAAGCTCTATTTACATATCAAACAAAACAAAGGCAACTATTAGTGATATACATAGACTAAAAGGCCAATTCACACCAACTACATAGAATTCTTCTCCTCATGCTTTCCTCCAACTCCAAACCTCTCTTCTCATCCTCTGTTTTCCTCTGCCCTCCTCATTCCTACAACTCCAAAAATGGATCTTCAAACCTTCTTCATATTCAAAACATATATGTATATCTATATCATTATCAACATCTTCACCACCTTACAAGCTAAACCCCTATTAGCAGACTCGAAAGGGGCTTGCCTGCCGCATAATTGTGGTCATGGACCTAATATAAGCCACCCCTTTTGGATTCCTGGCCTCCAAGAACCCGACTGCGGAGCCATAGGATTCGAGGTGGCCTGCATTGACTTTGTTCCGATCCTAACGCTTTCCGATGATGAGTACTTCATTAAAGACATTTTTTACTCAAACCAATCTCTTCTCTTGGCCAACACTGCACTCTATGATAGTGCTAATACTTGTCCAAGTCCTAAACATAATTTCAGCATTGTTGACACTCCGTTTAGGCCTGGTCCTGCTTATTGGGACCTCTTATTCTTCTACTACTGCACTGCACCAGCAGCTGAATACATGACGTATTCGGTTGCTTGTGCTAGCAATGCTACCCATCATTCCTTTGCTGTTTTCCATAAGGAAATTTTGGAGTTGAGGAACTATTCTATAGACTCGTGCCAGTCTGTCGTTAACGCGCCTGTGGATAGCGAAGATATTGATAGGTTGTTGGAGATGAATTTCACAGGTGTTTTGAAGGAGGGTTTTGTTTTGCAATGGGGTCTAGTTGAATGTGTCGATTGTGAGAAACGTGGTAAGTGATGTGGTTCTTGTTACGATGAATTTATCTGTTTTTTCAATGATCAAACGCGTATCAAAACCTGTGGTGATTACTTTTTTTTTTTTTTCATTCTTTCTCTCTCAACCCAATTACGTTATGGTCCTATAGAGGAAATTATACTCGATGTTCAACTTTTTCTTATCTAGATTTTTTGGACCCTTTTCTGAACTTGCTAACCTCTGCTTTTGATACATTTTCAGTTTGTGCCCATACTTATTCTTTAGGTACACAGAATGAGATTAATCCAACCATTGTAAATTTTGTTTTTGCCTAATGACATAGTTAAAAGGCACCTATCTAGATGTCTTTCCTTTATGATTTTACATTTTTTATGCCTAAATTATTGATTAGAGTCAGAGCTTCAACAACCTATATGCATTCTATCCAGTCAAATGTGATCCATGGAAGGATTTATGGCTTGAGGGAAGATTTTTCCATGATGATTGTGTCTGTTTACTTTATGTTTTAAATTTGTATATTATTAGCACTATTCATATTATAACCCCCATGTCACCTAGATTTTTCTCCTTTTCTGGCCATGGTGGGATGTGGTAAATTGGTAATTTACATGTCATGATTTTAGATTGGTATATATGTGAATCTTGTCTTCATTGTTCTCTGCCAAGAATGTGCAGGACTATCTAGAGCCATTGAAAATCATATTCTTACTTTTGGTTCTATCCATCATCTATCAAGTTTGGTGTTCTAGCTGACAACAATGCCTCAACCTGGCAGTATTAGCTTTTAGAACAAAGCTCAAATATTGTTTCTCTCCTATATGTTATTAGGATCAAAATCAAACCAAAAATAGAATTGGATGGGAAGGATTGAATTTGGTTGCAGATCATATATATATATATGTAATTGTGTATTAATATTCTACACTAACCCCTTTTCATGTTACCTATTGCCATTACAGGAGATGCATCAAATTGGAGACTGAAGATTGGTATAGGTAATAAGCATATTTTTCTTTTTCTCCTCATATTTTTTTCAGTTAGATACTATATTCTCCCAGTCCAATCATAAAGACTTCTTCTGACTTGCATTGTTTGCTGCAGGTTTTGGTTCAGCTGGAGTTGCCATCTTGGTTATGGCCCTTCTATTTTTCCTTTATCAACGCCGCAACAAGAAACTTGAAACTGCCTCATCGCTGATTTCTCGAAACATCTACTCAAATGATTCTTCAATGTTGGATCCTGAAAAATCCGGAACCTACATGGGAGTCAGAATGTTTACCTACACTGAACTTGAACGAGCCACTAACAACTTTGATCCAGAAAAAATACTTGGAGATGGAGGATTTGGCATAGTGTACCAAGGTATGTGGAAATGGTCTTGCCACTACATATGATGATATTTAGACTCATAATGGACCATTTCTCACTAATATAACACTGTTATAAATATTTTAACTAGGCAAACTCAAAGACGGGCGCACTGTTGCAGTCAAGCGATTGTACGAAAAAAACTATAAGAGGGTTGAGCAATTCATAAATGAAATAGAGATCCTCACGCGCTTGCGCCACACAAATCTTGTTTCCCTCTTTGGCTGCACATCGCGCACCTGCCGTGAACTCATCCTTGTATACGAGTACATTCCTAATGGCACGGTTGCTGATCATCTCCATGGTGAAGGAGCAACTCCCGGTTCGCTAACATGGACTACTCGAATGAGCATTGCCATTGAAACGGCGACAGCGTTGGCATACCTTCATGCTTCTGATGTTATCCACCGAGACGTCAAGACCAACAACATCCTCCTAGACAACAACTTTTGTGTGAAAGTAGCAGATTTCGGGCTCTCTCGCCTCTACCCAACCAATGTCACCCATGTGTCTACTGCTCCGCAAGGTACTCCGGGTTACGTAGACCCCGAGTATCATGATTGCTACCACCTTACCGATAAGAGCGACGTGTATAGCTTTGGGGTGGTCCTATTTGAGCTTATATCGTCCATGCCTGCTGTCGATATCACTAGGAAGCGGCATGAGATCAATTTGTCCCACATGGCTATCAGCAAGATCCAAAGCAACTTATTGCATGAGCTTGTCGATCCAAGTCTTGGTTTCGAATCGGATTCCAAGGTAAAGAATATGGTTACTGATGTGGCCGAGTTGGCATTTCAATGTTTGCAGAGTGAGAGGGAAATGAGGCCTTCTATGAAAGAGGTGTTGGAGACTCTAATTGGGATCCAGAGAAAGGACTATGAAGTACAAAAGACAAGTGTAGATGTTCCAACAGATGATGCTGTTCTGTTGAAGAAAAATCCAGCAACATTTTCACCAGATTCTGTGACTGCAAAATGGCCAAGCAGGTCAACAACATCTGATTGCAGTGGCTAATTTTTGTATGATCATTTCATCAAATTTTCATGACTCCATAGCAAGAAAAATATATAAAAGAGTTTCCAACTATATATCACATCCAAAAGGGTATTACTGTCTTGTTTTTATATGTTATGAATTGGTACCTTGGAGGGTTTGTACATATCAAGTAGCATCTGTCTTTGATATTAAAAGATAATTTTTTTGGCACTTGGGTATTCTGATGATTTTTTGAGTACTTCAATTAACCGTGACAAATTTAAATGTTTTATTACAATTATATTGATTGTACATTAGCAAGTAGGGCATAGAAGATTCACTATGAAATAATGCCTTAAGATATGTAATGGAAGTCACCCTTTGATTATGCAGTATAATTTTGTCCAATTCCTAGCAAGAACCCTTTTGAGCAGAAGAAATACAATCTTGGCATTATAAATGATTTTCTTCATAATTCTGCCCCAAAAGGATATATAGTTCACTATTCCAAACCCCAAAGTAGCAATGGTATATTTTCATCAACATCAAACACTACTCTGGTTATCGGTTGAACTTGAGCTCAAGTCATCCCTTCTGCAGAGAACGCAACCTATGTATGCCTCATCCCATTAACCATCAAATGTACTACTCCCCATTAGTCGAAAATGCTGGCAAGGGAAGACTAGGAGCAAACTTATATGAAAATCAAACCAAGCTCAATCAAAATGTTTGATATAATTGTAAAGTGTAGACGTAATTTACAACTTTGGGTAGTTTTTCAAAAACTTCTTTTTTTTTTTTTTATTTGTTTGAAAAGTAAGAGTAGTATATTAAAAAGAAAAAAGACAAAAGCCTTACAAGGATCTAAGGGGCATACCCCAGGAAAAAATATGGAAACCAGATATCCACCAAAAGAAAAAGGCCAAACATGACCAAAATACACTTGAAAAGTTAAAGTAATTGACATGAAAGTTTGTACTATGAGAAGCTTGTTGAAGCCTAGGCTCATATATCCAACCATAATCACATCCTCCATATAGCAAGAGGAAACCCAAGTTTGCATTAACTGAGCAGATAAACCACACTCCAAGTAGGCGAGAGCTAAATCCCAAACCAAGCTGAATGTAGAATACACTGATAATCCAAGATGTGATGAGTCATGAAGCAAAACCAGCTAATATAGAATGCGGAAGACCCCACTCCTGAACAAATGCAATATTCATTAGGTTATTGGCAAAGTTCTTTAGAGGGAAAAGAGCAAACCGTACTGTATTAATAATCTTTGTGCACATATCCTCCGCAGAACAAAACTCAGAATTGAAAATTCTCCTATTTCTTTCAAGCCAAATTTCATAAACGGTGGTTGAAAAAGCAAGTTTATTAATAACTGCAGCAAGAGAATTAGTGTGAATATTATTGCACATCCACTGAATCAACAAATCCCAGTCATCATCTGGCCACTCAAGAAACCCTTTCATAGCAGTACTTTGCCATAATCTAATACTACCCTGTCTGGTAGAAATACAGAATTTACATGTAGCAATAAGTTGCATACATGGCCTTCAAGATTTGATTGTCACGAGGGGTCTACGAAATACATTGAAACATTAATTATGTACTAGAAGATCCTAGTGCTGATCTTGAAGGCGAATATAAGTAGGGTCTGGGAGGAATTTGCAGTGCCTCTATACTTCCTTCCAACATTTCCATCACTTTACTCATCGAAGGCCTTTGTGAAGGATAGGTCTGTATGCACCACAACCCCACTAGTATCATCCTCCTCGCCATTTCATTTTCTTCCTTTGTCATGTCACCGCAAAACCCTATCTCTTCGTTCAGCTCAAGGCGCTTATATACCCAATGCGGAAAATATATCTTGCCGGTATTGCTTGCCCCATCATCAGCATTCTTTCTCCCTCCAACAATTTCTAGCACCATCATTCCGTAACTATACACATCAGACTTATGTGTTACTTCTCCAAAGTTTCTACTGACCACTTCTGGGGCAATATACCCTATGGTCCCTCTTGCTTCCCATATTGATATAATGCTCTCTTTCTTGGTAAATAGTTTCGCAAGCCCAAAATCCGAGATCTTTGGGCAAAAATCCTCATCGAGAAGAATGTTGTGAGGTTTTATGTCGAAATGGAGTATTCGCTGACTGCAACCACGGTGCAAGTATTCAAGTCCTCGTGCTATCCCAATTGAGATTCGATACAACTTTTCCCATCCCAAATGGCCATTGGTCTTCGAAAGACCTTCACCATATATGAACTTTTCGAGCGATCCATTAGGCATGTACTCGTAAATGAGAGCTTTTTTGCGGCCTTCGACACAGAACCCGAGAAGAGAGACAATGTTAACATGTGAAGTTCTACCGATGCTTGCAACTTCATTGATGAAATCTTCCCCATTTCCTTTGGACGCATCAAGGAGCTTCACTGCCACGAGATGATCGTTAAGTAGCTTGCCTATGTATACACAACCATAACCTCCTTGACCAAGTTTGTCTCGGAAAGAGTTTGTAATTTTCTTGACCTCTGAATAGCTATATCTTTTTGGAGACAGAGATCCATAGTTCCTAATAAAGTCCTCAAGCTTCTGATTATCATTTTTCTTTTGCCAGAATATGATTGATCTATGTGATGTGGTCTTTAATCTAGAGTAACAGATCATGATACATATAAACACTATGACACTTCCTCCCCCAGCAAAACCTGTAATTAGAAAGTTGGACGTGAGTGAAGCTTGTTTTAAAAACAGTTCTCTGAAAGCAACCTTTTTATAACCGACATTTCTGAAAAACTAAACAAAGCAAACTCTTTGTACAGTTTTTTTATTTGATTTTCAGTGTTCAAAAAAAAAAAATAACAAAACTGTTTTCAGAGTTGACGCTACACGTTTCGAAAATAGTACTTGAAGCATGCATGGCATCAGTAGTAGAACTTTCGCTCGGTTGCTAACTCTATATTCAACTTCTATGAAGGTATACTTTATTTGTAATCTATATTGACATAGAAATCAAATTAATGGTATAATTCTTTCAACTGTTAGAATTAGAAGTAATCCGTTAACGATTGCTTTATCCGGGAAAAATAATCATGGTTAATAATCCAACATTTGCTATGAGAAGAATAAAAAATAAAAAAGGGGTAATTTGCACTAACACCCCCTGAGGTTTAGGTCAATTTCACATTTATGCCGGTCAACGCAATTTTTGTCCCAACGCCCCCTAGAGGTTTGCTTTCCTTACAATGACACCCACTGGGCCAATAAAATGACCAAAATACCCTTGATAAAATTCAAAAATATTATATGTAATGTGAAATGACCTTTATGCCCCAACCCCAAATATATAAAATTTCAAAAAACATATATATAAATTCGAAAAAATATATAAAATTCGAAAAAATGTACAAAATTCGAAAACAAATATTTAAATTTTGAAAAAAATATATAAAATTAGAAATATATATATATATATATATAATTCAAAAAATATATAAAAATTCAAAAAAATATATAAAATTTGAAATATATATATAATTTGAAAAATATTTAAATTCGAATATATATATATATTTCAAAAAATATATATATAATTCAAAATATATATATATATTCAAAACAAAATTGAAAAAATTATATAATTTCGAAAAACATATAAATATTTTTCGAAATTATATGTTTTTCGAAAAAGACACATTCTCCTTCAATGTCTGCTCTTGAGGAGGGATCAGAAGAAGTATTCCTGGAGAGGAAGTATGAAGAAACTTTTTTCCACTTGTATCGACGCCATATAATAACTACAAGCAAGGTAAGGAGCACAAATCCTGGAATACCTGAGAATAGTAATGGAATGAATTTAGCTATGAATTCAATCATACCCTTAAAAAACAAAGAACTCAAAAAATGTTGAAAATAAAAACAGTGGAGAAGTTAATTAATTTGATCAAAGTCAGCGGGGTGAGATATTGAAATTTAGAATTCAAATTAATCTTGAAGGTCGTGAAGAAATATTACGTAGAAAGCTTAAAACAATTGTAACACATACATGTGAATTTGTTAGAAATATGGATTAAGGAGGTATATTACCTGTTCCTAGAATCAATTTGTAGTGCTTTCCTTTTCCTGCAATGCGTTGTATTGGCTCTACACATATGTCAAGCATAAAGATGTTAGTTCCAAGATGAACAATTAAGAAGCCAAAGTAGTGCAGTTTGCTTACTCTTGAAACCTCAACTAAAGAATAAAAAGTAAAAGTCCTGCCCTGGTAAAGAATCATGAAATGTTGTGGATTATATACACACACATATACATATAAACACACACATACACACACACACATATATATATATATATACTAGAAATGCTCATACCTTTCTCATCACATACAAACTTCTCAGTGATATTTAGACATTGCCCTCCCCTATGTCGACAATTCCAACACTCTTGGGTTGGAAGCAATTCAACGAACAAATTTGCAGTCAATATCTTAAAAGGGTCTTGGGCGTTCATGATGTCCGGCAACACTGGCAGCTGAATAGCTGAGCATTCTCGAGGAAGATCAGCAGGTGGAGGTTCCTCATTTGGATAATTGTAATACACATTGTAGCCTGTGCAGCCTTCGTAAACTCTGTATTTATCAGCACTAAAATCTTCCTCTCTCGGAAGTGTACCTTTGTTGCACTTGAAGAAGGTGAGTTTGTTCTCCATCATGAAGTAAATGAAAGGAAATTCAGGAAGAGTTAGATTCTTGAACGTTGGGTCGCATGTTTTGGTAAATATATGTTTTTCGAGGGGAGGGTAATGAATTTTAACGCTATTCCCATTTGCTATACGCACATCGTAGCTCCCCAGTTGGACAATTTGATTTGGATCATCACAATTTACGATGATACCGCAACGAGGGTAGGAGTTGTTTGTGAAAGGGAAGGTAATGGGGCTGTGATTGCCACATCGGAAGGACTCGGGGCAAATGGGTAGGCCTTGAGCTGAGTGAAGAAGAACTAGACAAGAGAGAATGAAGAGAGCAAAGAGAAATGCAATAGCCATTTGATATTATTTCCCTAATTTAGAATGTTAGAATCTGCTTAAGTATAACATTCTAAATTCAATTGTTTTAAAGAAGTTATATTGTTGATGTTTGATCTTTGAATCTACTTAAACACGCACAGTTGACTTGGAAAATGATAGGGAAGACTTGCACACTCAGAGGAGACCCCAGTTGTGTTTGTGGTACTAATTCAATGGAGAAATTTCCTGGCAAATAATCAGATCCAGTCCTCTCTCACTGGGAAACTCCCATCACGCTTGTCAGCTTCTGATTGGTCCACATTAGCCTAAAAGTGGTCCCAAGTTGTCCACCTCAGATTTTCACTTCTTAATTATAAAACAACCCCATAAGCCAAGTAGAACTACACAAGTATATATCTATACTTACATAATTACTTTATGTACCACTTATCTATTAAAGAACTTAAGGATATATTAGAATTTTTACAAGTAGCACTTAGAAATTGTTACTTTTTCTTAGTATACAGAAATAATACCGTTAGTTTACATTATAAGATAGAACAACTTAGGAATATAATTATTACTGTTCAGAATATCCTTGAAGCTAGACGCCAAAGATTTTAAAGTATATGAATAAATCAAAATTAGTTAATTTAGATCTTTCTGTTTAGAAATTAGGAGATAATTTAGATTCTCAAGTTAATAGGGTTCTCGGAGGCCAGGAATCCAAAAGGGATAACTTATATTAGGTCCATGACCACAATTATGCGGCAGACAAGCCCGGAATTTCGAGTCTGCTAATAGAGGTTTAGCTTGTAAGGTGGTGAAGATGTTGATGTTGATAATGATATAGATATACATATATGTTTTGTATATGAAGGTGGTTTGAAGATCCATTTGGAGTTGTTGGGATGAGGAGGGCAGAGGAAAACAGAGGATGAGAAGAGAGGTTCGGAGTTGGAGGAAAGCATGAGGAGAAGAATTCTATTTAGTTGGTGTGAATTGGCCTTATAGTCTATGTATATCACTAATAGTTGCCTTAGTTTTGTTTAATATGTAAATAGAGCATTCAAAAAGTTATGTTTTGAGTATCTAGAGGTTTTAGAACCTGTGCAAGTGCACTAGTGCCTTGACAAAGGCTATGTTGAAGTTCACGATTCTTTTATGAACTGTGCTGGTTGAAGGGCATCATCTATACTGTGAACTTTAGGGCGTGCTATATATGGTGGTTCATTCGTATTCAGTCATATACTCCTTTTCCTTTTAATATCTTGTATTCTCAATTGATTTTATATGTGTATTCATTATTTGGATTACCGGAAAACTATTAATTAAGGTTAGTGATGGCAATTGATCTAGACCTAGCTCTAAATTATATGGAACGATGAACAGGCCCACACCCTCAGACACGCACACATTTTTTATGTTTTCCAGGTTCACCTTGACTTGGAGACAAACATTTCACGCGTATTTTTTATCCACTGACTGTTGACATGTTCAAATGATATACGTGGAACAACAAAATACACAACTTGTGGGTCCCACCGCTAGTTCAAACTTCAAAGTTTCACAATATATCACTTCATGATTGTTCAACAAGTTTGACTTTCCTTGTTGGAGCAAGGGTTAATTAACTTCATTTCACATTAATGATATGACCATTTTAACTATGGTATCTAATGGAACTTCTTGGCTTCTCAAACCTTCGAAGAATGTAATTCTTGTCCCATTTTTATCGAAATGTTTCAAATGATACGAATTTTACCAAATTCAAACCACAAGTAACTATCCCTCGTATAATAGTAGTAATTCATTTTCTCAAATCATTTCTTTTTATTAAATTCAAAAAATAATGATTCTACTAAAAATTATAATTATACTATATAATTATATTATATTATAAATGGCAAAACGAGAAATATAAAATAGCCAAAAATTTATTAAAAAGTCAAACTTGGACAATTAATTTGAGACGAAGGTAATATGAGGTTGATTAGTTATACTTATTTCGGTACCTAGTACTCAAGCTAGAGATCATATGCCAACAAAAAAATTAACTTAATGCACATGAAAATCAAAGGAGTATTTGCATACCAAGGTCACCACAAGTGCGACGGTGAGGCTGGTCGTGACAAAGGCACACAAAATCGAGCGTCTTCAAATCCGATCCGCAAGTCCCACCGGAATCCATACACACGGAGCACTCAAAATTGCTCGCATTATACAGAACCTCAAACCCTAAATCCAAAGCTTGTTGCAGCTCAACCGAACCATTCGAAAGTCCGTCCAAACTCGTCCCAAGTACCGGAACTTCAATGCCATTTTCGCATGGGGTCCTGTTCCCAAGCTGAATCCTCAAAAATGACTCGTCCACATAGAAACCATGACTCTCCCCATAACCATAACCACACGTAAAGTTATTCCCAAACTCCATAGTAAAATTCGAGGTGCAATTGTAGAATATATACAATATTCGGACCTTTGAAACATCACCAAAGAAGAAGGTGTAGTTCAAAGATACATTGCTTAAAATCTGAGGGCAATAATCATTCCATAGGTCTAAACGTGCCATGGTCATTCTGTAACCGGATGAGTTGATGTTAAGTATCCGAAACGTATGATCATCGATGTCTATGACCGGGTAGGAATTGCTTTGACACTTGAGCTTGAACTGTGGGTGGCCGCAGTACTGAGGACGACCATCACCCCAATAAGGGTAGCCTATGGCTTGTGTGTTTGGACCACAATTGTAGGTATTGTTTTTGCACTCGGTGAACATTTCATGGTCTTCAGAGTGAGAGGTTGAGAAAGTGGTGATGAAGATTAATATGAAGAGGGTGGGATAGTGGGAGAGGGAGGAAGAGAAGAGTTGGGTATGTAGTTGTAAAAGATCATGATTCATGGAGAGAGGGAGGTGTGGTTTGGTTTGGTTTAGTTTGGTTATTGTTGAGGGACATGGGAAAGTTCTGTGTTAATGTAATGTAAGGAGCCCACTTGCTTTGACAAAAGAAAAGCCAACTTAATTGTTTAGAATTTTCAAAGAGAGTGACAGAGATATGGCTGCTGATATTGATGACTACTTGAATGTTGGTTGGAAAAAGGAAGGCTGAATTCATGGCATGCATGCTAGCTGTCGATATGTAGAAATAATTCCACCAAGCTTTTTTTATTATTTTTTTTACTGATTTTTAGTTAAGGCCCTCTTGATTCGTGGAAATCAGGTTTTAGAAAATTATCACATATAATTTATATATATATATATGTATATAAGCATATATATAAATCAGGTTTTTTATATACATATATATAAAGTTGGGTATTGACGCCGGACATAATAGAGATTATTCTGCAGGCTATAGCAATAGGTAATTTGCAAGGAAAAAGATAGAAGAAATCGACCCAAAATTTCAGAGAACACTCTGGAATTCAATAAAATTGTTTATAATCAAGAATACTGAAAAACAACCCACAAGCCGGGTTAAAATAGCTGAATTTTGCCAAAAATAGCAAAACTCTAAAAGTCTTACCAAAACAAAATACGGAAAAAAATCAAAAGATTGCCAAAAATCTAGCCCAAATCGGGTTCAGAAACAATTTTTAATTGACAAATAAAAGATTACCATAAATAGCAAAAATTATCTAAAAATAAAGATTTGAAAAGGAAAACAGCGGATTTAGGGCTAAAAACTAGGTCATCCAGATCTGAAGTTATAGTCTACTCTGGTCCATATTGTTCATTGGACTTAATTTATTACGCATCACACGTTCGCACATCATTTAACGGACCGAAAGTTTTTAGGTTTTTTCTTCTCGAATTTTAGGGTTGCAAAAGATTTCTTTTCCCCGGTAAAAAAAATCTTATGTAGAGGACATGCCAGCCAGTTATCATAGTATAACTGATGCAGGAGGATCAGCGCAAGGATGGCAAGAAATTGTGATCTGCTGTTTTCCTTTTCAAATCTTTATTTTTAGTTAATTTTTGCTATTTAGGGTAATTTTCTACTTGTCAATTAGGAATTGATTCTGTACCCGATTTGGGCCAGATTTTTGGTAATCTTTTGATTTCTTTCCTTGTTTCGTTTTGGTAAGACTTTTAGGGTTTTGCTATTTTTGGTAAAATCCTTGATTTTCAGCTATTTAAACCCGGCTTGTGGGTTGTTTTAAATGAGTTTTGAATATTAAGAATTTTATTAAATTTCAGAGTGTTCTCTGAATTTTGGGTCGAATAATTTCTCCCTTTTCTTTCTTGCAAACTACCCGTTGCGCTAGCCTGCAGAATAATCTCTATTCTGTCCGGCGTCAATTGGTATCAGAGCTCAGCATCTTCCTGAGGCGGTATTTTCATCAGTTTTCAATGGCTGGTGGTCGTGGTCGTGGTGGTCGTCGTGGGCAGGTTCCGATTGAGGAAGTCCCGCACCGTGATCGCAACGTTCAGGATGTTATGATTGAGGATTTGCAGAGGCAAGTGGCAGAGTTAACCCAGCGCCTGGCGGCGCAGGAAATCGGTAATCATGATGTGGAAGATTCTGATACCGACAATTCCACCTTCGAAAATCCGTATCCACCGTTATGGCCAATATTTTCGGAAGATTCTGATTCCGAAGATGATTGGTTGAAAACCGATACTTTCGTTGGAGAGCCAGTGTATGACACAGAAGGAGATGATGATGTGTTGTATGGGGACGGCCATGAAACTCTGGTCATTCCTAAGAGCCTCCTGACTCCCAGAAGCGATTCCAAAGATGATTGGTTGAGAACCAATGTTTTCCATACAACCTGCACCATAGCCGACAAAGTCTCCAAGATGATTATTGATAGTGGCAGTTGCGAGAACGTAGTCTCTAAAGACGTTGTCCGAAAGAAGGGTTCTCCCTCGTCAGTCTCTATGATGTCTCCTTCTGCATTTAATCAGCCGATGTCTCCGTCGTCTAATGGCCAACATCTTCGAGGCATCCATGAGCAAGTGAAACTGGCCATTCACGAGAGCAATGCCAAGTACAAAACTCGAGCGGACAGTCATCATCGTCAGGTACTTTTTGATGTTCGTGATTTTGTTTGGGTTGTATTAACTCGTGATCGTTTCCCTGTTGGCGAGTATAATAAGCTTAAGGAGCAGAATATTGTACCTTGTGAGATATTGCAGAAGATTAATGACAACGCATACAGGTTGTGTCTCCCTAGTCACTTGACATCTGATATCTTTAATGTGAAACACCTGAGTCTTTGTTTTGCGGATTCTGTTGATGCTGCTGTGAACTCGAGGACGAGTTCTTTCCAACCCGGGGTGACTGATGCAGGAGGATCAGCGCAAGGATGGCAAGAAATTGTGATTTGCTGTTTTCCTTTTCAAATCTTTATTTTTAGTTAATTTTTGCTATTTAGGGTAATTTTCTACTTGTCAATTAGGAATTGATTCTGAACCCGATTTGGGCCAGATTTTTGGTAATCTTTTGATTTCTTTCCTTGTTTCGTTTTGGTAAGACTTTTAGGGTTTTGCTATTTTTGGTAAAATCCTTGATTTTCAGCTATTTAAACCCGGCTTGTGGGTTGTTTTAAATGAGTTTTGAATATTAAGAATTTTATTAAATTTCAGAGTGTTCTCTGAATTTTTGGTCGAATAATTTCTCCCTTTTCTTTCTTGCAAACTACCCGTTGCGCTAGCCTGCAGAATAATCTCTATTCTGTCCGGCGTCAATAACAGAGGACATTTATTCCATGTTTAATAAATGGTTAAGCCACATTCCTGAGTTGAAGCAGCTCCATTGCCTATTCCATGTTCCAACAGATGATTCTGTTCTGTTGAAGAATAATCTAGCAACACTTTTACCAGACTCAGTCACTGCAAAATAGACAAGCACGTCAACAACATCCAATTGCAGTGGCTAATTTTTGTATAATCATTTCATCAAATTTTCATGAATTCATAGCCAAAAAAAAAAGTATAAAAGAGCTTCCGACTATACTTCACATCCAAAAGGGTATTACTGTGTTGTTTTTATATGTTATGAGTAGGTACCTTGGAGGGTTAATTTGTACATATCAAGTAGAATATATCCTTGATGTTAAAATTTTATTTTTTTGGTACTTGGGTATATATTCTGAGGATTTTTTGAGTACTTCAATTAACAGTGTGACAAATTTAAATGTTTTATTACATTATATTGATTGTACATTAGCAACTAGGGCATATGAGATTCACTCTGTAATAATGCCTTAAGATATGTAATGGAAGTCACCCTTTGATTATGCAGTATATATGGTATTGTCCAATTCCTAGTAAAGAACCTTTTTGAGCAGAAGAAATACAAACTCGGCATTATAAATGATTTTCTTCAAAATGCTCCCCGAAAATGATATAGTTCACTGTTCCAAACCCGAAGGAGCGATGGTACTGCTATATTTTCATCAACATGAAGCATTACTCTGGTCATCGGTTGAGCTTGAGCTCAAGTTATCCCTTGCATAGAACACAACGCATCCGTCATCCCATTAACCATCAAATGTACTACTCCCCACTAGTTGAAAATGCTGGCAAGGGCAGACTAGGAGCAGACTTGTATGAAACTCAAACCAAAGTCAATCAAAATGTATGATATACTTGGCATTCTTTTATGCAATTTAAAACCTCCCATGATACAGATTTACCGAAAACTTCTTTGTGTAAACAGAGAGATGCCAGAAATCTGTTGGCAAAAACCTGCATACACAGAATTATAACACTACCTGTCTGCTAGAAATACAGAGTTTACATGGAGCGAAATACGCTGAATACATGGCTTTCAAGGTTTGATTGCCATAAGAAGTGTATGAATACATGTTAATAATTTTACCAATACATTGAAACATTATGTAGTAGAAGATCCTAGTGAGGATGTTGAAGGCGAATATAAGTAGGGTCTGGGAGGAATTTGCAATGCCTCTATACTTCCTTCCAACATTTCCACCACTTTACTCATCGAAGGCCTTTGTGAAGGATAGGTCTGTATGCACCACAACCCCACTAGTATCATCCTCCTCGCCATTTCATTTTCTTCCTCTGTCATGTCACCGCAAAACCCTATCTCTTCGTTCAGCTCAAGGCGCTTATATACCCAATGCGGAAAATATATCTTGCTGGTATTGCTTGCCCCATTATCAGCATTCTTTCTCCCTCCAGCTATTTCAAGCACCATCATTCCGTAACTATATACATCAGACTTGTGTGTTACTTCTCCAAAGTTTCTACTGACCACTTCGGGGGCAATATACCCTATCGTCCCTCTGGCTTCCATCATTGATATAATGCTCTCTTTCTTGGTAAATAGTTTCGCAAGCCCAAAATCCGAGATCTTTGGGCAAAAATCCTCATCGAGGAGAATGTTGTGAGGTTTTATGTCGAAATGCAGTATTCGCTGGCTGCAACCACGGTGCAAGTATTCAAGTCCTCGCGCTATCCCAATTGAGATTCGATACAACTTTTCCCATCCCAAATGGCCATTGGTCTTCGAAAGACCTTCACCATATATGAACTTTTCGAGCGATCCATTGGGCATGAACTCGTAAATGAGAGCTTTTTTGCGGCCTTCGACACAGAACCCGAGAAGAGAGACAATGTTAACATGTGAAGTTCTACTGATGCTTGCAACTTCATTGATGAAATCTTCCCCATTTCCTTTGGACGCATCAAGGAGCTTCACTGCCACGAGACGACGATTGTTATTTAGCTTGCCTCTGTATACACAACCATAACCTCCTTGACCAAGTTCGTCTCTAAACGAGTTTGTAATTTTCTTGACATCTGAATAGCTATATCTTTTCGGAGACAGAGATCCATAGTTCCTAATAAAGTCCTCAAGCTTCTGATTATCATTTTTCTTTTGCCAGAATATGATTGATCTATGTGATGTGGTCTTTAATCTAGTGTAACAGATCATGATACATATAAACAACACTATCGTAATTCCTCCGACAGCAAAACCTGTCATCAGAAAGTTGGACATTTGTGAAGCTTGTTTTCATATACAATAAAAAAACAGTTTTATAACTGACATTTCTGAATAACTAAAGAAAGCAAATTCTTAGTACAGTTTTTTTATTTTCATGAGTTCAAAAAAAAAAAAAAAAAAAAAAAAAACTATTTTTAGTGTTGACACTACACCTTTCGAAAATAGTAGTAGAAGCATAGCATCAGTAGTACAACTTTCACTAGGTTGCTAACTCTATATTCAACTTCTATGAAGGTATACTTTATTTATAATCTATATTGACATACAAATCAACTTTTCTAACGGTATAATTCTTTCAACTGTTAGAATTAGAAATAATCGATTACTTTAATCGGGAGAAATAATCATGGTCACTAATCCCAAATTTGCGATGAAAAGAAGAAAAGAATAAAAAAAACAAGTTACACTCTATTTTTTACTCCCTAAGATCAATTTCTCTCAATAAGAAGGTAGGGGTTATAAGTTATAATAAGTGTGTAAAATAATTTAAATTCTATTTTGAATTATATACATAAATGAACTTCTCACAATATTATAGGACCTTTGTCAAATGTTGGGTGGAAAAAAGATTTTAGCTATAAAAAATTTAAAAAAAAAATAAAAATTAAAAATGTATTACACGAGTTGAAATTTAGGTTGAAGCAAACTGTGATGTAATTATCAACTGATATAAGACTAACGTACCTATTCCCAACTTCAGTTTTAGGTTTTCTGCATGACCTGCAGCAAAAAACATAGCAGTCATTGGCGAGATCTTCGAGGAAGCAAAAGCAACTGATAAATGTCATAAAAATTAAATCGAATTATTTGGTTCTTAATTCTGTTAGTGGGCATCTTGTAGCTCATTCTACATACCAGGAAGAATGGGTTTTTACAGTGGGAAATGTCGAGATAAATAAATTGTTCAAAGTTAAAATGGATATTCACCCAATTTTGTTACATAATAAGGGGAAGAAAAAGGTAAATTCGCATTTTTAGACAAAGCTAATGTAATTATGGACTTATTGACATATTCAACGTTAGCCGTCAAAAAGGAAGTGGACACAAAGTCCCCATGCACCTTCTGGGTTCCATTGGATATTGAAAGTTCAAAGGCGCGCGCTTTGATTTATCAACTCTTCACACACAGTATACATGTCTGATATTGAACTAGAATTTATTAAAGTAGAACTATTTCAGGTCAACTTTATTTTATATTTTATTTATTTCGTTTTAGAATGATCTTGTCCAAAACTCATTTTAAGTATTATAAAAACCATTATTTGTCCATTGGTGATTGGTCTAAGGCTATAGGGTAGACTGTTTAATTCTCAAACATTCTACATTACTATGCCACTCTGTTCTAAAGTCATTTCACTAGAAAAATAAAATTGCTCGCACCAAATTAAAATGAAAGAACGTACGTTGATTGGTTGACATATGAATATAACCGAGTCACCCAATATCTAGTCACACCGTCTTACGTGCTCAAACCAATTGAACAATACACCCATCAAAACAGAGATCTGGATACAAACTCAAAAAATAACCAACATACCTGTATTATAGCACTGCTCTCCTTGTATGGACTCATCCGGACAAAAGCACAAGAACTTGGTGCCACTGTACCCGCATCGCCCATGAGACGCCTCGCACGCACCGCACAGAGGCAGCTGACCCCAATTCAACACAAAGCCCTTGTTCATCGCCTCACCGAACACATTAGTCAAATTGGATTCGTCGATCTCCCTCCTCATCACCGGCGTCACCACTTTCTCCTTACAGTACTCGTACCAAGTCTCACCACCATCCGGCTCCGTCCCCTCCAAAAATACATAAGACTCGTTCCCGCCAAATTGCAAGCACCCCACGGGAACAACAGCACTAAAAGGGTGATTATAACTGCAGTTAAAATAAAAAGTTAGGTTTATATCCAACTCCGTGGAAAAGTTAAATGGAACAGTGTCCAAGGTGAGGTTGTGCTGCGCTATAGGGCAGGGTCCGGCGGTGGTGACACCCATGTCGACGAGGTGGATGGTTTTGGGGTCGTAACTTATGTTTCTGACGTAGTAGGTGTCGGAGGGGAGGGTGAGGATCAGCTCGTTGGAGGAGTTGTTGCAGTCGAGGCCGAGGCCTTGGTAACCACAGTACTCGTTGGAGGTTGCTGTCGGTGTTGTTTGGGATTTGAGCCAAAAAGGGTAGCTTATGTTGACGCTGCCACACCTCGTCGGGAGGCAGTTTTCGACCAACGACGATGTGGCGGAGAAAAAAGAGTTGAGGAAGAAGAGGGAGAAAACTAGGAGGAGGGCGTGGTGTGACATGGTGAAAATGTTTCAAGTGTTCAAACAATGGAATTAATATATGTATGTGGGATTTTATATGCAGTGTGAATTTGTGGAATTACTAGACTAGCCTCTTGACAAGTGTTTAGATTTTGTAACTTGCTTGGAATGTGTAGGTGTGCCCATCGTCTACTTGGGTTGTTGTAGTTGTCTCTTGATTTGATTGTGATGACAGTGGACAATATTTTAGGGTAAATTTGCATTTACTTTTCTGAGATTGGGTAAATTTCACATAATTAGAGTTTTTGATGTTTATTATAACGACTTCTCTTAAGATGCAAAAAAAAATTAAACTTTTAAGGAAAAAATTATATTCTACTGTGAGTTGAAATAATTGTAGTTAACGTTAAACACTCTACTTATATGATTTTTGTTTAAAGCTCAGAAAACGCCATTTGTAATTTATCCAATATATTACCCTGCTTTCCCTGAAATATTTATAAATAACTAAAATATATATTTCACACCGTTAGGATTATTAGTATTTCTTTTGAGCATTATTGTGATGCAACCATCGCTTTAACCATCCAACAAATTCAACCACCCCAGTCCAATCTCTCTCTCCTGCCATAACTACCACTTCCAAGTACCCCCACCACCTCCAAACACTGGCAACACTTCCACCATTTGTATATTATACATACGTTCTTTGTTTGAAATTTAATTAGGAGAATTAAGTTTTGAGAAGAAAATGGGCTTGAAGATATGAGAATGGGATGAATGAGGAAGGAGTCCATAGTAGAGGATAAAGAGATGAGAGAGAGGGAAATGATGGTAGACATGTGATCAGTTAAATCTAAATCCAATTTGTTAAGAAATCGGATTATAATCGGATTATCGGATTTTATTTTCAATCTATATCCGGTTAATATCGGATTCGGATCGGACTCGGATCATAATCGGATTATTGACAGGTCTATTGATAAGAATGACAAAAACTTCCGATCCGCGATCCGAATCCGATAATTTGACGGATTTTCACTTAGTTAATTTATATTCGAATTTCTTCATTATAGAATATCTGATCCGAAAATTTAATTAAAAAAATACAAAAGTACAAAAATGAATAAATACTGAAACACTAAAATTATTCACACTTTTAATAATTGTATTTATGATCAATCATTATTAATAAATAATAAAATAATTAGCAACTAACATTTATATACATGTACAGTATTAAATATATACACATAAAAATATTAAATATATATTTATATATATATAAATATATTTTATATCGGATCGGATTATTATCGGATCGGATTGACATAAATTCAAATCCAATTTGTTAAGAAATCGGATTATCGGATTCGGATCCTAATCAAGTTATCGAATTTTATTTTCAATCCATATCCGGCCAATCGGATCGGATTCAGATCGGATTCGGATCAAAATCGGATCCATTGACAGATCTAAATGATGGTGGAGGAGAGAGGTGATTGAGTAATGGAAGAGAGCTCAAGGTCAGTTTTAGTATTTGGAAAAAATTGGAGGCTATTATTAATTAAAAGGGGGTTAACTGAATGGGATTAATGTTAAACGTTCTTTACTTTTGTTCAAAACTTTTATTTGAGGGTAATAAACCCAAACCTCAGGGGAGATTAGAGTAATTTACCCTTTAATTATTGTAGGCAATACGTAGTTCTCACTCTCAGCCAACATGATTACTAGTATATGCCTCATCCTTTTCAAACAAGTCAAGTAGATAATTTGGTCACTTGCATTTATGTAACTTCGACTGTATTAAATACTATGAAATAGATATGGTATCGTATATATATGGGAGATATTTCTTTAGTTTCTATGAATGAGTATCTTCAATTTGGAATCCAGATTCTGCATCCATTATTTCTCTAATTTTTAAGGAATACCTGTGGGCTACGCAGCCGTTGCAAAATACTTTTTGGATTTTTTTTACCCTCAATTCACTACGTTATACTTTTTAAAGGTTGTAAAATACTTGTATTTTACTTAGTTCCAAATCAAAGCAAATGGGCTCCTTACATTACATTAACACAGAACTTTCCCATGTCTCTCTGTTTCTTTTAAAATCTCCCTCAACAATAACCAAACTAAACCAAACCACACCTCCCTCTCTCTCTCTCTCTCCATGAATCATGATCTTTTACAACTACATACCCAACTCTTCGCTTCCTCCCTATCCCACCCTCTTCATATTAATCTTCATCACCACTTTCTCAACCTCTCACTCTGAAGACCATGAAATGTTCTCTGAGTGCAAAAACAATACCTACAATTGTGGTCCAAACACACAAGCCATAGGCTACCCTTATTGGGGTGATGGTCGTCCTCAGTACTGCGGCCACCCACGGTTCAAGCTCAAGTGTCAAAACAATTCCTACCCGGTCATAGACATTGATGAACATACGTTTCGGATACTAAACATCAACTCATCCGGTTACAGAATGACCATGGCACGTTTAGACCTATGGAATGATTATTGCCCTCAGATTTTAAGCAATGTATCTTTGAACAACACCTTCTTCTTGGGTGATGTTTCAAAGGTCCAAATATTGTATATATTCTACAATTGCACCTCGAATTTTACTATGGAGTTTGGGAACAACTTTACGTGTGGTTATGGTTATGGGGAGAGTCATGGTTTCTACGCGGACGAGTCATTTTTGAGGATTCAGCTTGGGAACATGACCTCATGCGAAAATGGCATTGAAGTTCCAGTACTTAGGACGAGTTTGGACGGACTTTGGAATCGCTCGGTTGAGCTGCAACAAGCTTTGGATTTAGGGTTTGAGGTTCTGTATAATGAGAGCAATATTGAGTGCTTGGTGTGTATGAATTCCGGTGGGACTTGCGGATCGGATTTGAAGACGCTCGATTTTGTGTGCCTTTGTCACGACCGGCCTCACCGTCGCTCTTGTGGTGACCTTGGTATGCAAATACTCCTTCGATTTTCATGTGCATTAAGTTAATTTTTTTGTTGGCATATGATCTCTAGCTTGAGTACTAGGTACCGACACAAGTATAACTAATCAACCTCATAATATATAACAAAATTTTAGATAAGTACTTGTGGTTTGAATTTGGTAAAATTCATATTATTCAAAACATTTCGATAAAAATGTGACAAGAATTACATTCCTCAAGGTTTGAGAAGCCAAAAAGTTCCATTAGATGCCATAGTTTGAGCACTAAAATGGTCATCATTAATGTCAAATGAAGTTAATTTATTACTTATTAGGGTTTAAATCAACCCTTTCTTGGACCATAAGGAAAGTCAAACTGGTTGAACAGTACGTCATGAAGTGATATCGAAACCCAACCTAACCTTGAATTTTTGGTGGGGCCCATAAGTTGTGTATTTTAGAGTTCCACGTCTACCCTTTGAACATGTCAATGGTCAATGGTCAATGGTCAATGGATCAATTATATACGCGTCGAATGTTTCTCTTCAAGTCAAGGTGAACCTGAAAACGTAAAATATGTCCAAATCAGATTAGTAAAAATGTAAATTTATAGCAATAGGGTTCATATTTTTCCTTTGTTGTTGCTTTCATTGAATGAGAAAGAAAAGAGAGGTGGGAAAGAGGTCTCTATTTTCTACACTTTCGGTTCAACCAAACCCACCTCCAAAAGTCATAGTTATCATCATCACTCAATTTCTGGCATGCTCTTGTGCACAGCCATTGAAAGGTTGTTATTTGGTCCTCTTTTGTCTTTTTCTCATAAAATTCTCCATTTTGTCACCAATGGACATTTAACATCACATCTCCTCCTAGTTAGAATGCGTTTTGTTTTTAGTCAACACAAATCTGGTGATTTTGTTATATAGTGTTTTTAGTAAAAAACAGATTCATATTTTGTAATCTGTTTCAAATTTAGTAAAAAAATAAATAAATTAGTTAGTGTTGAAACAAAAATATAACCACACCAGAATCATCAAACTGGTATTTTCATTTTTTCCTAAAATGTTTCACTAAAATAAAACAGACGCGCCAAATATTCCTCGGTCCAAAAAGTGCATTGATTTCATGCTGAAAATAAAAACAAAAAAAACATAACACACAACATATAACACATGACACATGCCAAAGTTGACAGTAGGTTGTTTGAGTTCTGTAAGGAACAATTTGTAAAATGTGCACTTGAGTAACTTGAATACATTCTGCAATTTGTCTACAGGGAAGAAAAAAAATTCTCCAATCTGTCTATAGTTTGGGTCCCAAAAGGGTATTTTCGTCTTTAAAATTTGAATCATTACATCATCCTTACAAGTGATGATGCATTCTGGCTATGATATACATATATATTTACTAACAGCAATAGTGCTCGTACCCAAAAATCATAAACATAATTAGGTTAGTTGAAAAATATCTCACTGGAATAGAAAATCAATTGATTGAAGCCATAGCTCACTTAAAAGGCAGCTCAAGGAAACATCTTTGATGTTGCTTGAACCATAATTTGTCTGTTATTTAGGTTAATCTTAATCCACCTTTTTCAAACCTCTATTATTTAGATACTCAAAACATAACTTTTTGAAAGCTCTATTTACATATCAAACAAAACAAAGGCAACTATTAGTGATATACATAGACTAAAAGGCCAATTCACACCAACTACATAGAATTCTTCTCCTCATGCTTTCCTCCAACTCCAAACCTCTCTTCTCATCCTCTGTTTTCCTCTGCCCTCCTCATTCCTACAACTCCAAAAATGGATCTTCAAACCTTCTTCATATTCAAAACATATATGTATATCTATATCATTATCAACATCTTCACCACCTTACAAGCTAAACCCCTATTAGCAGACTCGAAAGGGGCTTGCCTGCCGCATAATTGTGGTCATGGACCTAATATAAGCCACCCCTTTTGGATTCCTGGCCTCCAAGAACCCGACTGCGGAGCCATAGGATTCGAGGTGGCCTGCATTGACTTTGTTCCGATCCTAACGCTTTCCGATGATGAGTACTTCATTAAAGACATTTTTTACTCAAACCAATCTCTTCTCTTGGCCAACACTGCACTCTATGATAGTGCTAATACTTGTCCAAGTCCTAAACATAATTTCAGCATTGTTGACACTCCGTTTAGGCCTGGTCCTGCTTATTGGGACCTCTTATTCTTCTACTACTGCACTGCACCAGCAGCTGAATACATGACGTATTCGGTTGCTTGTGCTAGCAATGCTACCCATCATTCCTTTGCTGTTTTCCATAAGGAAATTTTGGAGTTGAGGAACTATTCTATAGACTCGTGCCAGTCTGTCGTTAACGCGCCTGTGGATAGCGAAGATATTGATAGGTTGTTGGAGATGAATTTCACAGGTGTTTTGAAGGAGGGTTTTGTTTTGCAATGGGGTCTAGTTGAATGTGTCGATTGTGAGAAACGTGGTAAGTGATGTGGTTCTTGTTACGATGAATTTATCTGTTTTTTCAATGATCAAACGCGTATCAAAACCTGTGGTGATTACTTTTTTTTTTTTTTCATTCTTTCTCTCTCAACC
The DNA here is from genome assembly GCA_963922005.1 of Cornus suecica. Lineage (NCBI taxonomy): Eukaryota > Viridiplantae > Streptophyta > Magnoliopsida > Cornales > Cornaceae > Cornus > Cornus suecica. The sequence goes on from OY998238.1 coordinate 24,067,451, forward strand.
CAATTACGTTATGGTCCTATAGAGGAAATTATACTCGATGTTCAACTTTTTCTTATCTAGATTTTTTGGACCCTTTTCTGAACTTGCTAACCTCTGCTTTTGATACATTTTCAGTTTGTGCCCATACTTATTCTTTAGGTACACAGAATGAGATTAATCCAACCATTGTAAATTTTGTTTTTGCCTAATGACATAGTTAAAAGGCACCTATCTAGATGTCTTTCCTTTATGATTTTACATTTTTTATGCCTAAATTATTGATTAGAGTCAGAGCTTCAACAACCTATATGCATTCTATCCAGTCAAATGTGATCCATGGAAGGATTTATGGCTTGAGGGAAGATTTTTCCATGATGATTGTGTCTGTTTACTTTATGTTTTAAATTTGTATATTATTAGCACTATTCATATTATAACCCCCATGTCACCTAGATTTTTCTCCTTTTCTGGCCATGGTGGGATGTGGTAAATTGGTAATTTACATGTCATGATTTTAGATTGGTATATATGTGAATCTTGTCTTCATTGTTCTCTGCCAAGAATGTGCAGGACTATCTAGAGCCATTGAAAATCATATTCTTACTTTTGGTTCTATCCATCATCTATCAAGTTTGGTGTTCTAGCTGACAACAATGCCTCAACCTGGCAGTATTAGCTTTTAGAACAAAGCTCAAATATTGTTTCTCTCCTATATGTTATTAGGATCAAAATCAAACCAAAAATAGAATTGGATGGGAAGGATTGAATTTGGTTGCAGATCATATATATATATATGTAATTGTGTATTAATATTCTACACTAACCCCTTTTCATGTTACCTATTGCCATTACAGGAGATGCATCAAATTGGAGACTGAAGATTGGTATAGGTAATAAGCATATTTTTCTTTTTCTCCTCATATTTTTTTCAGTTAGATACTATATTCTCCCAGTCCAATCATAAAGACTTCTTCTGACTTGCATTGTTTGCTGCAGGTTTTGGTTCAGCTGGAGTTGCCATCTTGGTTATGGCCCTTCTATTTTTCCTTTATCAACGCCGCAACAAGAAACTTGAAACTGCCTCATCGCTGATTTCTCGAAACATCTACTCAAATGATTCTTCAATGTTGGATCCTGAAAAATCCGGAACCTACATGGGAGTCAGAATGTTTACCTACACTGAACTTGAACGAGCCACTAACAACTTTGATCCAGAAAAAATACTTGGAGATGGAGGATTTGGCATAGTGTACCAAGGTATGTGGAAATGGTCTTGCCACTACATATGATGATATTTAGACTCATAATGGACCATTTCTCACTAATATAACACTGTTATAAATATTTTAACTAGGCAAACTCAAAGACGGGCGCACTGTTGCAGTCAAGCGATTGTACGAAAAAAACTATAAGAGGGTTGAGCAATTCATAAATGAAATAGAGATCCTCACGCGCTTGCGCCACACAAATCTTGTTTCCCTCTTTGGCTGCACATCGCGCACCTGCCGTGAACTCATCCTTGTATACGAGTACATTCCTAATGGCACGGTTGCTGATCATCTCCATGGTGAAGGAGCAACTCCCGGTTCGCTAACATGGACTACTCGAATGAGCATTGCCATTGAAACGGCGACAGCGTTGGCATACCTTCATGCTTCTGATGTTATCCACCGAGACGTCAAGACCAACAACATCCTCCTAGACAACAACTTTTGTGTGAAAGTAGCAGATTTCGGGCTCTCTCGCCTCTACCCAACCAATGTCACCCATGTGTCTACTGCTCCGCAAGGTACTCCGGGTTACGTAGACCCCGAGTATCATGATTGCTACCACCTTACCGATAAGAGCGACGTGTATAGCTTTGGGGTGGTCCTATTTGAGCTTATATCGTCCATGCCTGCTGTCGATATCACTAGGAAGCGGCATGAGATCAATTTGTCCCACATGGCTATCAGCAAGATCCAAAGCAACTTATTGCATGAGCTTGTCGATCCAAGTCTTGGTTTCGAATCGGATTCCAAGGTAAAGAATATGGTTACTGATGTGGCCGAGTTGGCATTTCAATGTTTGCAGAGTGAGAGGGAAATGAGGCCTTCTATGAAAGAGGTGTTGGAGACTCTAATTGGGATCCAGAGAAAGGACTATGAAGTACAAAAGACAAGTGTAGATGTTCCAACAGATGATGCTGTTCTGTTGAAGAAAAATCCAGCAACATTTTCACCAGATTCTGTGACTGCAAAATGGCCAAGCAGGTCAACAACATCTGATTGCAGTGGCTAATTTTTGTATGATCATTTCATCAAATTTTCATGACTCCATAGCAAGAAAAATATATAAAAGAGTTTCCAACTATATATCACATCCAAAAGGGTATTACTGTCTTGTTTTTATATGTTATGAATTGGTACCTTGGAGGGTTTGTACATATCAAGTAGCATCTGTCTTTGATATTAAAAGATAATTTTTTTGGCACTTGGGTATTCTGATGATTTTTTGAGTACTTCAATTAACCGTGACAAATTTAAATGTTTTATTACAATTATATTGATTGTACATTAGCAAGTAGGGCATAGAAGATTCACTATGAAATAATGCCTTAAGATATGTAATGGAAGTCACCCTTTGATTATGCAGTATAATTTTGTCCAATTCCTAGCAAGAACCCTTTTGAGCAGAAGAAATACAATCTTGGCATTATAAATGATTTTCTTCATAATTCTGCCCCAAAAGGATATATAGTTCACTATTCCAAACCCCAAAGTAGCAATGGTATATTTTCATCAACATCAAACACTACTCTGGTTATCGGTTGAACTTGAGCTCAAGTCATCCCTTCTGCAGAGAACGCAACCTATGTATGCCTCATCCCATTAACCATCAAATGTACTACTCCCCATTAGTCGAAAATGCTGGCAAGGGAAGACTAGGAGCAAACTTATATGAAAATCAAACCAAGCTCAATCAAAATGTTTGATATAATTGTAAAGTGTAGACGTAATTTACAACTTTGGGTAGTTTTTCAAAAACTTCTTTTTTTTTTTTTTATTTGTTTGAAAAGTAAGAGTAGTATATTAAAAAGAAAAAAGACAAAAGCCTTACAAGGATCTAAGGGGCATACCCCAGGAAAAAATATGGAAACCAGATATCCACCAAAAGAAAAAGGCCAAACATGACCAAAATACACTTGAAAAGTTAAAGTAATTGACATGAAAGTTTGTACTATGAGAAGCTTGTTGAAGCCTAGGCTCATATATCCAACCATAATCACATCCTCCATATAGCAAGAGGAAACCCAAGTTTGCATTAACTGAGCAGATAAACCACACTCCAAGTAGGCGAGAGCTAAATCCCAAACCAAGCTGAATGTAGAATACACTGATAATCCAAGATGTGATGAGTCATGAAGCAAAACCAGCTAATATAGAATGCGGAAGACCCCACTCCTGAACAAATGCAATATTCATTAGGTTATTGGCAAAGTTCTTTAGAGGGAAAAGAGCAAACCGTACTGTATTAATAATCTTTGTGCACATATCCTCCGCAGAACAAAACTCAGAATTGAAAATTCTCCTATTTCTTTCAAGCCAAATTTCATAAACGGTGGTTGAAAAAGCAAGTTTATTAATAACTGCAGCAAGAGAATTAGTGTGAATATTATTGCACATCCACTGAATCAACAAATCCCAGTCATCATCTGGCCACTCAAGAAACCCTTTCATAGCAGTACTTTGCCATAATCTAATACTACCCTGTCTGGTAGAAATACAGAATTTACATGTAGCAATAAGTTGCATACATGGCCTTCAAGATTTGATTGTCACGAGGGGTCTACGAAATACATTGAAACATTAATTATGTACTAGAAGATCCTAGTGCTGATCTTGAAGGCGAATATAAGTAGGGTCTGGGAGGAATTTGCAGTGCCTCTATACTTCCTTCCAACATTTCCATCACTTTACTCATCGAAGGCCTTTGTGAAGGATAGGTCTGTATGCACCACAACCCCACTAGTATCATCCTCCTCGCCATTTCATTTTCTTCCTTTGTCATGTCACCGCAAAACCCTATCTCTTCGTTCAGCTCAAGGCGCTTATATACCCAATGCGGAAAATATATCTTGCCGGTATTGCTTGCCCCATCATCAGCATTCTTTCTCCCTCCAACAATTTCTAGCACCATCATTCCGTAACTATACACATCAGACTTATGTGTTACTTCTCCAAAGTTTCTACTGACCACTTCTGGGGCAATATACCCTATGGTCCCTCTTGCTTCCCATATTGATATAATGCTCTCTTTCTTGGTAAATAGTTTCGCAAGCCCAAAATCCGAGATCTTTGGGCAAAAATCCTCATCGAGAAGAATGTTGTGAGGTTTTATGTCGAAATGGAGTATTCGCTGACTGCAACCACGGTGCAAGTATTCAAGTCCTCGTGCTATCCCAATTGAGATTCGATACAACTTTTCCCATCCCAAATGGCCATTGGTCTTCGAAAGACCTTCACCATATATGAACTTTTCGAGCGATCCATTAGGCATGTACTCGTAAATGAGAGCTTTTTTGCGGCCTTCGACACAGAACCCGAGAAGAGAGACAATGTTAACATGTGAAGTTCTACCGATGCTTGCAACTTCATTGATGAAATCTTCCCCATTTCCTTTGGACGCATCAAGGAGCTTCACTGCCACGAGATGATCGTTAAGTAGCTTGCCTATGTATACACAACCATAACCTCCTTGACCAAGTTTGTCTCGGAAAGAGTTTGTAATTTTCTTGACCTCTGAATAGCTATATCTTTTTGGAGACAGAGATCCATAGTTCCTAATAAAGTCCTCAAGCTTCTGATTATCATTTTTCTTTTGCCAGAATATGATTGATCTATGTGATGTGGTCTTTAATCTAGAGTAACAGATCATGATACATATAAACACTATGACACTTCCTCCCCCAGCAAAACCTGTAATTAGAAAGTTGGACGTGAGTGAAGCTTGTTTTAAAAACAGTTCTCTGAAAGCAACCTTTTTATAACCGACATTTCTGAAAAACTAAACAAAGCAAACTCTTTGTACAGTTTTTTTATTTGATTTTCAGTGTTCAAAAAAAAAAAATAACAAAACTGTTTTCAGAGTTGACGCTACACGTTTCGAAAATAGTACTTGAAGCATGCATGGCATCAGTAGTAGAACTTTCGCTCGGTTGCTAACTCTATATTCAACTTCTATGAAGGTATACTTTATTTGTAATCTATATTGACATAGAAATCAAATTAATGGTATAATTCTTTCAACTGTTAGAATTAGAAGTAATCCGTTAACGATTGCTTTATCCGGGAAAAATAATCATGGTTAATAATCCAACATTTGCTATGAGAAGAATAAAAAATAAAAAAGGGGTAATTTGCACTAACACCCCCTGAGGTTTAGGTCAATTTCACATTTATGCCGGTCAACGCAATTTTTGTCCCAACGCCCCCTAGAGGTTTGCTTTCCTTACAATGACACCCACTGGGCCAATAAAATGACCAAAATACCCTTGATAAAATTCAAAAATATTATATGTAATGTGAAATGACCTTTATGCCCCAACCCCAAATATATAAAATTTCAAAAAACATATATATAAATTCGAAAAAATATATAAAATTCGAAAAAATGTACAAAATTCGAAAACAAATATTTAAATTTTGAAAAAAATATATAAAATTAGAAATATATATATATATATATAATTCAAAAAATATATAAAAATTCAAAAAAATATATAAAATTTGAAATATATATATAATTTGAAAAATATTTAAATTCGAATATATATATATATTTCAAAAAATATATATATAATTCAAAATATATATATATATTCAAAACAAAATTGAAAAAATTATATAATTTCGAAAAACATATAAATATTTTTCGAAATTATATGTTTTTCGAAAAAGACACATTCTCCTTCAATGTCTGCTCTTGAGGAGGGATCAGAAGAAGTATTCCTGGAGAGGAAGTATGAAGAAACTTTTTTCCACTTGTATCGACGCCATATAATAACTACAAGCAAGGTAAGGAGCACAAATCCTGGAATACCTGAGAATAGTAATGGAATGAATTTAGCTATGAATTCAATCATACCCTTAAAAAACAAAGAACTCAAAAAATGTTGAAAATAAAAACAGTGGAGAAGTTAATTAATTTGATCAAAGTCAGCGGGGTGAGATATTGAAATTTAGAATTCAAATTAATCTTGAAGGTCGTGAAGAAATATTACGTAGAAAGCTTAAAACAATTGTAACACATACATGTGAATTTGTTAGAAATATGGATTAAGGAGGTATATTACCTGTTCCTAGAATCAATTTGTAGTGCTTTCCTTTTCCTGCAATGCGTTGTATTGGCTCTACACATATGTCAAGCATAAAGATGTTAGTTCCAAGATGAACAATTAAGAAGCCAAAGTAGTGCAGTTTGCTTACTCTTGAAACCTCAACTAAAGAATAAAAAGTAAAAGTCCTGCCCTGGTAAAGAATCATGAAATGTTGTGGATTATATACACACACATATACATATAAACACACACATACACACACACACATATATATATATATATACTAGAAATGCTCATACCTTTCTCATCACATACAAACTTCTCAGTGATATTTAGACATTGCCCTCCCCTATGTCGACAATTCCAACACTCTTGGGTTGGAAGCAATTCAACGAACAAATTTGCAGTCAATATCTTAAAAGGGTCTTGGGCGTTCATGATGTCCGGCAACACTGGCAGCTGAATAGCTGAGCATTCTCGAGGAAGATCAGCAGGTGGAGGTTCCTCATTTGGATAATTGTAATACACATTGTAGCCTGTGCAGCCTTCGTAAACTCTGTATTTATCAGCACTAAAATCTTCCTCTCTCGGAAGTGTACCTTTGTTGCACTTGAAGAAGGTGAGTTTGTTCTCCATCATGAAGTAAATGAAAGGAAATTCAGGAAGAGTTAGATTCTTGAACGTTGGGTCGCATGTTTTGGTAAATATATGTTTTTCGAGGGGAGGGTAATGAATTTTAACGCTATTCCCATTTGCTATACGCACATCGTAGCTCCCCAGTTGGACAATTTGATTTGGATCATCACAATTTACGATGATACCGCAACGAGGGTAGGAGTTGTTTGTGAAAGGGAAGGTAATGGGGCTGTGATTGCCACATCGGAAGGACTCGGGGCAAATGGGTAGGCCTTGAGCTGAGTGAAGAAGAACTAGACAAGAGAGAATGAAGAGAGCAAAGAGAAATGCAATAGCCATTTGATATTATTTCCCTAATTTAGAATGTTAGAATCTGCTTAAGTATAACATTCTAAATTCAATTGTTTTAAAGAAGTTATATTGTTGATGTTTGATCTTTGAATCTACTTAAACACGCACAGTTGACTTGGAAAATGATAGGGAAGACTTGCACACTCAGAGGAGACCCCAGTTGTGTTTGTGGTACTAATTCAATGGAGAAATTTCCTGGCAAATAATCAGATCCAGTCCTCTCTCACTGGGAAACTCCCATCACGCTTGTCAGCTTCTGATTGGTCCACATTAGCCTAAAAGTGGTCCCAAGTTGTCCACCTCAGATTTTCACTTCTTAATTATAAAACAACCCCATAAGCCAAGTAGAACTACACAAGTATATATCTATACTTACATAATTACTTTATGTACCACTTATCTATTAAAGAACTTAAGGATATATTAGAATTTTTACAAGTAGCACTTAGAAATTGTTACTTTTTCTTAGTATACAGAAATAATACCGTTAGTTTACATTATAGGATAGAACAACTTAGGAATATAATTATTACTGTTCAGAATATCCTTGAAGCTAGACGCCAAAGATTTTAAAGTATATGAATAAATCAAAATTAGTTAATTTAGATCTTTCTGTTTAGAAATTAGGAGATAATTTAGATTCTCAAGTTAATAGGGTTCTCGGAGGCCAGGAATCCAAAAGGGATAACTTATATTAGGTCCATGACCACAATTATGCGGCAGACAAGCCCGGAATTTCGAGTCTGCTAATAGAGGTTTAGCTTGTAAGGTGGTGAAGATGTTGATGTTGATAATGATATAGATATACATATATGTTTTGTATATGAAGGTGGTTTGAAGATCCATTTGGAGTTGTTGGGATGAGGAGGGCAGAGGAAAACAGAGGATGAGAAGAGAGGTTCGGAGTTGGAGGAAAGCATGAGGAGAAGAATTCTATTTAGTTGGTGTGAATTGGCCTTATAGTCTATGTATATCACTAATAGTTGCCTTAGTTTTGTTTAATATGTAAATAGAGCATTCAAAAAGTTATGTTTTGAGTATCTAGAGGTTTTAGAACCTGTGCAAGTGCACTAGTGCCTTGACAAAGGCTATGTTGAAGTTCACGATTCTTTTATGAACTGTGCTGGTTGAAGGGCATCATCTATACTGTGAACTTTAGGGCGTGCTATATATGGTGGTTCATTCGTATTCAGTCATATACTCCTTTTCCTTTTAATATCTTGTATTCTCAATTGATTTTATATGTGTATTCATTATTTGGATTACCGGAAAACTATTAATTAAGGTTAGTGATGGCAATTGATCTAGACCTAGCTCTAAATTATATGGAACGATGAACAGGCCCACACCCTCAGACACGCACACATTTTTTATGTTTTCCAGGTTCACCTTGACTTGGAGACAAACATTTCACGCGTATTTTTTATCCACTGACTGTTGACATGTTCAAATGATATACGTGGAACAACAAAATACACAACTTGTGGGTCCCACCGCTAGTTCAAACTTCAAAGTTTCACAATATATCACTTCATGATTGTTCAACAAGTTTGACTTTCCTTGTTGGAGCAAGGGTTAATTAACTTCATTTCACATTAATGATATGACCATTTTAACTATGGTATCTAATGGAACTTCTTGGCTTCTCAAACCTTCGAAGAATGTAATTCTTGTCCCATTTTTATCGAAATGTTTCAAATGATACGAATTTTACCAAATTCAAACCACAAGTAACTATCCCTCGTATAATAGTAGTAATTCATTTTCTCAAATCATTTCTTTTTATTAAATTCAAAAAATAATGATTCTACTAAAAATTATAATTATACTATATAATTATATTATATTATAAATGGCAAAACGAGAAATATAAAATAGCCAAAAATTTATTAAAAAGTCAAACTTGGACAATTAATTTGAGACGAAGGTAATATGAGGTTGATTAGTTATACTTATTTCGGTACCTAGTACTCAAGCTAGAGATCATATGCCAACAAAAAAATTAACTTAATGCACATGAAAATCAAAGGAGTATTTGCATACCAAGGTCACCACAAGTGCGACGGTGAGGCTGGTCGTGACAAAGGCACACAAAATCGAGCGTCTTCAAATCCGATCCGCAAGTCCCACCGGAATCCATACACACGGAGCACTCAAAATTGCTCGCATTATACAGAACCTCAAACCCTAAATCCAAAGCTTGTTGCAGCTCAACCGAACCATTCGAAAGTCCGTCCAAACTCGTCCCAAGTACCGGAACTTCAATGCCATTTTCGCATGGGGTCCTGTTCCCAAGCTGAATCCTCAAAAATGACTCGTCCACATAGAAACCATGACTCTCCCCATAACCATAACCACACGTAAAGTTATTCCCAAACTCCATAGTAAAATTCGAGGTGCAATTGTAGAATATATACAATATTCGGACCTTTGAAACATCACCAAAGAAGAAGGTGTAGTTCAAAGATACATTGCTTAAAATCTGAGGGCAATAATCATTCCATAGGTCTAAACGTGCCATGGTCATTCTGTAACCGGATGAGTTGATGTTAAGTATCCGAAACGTATGATCATCGATGTCTATGACCGGGTAGGAATTGCTTTGACACTTGAGCTTGAACTGTGGGTGGCCGCAGTACTGAGGACGACCATCACCCCAATAAGGGTAGCCTATGGCTTGTGTGTTTGGACCACAATTGTAGGTATTGTTTTTGCACTCGGTGAACATTTCATGGTCTTCAGAGTGAGAGGTTGAGAAAGTGGTGATGAAGATTAATATGAAGAGGGTGGGATAGTGGGAGAGGGAGGAAGAGAAGAGTTGGGTATGTAGTTGTAAAAGATCATGATTCATGGAGAGAGGGAGGTGTGGTTTGGTTTGGTTTAGTTTGGTTATTGTTGAGGGACATGGGAAAGTTCTGTGTTAATGTAATGTAAGGAGCCCACTTGCTTTGACAAAAGAAAAGCCAACTTAATTGTTTAGAATTTTCAAAGAGAGTGACAGAGATATGGCTGCTGATATTGATGACTACTTGAATGTTGGTTGGAAAAAGGAAGGCTGAATTCATGGCATGCATGCTAGCTGTCGATATGTAGAAATAATTCCACCAAGCTTTTTTTATTATTTTTTTTACTGATTTTTAGTTAAGGCCCTCTTGATTCGTGGAAATCAGGTTTTAGAAAATTATCACATATAATTTATATATATATATATGTATATAAGCATATATATAAATCAGGTTTTTTATATACATATATATAAAGTTGGGTATTGACGCCGGACATAATAGAGATTATTCTGCAGGCTATAGCAATAGGTAATTTGCAAGGAAAAAGATAGAAGAAATCGACCCAAAATTTCAGAGAACACTCTGGAATTCAATAAAATTGTTTATAATCAAGAATACTGAAAAACAACCCACAAGCCGGGTTAAAATAGCTGAATTTTGCCAAAAATAGCAAAACTCTAAAAGTCTTACCAAAACAAAATACGGAAAAAAATCAAAAGATTGCCAAAAATCTAGCCCAAATCGGGTTCAGAAACAATTTTTAATTGACAAATAAAAGATTACCATAAATAGCAAAAATTATCTAAAAATAAAGATTTGAAAAGGAAAACAGCGGATTTAGGGCTAAAAACTAGGTCATCCAGATCTGAAGTTATAGTCTACTCTGGTCCATATTGTTCATTGGACTTAATTTATTACGCATCACACGTTCGCACATCATTTAACGGACCGAAAGTTTTTAGGTTTTTTCTTCTCGAATTTTAGGGTTGCAAAAGATTTCTTTTCCCCGGTAAAAAAAATCTTATGTAGAGGACATGCCAGCCAGTTATCATAGTATAACTGATGCAGGAGGATCAGCGCAAGGATGGCAAGAAATTGTGATCTGCTGTTTTCCTTTTCAAATCTTTATTTTTAGTTAATTTTTGCTATTTAGGGTAATTTTCTACTTGTCAATTAGGAATTGATTCTGTACCCGATTTGGGCCAGATTTTTGGTAATCTTTTGATTTCTTTCCTTGTTTCGTTTTGGTAAGACTTTTAGGGTTTTGCTATTTTTGGTAAAATCCTTGATTTTCAGCTATTTAAACCCGGCTTGTGGGTTGTTTTAAATGAGTTTTGAATATTAAGAATTTTATTAAATTTCAGAGTGTTCTCTGAATTTTGGGTCGAATAATTTCTCCCTTTTCTTTCTTGCAAACTACCCGTTGCGCTAGCCTGCAGAATAATCTCTATTCTGTCCGGCGTCAATTGGTATCAGAGCTCAGCATCTTCCTGAGGCGGTATTTTCATCAGTTTTCAATGGCTGGTGGTCGTGGTCGTGGTGGTCGTCGTGGGCAGGTTCCGATTGAGGAAGTCCCGCACCGTGATCGCAACGTTCAGGATGTTATGATTGAGGATTTGCAGAGGCAAGTGGCAGAGTTAACCCAGCGCCTGGCGGCGCAGGAAATCGGTAATCATGATGTGGAAGATTCTGATACCGACAATTCCACCTTCGAAAATCCGTATCCACCGTTATGGCCAATATTTTCGGAAGATTCTGATTCCGAAGATGATTGGTTGAAAACCGATACTTTCGTTGGAGAGCCAGTGTATGACACAGAAGGAGATGATGATGTGTTGTATGGGGACGGCCATGAAACTCTGGTCATTCCTAAGAGCCTCCTGACTCCCAGAAGCGATTCCAAAGATGATTGGTTGAGAACCAATGTTTTCCATACAACCTGCACCATAGCCGACAAAGTCTCCAAGATGATTATTGATAGTGGCAGTTGCGAGAACGTAGTCTCTAAAGACGTTGTCCGAAAGAAGGGTTCTCCCTCGTCAGTCTCTATGATGTCTCCTTCTGCATTTAATCAGCCGATGTCTCCGTCGTCTAATGGCCAACATCTTCGAGGCATCCATGAGCAAGTGAAACTGGCCATTCACGAGAGCAATGCCAAGTACAAAACTCGAGCGGACAGTCATCATCGTCAGGTACTTTTTGATGTTCGTGATTTTGTTTGGGTTGTATTAACTCGTGATCGTTTCCCTGTTGGCGAGTATAATAAGCTTAAGGAGCAGAATATTGTACCTTGTGAGATATTGCAGAAGATTAATGACAACGCATACAGGTTGTGTCTCCCTAGTCACTTGACATCTGATATCTTTAATGTGAAACACCTGAGTCTTTGTTTTGCGGATTCTGTTGATGCTGCTGTGAACTCGAGGACGAGTTCTTTCCAACCCGGGGTGACTGATGCAGGAGGATCAGCGCAAGGATGGCAAGAAATTGTGATTTGCTGTTTTCCTTTTCAAATCTTTATTTTTAGTTAATTTTTGCTATTTAGGGTAATTTTCTACTTGTCAATTAGGAATTGATTCTGAACCCGATTTGGGCCAGATTTTTGGTAATCTTTTGATTTCTTTCCTTGTTTCGTTTTGGTAAGACTTTTAGGGTTTTGCTATTTTTGGTAAAATCCTTGATTTTCAGCTATTTAAACCCGGCTTGTGGGTTGTTTTAAATGAGTTTTGAATATTAAGAATTTTATTAAATTTCAGAGTGTTCTCTGAATTTTTGGTCGAATAATTTCTCCCTTTTCTTTCTTGCAAACTACCCGTTGCGCTAGCCTGCAGAATAATCTCTATTCTGTCCGGCGTCAATAACAGAGGACATTTATTCCATGTTTAATAAATGGTTAAGCCACATTCCTGAGTTGAAGCAGCTCCATTGCCTATTCCATGTTCCAACAGATGATTCTGTTCTGTTGAAGAATAATCTAGCAACACTTTTACCAGACTCAGTCACTGCAAAATAGACAAGCACGTCAACAACATCCAATTGCAGTGGCTAATTTTTGTATAATCATTTCATCAAATTTTCATGAATTCATAGCCAAAAAAAAAAGTATAAAAGAGCTTCCGACTATACTTCACATCCAAAAGGGTATTACTGTGTTGTTTTTATATGTTATGAGTAGGTACCTTGGAGGGTTAATTTGTACATATCAAGTAGAATATATCCTTGATGTTAAAATTTTATTTTTTTGGTACTTGGGTATATATTCTGAGGATTTTTTGAGTACTTCAATTAACAGTGTGACAAATTTAAATGTTTTATTACATTATATTGATTGTACATTAGCAACTAGGGCATATGAGATTCACTCTGTAATAATGCCTTAAGATATGTAATGGAAGTCACCCTTTGATTATGCAGTATATATGGTATTGTCCAATTCCTAGTAAAGAACCTTTTTGAGCAGAAGAAATACAAACTCGGCATTATAAATGATTTTCTTCAAAATGCTCCCCGAAAATGATATAGTTCACTGTTCCAAACCCGAAGGAGCGATGGTACTGCTATATTTTCATCAACATGAAGCATTACTCTGGTCATCGGTTGAGCTTGAGCTCAAGTTATCCCTTGCATAGAACACAACGCATCCGTCATCCCATTAACCATCAAATGTACTACTCCCCACTAGTTGAAAATGCTGGCAAGGGCAGACTAGGAGCAGACTTGTATGAAACTCAAACCAAAGTCAATCAAAATGTATGATATACTTGGCATTCTTTTATGCAATTTAAAACCTCCCATGATACAGATTTACCGAAAACTTCTTTGTGTAAACAGAGAGATGCCAGAAATCTGTTGGCAAAAACCTGCATACACAGAATTATAACACTACCTGTCTGCTAGAAATACAGAGTTTACATGGAGCGAAATACGCTGAATACATGGCTTTCAAGGTTTGATTGCCATAAGAAGTGTATGAATACATGTTAATAATTTTACCAATACATTGAAACATTATGTAGTAGAAGATCCTAGTGAGGATGTTGAAGGCGAATATAAGTAGGGTCTGGGAGGAATTTGCAATGCCTCTATACTTCCTTCCAACATTTCCACCACTTTACTCATCGAAGGCCTTTGTGAAGGATAGGTCTGTATGCACCACAACCCCACTAGTATCATCCTCCTCGCCATTTCATTTTCTTCCTCTGTCATGTCACCGCAAAACCCTATCTCTTCGTTCAGCTCAAGGCGCTTATATACCCAATGCGGAAAATATATCTTGCTGGTATTGCTTGCCCCATTATCAGCATTCTTTCTCCCTCCAGCTATTTCAAGCACCATCATTCCGTAACTATATACATCAGACTTGTGTGTTACTTCTCCAAAGTTTCTACTGACCACTTCGGGGGCAATATACCCTATCGTCCCTCTGGCTTCCATCATTGATATAATGCTCTCTTTCTTGGTAAATAGTTTCGCAAGCCCAAAATCCGAGATCTTTGGGCAAAAATCCTCATCGAGGAGAATGTTGTGAGGTTTTATGTCGAAATGCAGTATTCGCTGGCTGCAACCACGGTGCAAGTATTCAAGTCCTCGCGCTATCCCAATTGAGATTCGATACAACTTTTCCCATCCCAAATGGCCATTGGTCTTCGAAAGACCTTCACCATATATGAACTTTTCGAGCGATCCATTGGGCATGAACTCGTAAATGAGAGCTTTTTTGCGGCCTTCGACACAGAACCCGAGAAGAGAGACAATGTTAACATGTGAAGTTCTACTGATGCTTGCAACTTCATTGATGAAATCTTCCCCATTTCCTTTGGACGCATCAAGGAGCTTCACTGCCACGAGACGACGATTGTTATTTAGCTTGCCTCTGTATACACAACCATAACCTCCTTGACCAAGTTCGTCTCTAAACGAGTTTGTAATTTTCTTGACATCTGAATAGCTATATCTTTTCGGAGACAGAGATCCATAGTTCCTAATAAAGTCCTCAAGCTTCTGATTATCATTTTTCTTTTGCCAGAATATGATTGATCTATGTGATGTGGTCTTTAATCTAGTGTAACAGATCATGATACATATAAACAACACTATCGTAATTCCTCCGACAGCAAAACCTGTCATCAGAAAGTTGGACATTTGTGAAGCTTGTTTTCATATACAATAAAAAAACAGTTTTATAACTGACATTTCTGAATAACTAAAGAAAGCAAATTCTTAGTACAGTTTTTTTATTTTCATGAGTTCAAAAAAAAAAAAAAAAAAAAAAAAAACTATTTTTAGTGTTGACACTACACCTTTCGAAAATAGTAGTAGAAGCATAGCATCAGTAGTACAACTTTCACTAGGTTGCTAACTCTATATTCAACTTCTATGAAGGTATACTTTATTTATAATCTATATTGACATACAAATCAACTTTTCTAACGGTATAATTCTTTCAACTGTTAGAATTAGAAATAATCGATTACTTTAATCGGGAGAAATAATCATGGTCACTAATCCCAAATTTGCGATGAAAAGAAGAAAAGAATAAAAAAAACAAGTTACACTCTATTTTTTACTCCCTAAGATCAATTTCTCTCAATAAGAAGGTAGGGGTTATAAGTTATAATAAGTGTGTAAAATAATTTAAATTCTATTTTGAATTATATACATAAATGAACTTCTCACAATATTATAGGACCTTTGTCAAATGTTGGGTGGAAAAAAGATTTTAGCTATAAAAAATTTTAAAAAAAAATAAAAATTAAAAATGTATTACACGAGTTGAAATTTAGGTTGAAGCAAACTGTGATGTAATTATCAACTGATATAAGACTAACGTACCTATTCCCAACTTCAGTTTTAGGTTTTCTGCATGACCTGCAGCAAAAAACATAGCAGTCATTGGCGAGATCTTCGAGGAAGCAAAAGCAACTGATAAATGTCATAAAAATTAAATCGAATTATTTGGTTCTTAATTCTGTTAGTGGGCATCTTGTAGCTCATTCTACATACCAGGAAGAATGGGTTTTTACAGTGGGAAATGTCGAGATAAATAAATTGTTCAAAGTTAAAATGGATATTCACCCAATTTTGTTACATAATAAGGGGAAGAAAAAGGTAAATTCGCATTTTTAGACAAAGCTAATGTAATTATGGACTTATTGACATATTCAACGTTAGCCGTCAAAAAGGAAGTGGACACAAAGTCCCCATGCACCTTCTGGGTTCCATTGGATATTGAAAGTTCAAAGGCGCGCGCTTTGATTTATCAACTCTTCACACACAGTATACATGTCTGATATTGAACTAGAATTTATTAAAGTAGAACTATTTCAGGTCAACTTTATTTTATATTTTATTTATTTCGTTTTAGAATGATCTTGTCCAAAACTCATTTTAAGTATTATAAAAACCATTATTTGTCCATTGGTGATTGGTCTAAGGCTATAGGGTAGACTGTTTAATTCTCAAACATTCTACATTACTATGCCACTCTGTTCTAAAGTCATTTCACTAGAAAAATAAAATTGCTCGCACCAAATTAAAATGAAAGAACGTACGTTGATTGGTTGACATATGAATATAACCGAGTCACCCAATATCTAGTCACACCGTCTTACGTGCTCAAACCAATTGAACAATACACCCATCAAAACAGAGATCTGGATACAAACTCAAAAAATAACCAACATACCTGTATTATAGCACTGCTCTCCTTGTATGGACTCATCCGGACAAAAGCACAAGAACTTGGTGCCACTGTACCCGCATCGCCCATGAGACGCCTCGCACGCACCGCACAGAGGCAGCTGACCCCAATTCAACACAAAGCCCTTGTTCATCGCCTCACCGAACACATTAGTCAAATTGGATTCGTCGATCTCCCTCCTCATCACCGGCGTCACCACTTTCTCCTTACAGTACTCGTACCAAGTCTCACCACCATCCGGCTCCGTCCCCTCCAAAAATACATAAGACTCGTTCCCGCCAAATTGCAAGCACCCCACGGGAACAACAGCACTAAAAGGGTGATTATAACTGCAGTTAAAATAAAAAGTTAGGTTTATATCCAACTCCGTGGAAAAGTTAAATGGAACAGTGTCCAAGGTGAGGTTGTGCTGCGCTATAGGGCAGGGTCCGGCGGTGGTGACACCCATGTCGACGAGGTGGATGGTTTTGGGGTCGTAACTTATGTTTCTGACGTAGTAGGTGTCGGAGGGGAGGGTGAGGATCAGCTCGTTGGAGGAGTTGTTGCAGTCGAGGCCGAGGCCTTGGTAACCACAGTACTCGTTGGAGGTTGCTGTCGGTGTTGTTTGGGATTTGAGCCAAAAAGGGTAGCTTATGTTGACGCTGCCACACCTCGTCGGGAGGCAGTTTTCGACCAACGACGATGTGGCGGAGAAAAAAGAGTTGAGGAAGAAGAGGGAGAAAACTAGGAGGAGGGCGTGGTGTGACATGGTGAAAATGTTTCAAGTGTTCAAACAATGGAATTAATATATGTATGTGGGATTTTATATGCAGTGTGAATTTGTGGAATTACTAGACTAGCCTCTTGACAAGTGTTTAGATTTTGTAACTTGCTTGGAATGTGTAGGTGTGCCCATCGTCTACTTGGGTTGTTGTAGTTGTCTCTTGATTTGATTGTGATGACAGTGGACAATATTTTAGGGTAAATTTGCATTTACTTTTCTGAGATTGGGTAAATTTCACATAATTAGAGTTTTTGATGTTTATTATAACGACTTCTCTTAAGATGCAAAAAAAAATTAAACTTTTAAGGAAAAAATTATATTCTACTGTGAGTTGAAATAATTGTAGTTAACGTTAAACACTCTACTTATATGATTTTTGTTTAAAGCTCAGAAAACGCCATTTGTAATTTATCCAATATATTACCCTGCTTTCCCTGAAATATTTATAAATAACTAAAATATATATTTCACACCGTTAGGATTATTAGTATTTCTTTTGAGCATTATTGTGATGCAACCATCGCTTTAACCATCCAACAAATTCAACCACCCCAGTCCAATCTCTCTCTCCTGCCATAACTACCACTTCCAAGTACCCCCACCACCTCCAAACACTGGCAACACTTCCACCATTTGTATATTATACATACGTTCTTTGTTTGAAATTTAATTAGGAGAATTAAGTTTTGAGAAGAAAATGGGCTTGAAGATATGAGAATGGGATGAATGAGGAAGGAGTCCATAGTAGAGGATAAAGAGATGAGAGAGAGGGAAATGATGGTAGACATGTGATCAGTTAAATCTAAATCCAATTTGTTAAGAAATCGGATTATAATCGGATTATCGGATTTTATTTTCAATCTATATCCGGTTAATATCGGATTCGGATCGGACTCGGATCATAATCGGATTATTGACAGGTCTATTGATAAGAATGACAAAAACTTCCGATCCGCGATCCGAATCCGATAATTTGACGGATTTTCACTTAGTTAATTTATATTCGAATTTCTTCATTATAGAATATCTGATCCGAAAATTTAATTAAAAAAATACAAAAGTACAAAAATGAATAAATACTGAAACACTAAAATTATTCACACTTTTAATAATTGTATTTATGATCAATCATTATTAATAAATAATAAAATAATTAGCAACTAACATTTATATACATGTACAGTATTAAATATATACACATAAAAATATTAAATATATATTTATATATATATAAATATATTTTATATCGGATCGGATTATTATCGGATCGGATTGACATAAATTCAAATCCAATTTGTTAAGAAATCGGATTATCGGATTCGGATCCTAATCAAGTTATCGAATTTTATTTTCAATCCATATCCGGCCAATCGGATCGGATTCAGATCGGATTCGGATCAAAATCGGATCCATTGACAGATCTAAATGATGGTGGAGGAGAGAGGTGATTGAGTAATGGAAGAGAGCTCAAGGTCAGTTTTAGTATTTGGAAAAAATTGGAGGCTATTATTAATTAAAAGGGGGTTAACTGAATGGGATTAATGTTAAACGTTCTTTACTTTTGTTCAAAACTTTTATTTGAGGGTAATAAACCCAAACCTCAGGGGAGATTAGAGTAATTTACCCTTTAATTATTGTAGGCAATACGTAGTTCTCACTCTCAGCCAACATGATTACTAGTATATGCCTCATCCTTTTCAAACAAGTCAAGTAGATAATTTGGTCACTTGCATTTATGTAACTTCGACTGTATTAAATACTATGAAATAGATATGGTATCGTATATATATGGGAGATATTTCTTTAGTTTCTATGAATGAGTATCTTCAATTTGGAATCCAGATTCTGCATCCATTATTTCTCTAATTTTTAAGGAATACCTGTGGGCTACGCAGCCGTTGCAAAATACTTTTTGGATTTTTTTTACCCTCAATTCACTACGTTATACTTTTTAAAGGTTGTAAAATACTTGTATTTTACTTAGTTCCAAATCACTACCTTATATTTTTCAAAAGTTATAAAATACCCTCCTTGGATATGTTTTCCACAAAAATATTGATCATTTTGCCCCCTTATCTTGTAGGGTGTGTTTGGAAAGCCTGTTTTTTGTATTTGTTTTCTGTCTTCAAATATAAAAACTGTTTTTGTATTTGTATTTATTTTTTCAGGAAAAAACTAAAAACAAAAAAACGTTTGGATGAAGGTGTTTTCACCACTTTTATTTGGTGAAAATTGTATTTTATGAATTTGGTGTTTTTATTGTTTTTACCACCTAAACAGTGAAAAAACTCAAAAAACAACTAAAAGTTGTATTTGGTGTTTTCATCACTTTTACACACTATTCACAGAAAACAGTTTTCTTGGGAAAAAAACAGTGAACAGTAAACGCGTTTGCCAAACGTGTTTTTTTTTTTAGTCTTGTGAACAGTAAAAAAACAAAAACAAAAAACAGGGTATCCAAACGGACCCGTAATAACCATATTTAATATTTTTTTTTACTTTTTTTCTTTCTCTCTCAATAATATAATTAATAATTCAAAACTTCATACACATATATTTATTTCTAGGGGTGTCCAAAACCAGTTCAGTTCCTTAAAAATAGGAACCGGAACTGAAAAAAAGTTACCAAAATTATTTTGTGAAAGGCTTACAATTTTTTTTTTAATTCGTCAAAATATATATATAAATTTGTATATTTTTTTATAAGAAAAAATGAATAATAAAGCGATAATAGGGGGTATTATGCATTTTTTCACAAAAAGAATTTAATTCGCGAAAATATATATATAAATTTGCATATTTTTTATAAGAAAAAATCAATAATAAAGTGATACTAGGAGGTATTACGCATTTTTTTATGAAAACAAATTTAATTCGCGAAAAATATATATAAATTTGTATATTTTTTTATAAGAAAAAATTAATAATAAAGTGATAATAGGAGGTATTATGCATTATTTCACGAAAAACCTTTTAATTCGCGAAAACATATATATAAATTTGTATATTTTCTTTAAAATAATATAATAATAATAAAGTAATAATAGTGGTATTATGCATTTTTTCACAAAAAAACATTTAATTTGCTGAAAAAATATATATAAATATGTATATTTTTTTTATAAGAAAAAATGAATAATAAAGTGATAATACGGGACATGCATTTTTTCACGAAAAAAAATTTAATGCATGAAAAAATATATATACATTTGTATATTGTTTTAAAATAAAAACTAATAACAAAGTGTGAATAGGGGGTATTATGCATGTTTTTACAGGAAAAAAATTTTAATTCGTGAAAAAATGCATAATACCCCATATTCTCACTTTATTATTAATTTTTTTATAAACAATATATTGAAATTACCTTGACGATAGTTAAAACAACCTAGAGGGGGGTGAATAGGATTTTTGTCGATTTTATGAACAAGTAAAATTAATTAGCAAAAATTCAATTTTAATCAGTCACAAACCCTAATTCTCAATTCAATTCTCAAAACAGATCAATCAAACAAATATAAATATAAGTGCAGAAATTTAAATCATGAGAAGACACATAAATTTTTACGTGAAAAACCTTGGAAAGACTCAAAGTAAAAACCACAGATACACTCGGGTATCGATGTACTATGAATAATAAAATTTGTACAGACTCTATGAAAACAGAACTTACAACCGTTGTAATTCGTTGATCTTCACTCGACGTCTGACAGTCTAGATCCACTTGCGTTCCACAAAGCTCTCGCTCCGATCTCCGTACTCTGACGGCTCTGCTTCTCAACATATCAAAATTACCACGAAACCTCCTGCTTCGATCTCCGAACACAGACGGCTCCGTTCTACAACAGATCAACGCAGCCAAGTTGCTATAAACGGTGTGTGAATTTTTCGGCAACTATATAATTCAATCGTGCATAGAAATCGTCGATGTAGAAACACGGTCAAAGACGTCCAATAACAAGAGAGAACTTGTTGATGGGCGTCAGGTGTTTGCAAAATATGTGGTTAAAAATGACACATTAACGACACTTTAGGTTTTACCCTTCTGCAAGCGCACAGGTCAATTGTAGACAGTTTTGCTTGAGTAGTGGAATATCAATCCCACAAAGATGAGGATTGTTCACTTCAATAGTCTAAAAATACTGAATTATAGTTTTCCAAAAAGAGTTTGGTTTTGTGAATTATCTAATACTATTGAAAATAAAACATAAAACAATAATAAATAATGGTTGTGATTCAGAGAGAGAGAAAACTAGGGTTTCCTCACTCAACCACTAACCGCATAATATAGTCCAAATTATATATCAATTGTATGAGGGCGATCCATTGTCCGTGAATCAAGTCGTACCGTGCCAGCAGTTTTACCCCAAAAAGGATTACTCTCAATCGAATCGTGACAACCCATCTCAAGACTAAACTGATTAGTGTTTGTCAACTACTAACATAAAGTAAATGCAGAAAAGTAAATTAAAGTATGAAAATAAACTAAAGCATGTCTATATCAGTTTGTCAGGGCATGACCTGTGTCAACCTAGGGTTTTGAGTTTTATGACCACCATTATGTAGAAACTCACAGATTAAACATCCGAGTTCCAGCCCATAGTGAATAATTGTGATTGTGTAAGATAAATATATTCGAAAAGTGTAAGACAATAATCAATTCAAATATATAAACTTATATCACGAATAAAAACGGTCTCTTATCTAACACAATCATCACAGTATAGTCACAGTTTCCCCTCTCTACAATTGAATACAAAATTAAACCTACATTACTTGGCTAGGGTTTTACGAAGAAAACCCTAGATACCGAATTAGTTGATCATGGTAGAAGGAGACTGCATCGTTGATGTAGAATCGCCCTCCATGGCCTTCTTCTCCGGATCTCTAGGTCTTGAATGACTCCTCCCTTTTGAATAAGATGAATCTCCATAGGTGGCTCTGAAAATTATACGTGTCAAGAAGCTCTCCAAAAGCTGTAGCAAATCTTTGTATTTATAGATAAAGCTGAGGGAAACCCTAACTTGGAGAATAGGATTACCCTTTTTGGTAATTTCACACTCAATCAAGCAAAACTCTCATATATTATGTATATATTACATGTATAAAGGTGTTAGGGTCGAACTTGAAGTCATCTGGGTGAAAACAAATCAATCCGGGCCAAAATAGGATTTCAGCCCGAAACTGAAATTTCCAGCTTTTTCTGCAGGATACCTCTCACTCTTTTGATCATAACTTGAGTTCTACACATTGTATGGAGGCATGCAATATATCGTTGGAAAGAGTACTTCAAGATCTTGATTTTAGCCTCAAGAATAACCTCATTTTAACCTTTTTTGACTGAGATATGGTTGCCCAAAGTTGGTTGAAAATTTGTGCAAAAAATACTGTTCACCACGGCCAAGCGTAGGTTAGGGCCGTAGGTTCACTCCTTGTGCTCTGTTTTGCTGCTTCCAACCTCCTTTAGCGGCTGTGAGCATAGGGTAGAGCATAGGAAACCCTAAGAAACCATTTTTATTGATACTTGCTCATTTTGAACCCCGTCGACTCCCTTGCTATGATTCTTGAAGTTGCGGCTCTGAAAAATGACATTTTCACCCTCCGGTGAAGTGACGGTGTCTGGAAATGAGTTTTTTGCTCAAACACACTTCTTGACTCTTTTCTCGAGATAAAAATGAACACGAACTCAGTTAATTCACAGAGATTAGCTCTATGTTTTCATTAAGCTCCTGCAACATGCTTAAACACACAAACGAAATAAAAATACCAAATAACAAAATGTAGAGACATAACAAACACAAGATATGGGCTTAAAATGTCCAATAATGAGCATCTATCACTTGTGTATCTCTAATCACTCAATAATATTCTATCACCATATGTATATCTCTATAGAAGAAGAAGATGAAGCTATAGAAAACTTGCAGAGAATTTTTAAAGACGTGTCTCCTCTTGTTGAAGATTTGGGTATTTATAAACAATGATGATCCAAACCCTAAGTTTGTCCTTTCTCGTAATTTCACATCCAAACCCTATGTTCTGGTGAATATAACGTATATAACACGCATTTTGATGTATATAAGTTGTGGACATATCATAAAATCAATCCACGAACAATTTGGACATCGCAGCAAAAAATAGCCAAAAACTTTTCGCAACTATGCTTCAAGCGTAGCTGGGCCTACGCTTCAAGCGTATCTCCAAGCGTAAAAATGTGTTTTCCAACCTCTTTTTGAAACTGAAAGCGTAGGCTTAAGCGTATGCATATTTTTAAAACCATTTTTCTTCGCAACTTCGCCAAAATGACCCTCTTGAACCCACGATACTTTTTGCTTGAAGTGACGGCTTCGAAAAATGTCGTTTTCGCCCTCCAGGAGATATTTTTCCTTAATATGCTCACTTTCATGCTTCACTTGTATTCTTCATTACTTCAATGCTTGATTCTGCCTTTGACGAAGCTTTATCGATATCATTGAAACCAAACCATCCTATCTAGCACTCAACATGGTTATTGTCTAGAACATGCCATAAATAAACAATACACAAAAATGTTCTTACAATTTTCCCCTTGTCATTTCTAAGACAAAACCATATTTTACAATATAGTCTCACAAATAACAACATAACATCTATACATATGAACACATACCAACAAATATAGTTATAAACTATCACTTTGCTTTCATGACGACCAATCCTGTAACTACAACACTGAACAAACCATTATACACAAGTGTGGAAAATAGATATAAACCAATATAATAATCATCAGAAAATCATAACAACAATGCACACATAATGATCATCATTCTCCCCTTGAGAATAAACTCCCCCTTGCTAAATATTTCTCCATCTTGATCAAACAATCTTAACTAACTAATCTTTCCCCCTTCATTAATATTTCTCCCCATTTTTGTCATTGAAATGTCAAGCAAAGAGAGTATATGCAATACCAACAATGTAGAGAAATGAAAAGAAGTACTCAAAGAAAAATTCCAAGATACAGAACTCTATTAGTACATATTCAAATTCTCAGGTTAATAGAAATCTCTAATACATGAATGCATGAATACAAAATGTCATGAATAATAAAAAAAATATTTTTGTTTTTAAAAATCTGTGAGCAAGGCAGTAGAGATAACAAACAAATCATTTATACATCATATTCTCATATTTATCTCAACCATTATACACACGGTATATAAGAAAATCAACACACATACCTTAAAAATGCACAAGTCAAGTTTTGTAAATATATATATATATGAAAATTATCCTTTTCATACTAAAGCTGATAATCTCCCCATCAACCGTGATGATAATTCAATCCAAGATCCAAAATAGAAGGCAAAAATAAAAGATATTTTATCTTTGTCATACAATTTCCTCCTTTTCATCTATTCAACTTTTTCACCATATCCCTTTTTGTCTTTTTAAGCTCCGGACTTTCCAGCGAAGATTTTTAGTCCCGACCAACTGGACCCGAGCTTCTTCTATGGGATTTATGTTCATTAGTCTTCTCCCCTTTTTACGCGAACACTCAATACTTACTGAGGCAAGAGGCCCGGTTACTCATATTGAATAACTACTTTTTGTATTTTTATTTTAAACATTTCATTCTTTTATTTTTCAACATTACCATAACATTCATACACATGCAAAAAATATTTCATGCATAGACCAATCTAGCATAGCTCATGAACCTTCATACCACTTCTAGTTAAATAACCAAATTAACAGATTCAACAGACATTATAATCATCATCGAAGCAACTAGCACCTAAGATTAAATTTTTGTAACATGAAATAATCATGTCAAGTGATCATTTAAAAATCTTAGGTCAGACTGATACCTCTACTTCACATATGCATAATGAGACAAGTAAATGTGAAAATAGAGTAAAATATGACAACTTTTGAACTCTAGCCAAGCTCAACAGTCTCAAAAAATTTACTGTTATTTATTTCAAAATAAAAAGCATGCATGAATAAAAATAATATAAATGCATGATTACCTATCAATTCTAGAAGAAAAAAAAACAATGTGTTCCTAAAATGATAGATAAGAAGATATCTATTCTAAAGAAAGCATACCAATAGATTTCCAAAGACTAACATGCTTTTGAAAATCTAATGGTTTTGTAAAGATATCTATCAACTGAGAATCTGTGGATATGAACTCTAGAGACACTATACCATCTTCAACAAGATCATGAATGAAATGATGTAGAATATCTATATGTTTTGTCCTAAATTGTTGAACAGGATTTTTAGAAATATTTATTGCACTCGTGTTATCACAGAACACAGTAATCGTGCCTTATGAAAAACCATAATCCTGCATCATCTGATACATCCACAAAACCTGAGTACAACAACTACCAACTGCTATATACTCAGGCTCAGCAGTGGAAAAAGAAACACAATATTGTTTCTTGTTATGCCAAACAACTAAGAAATTTTTAACATAAAAATACCATCCACTGGTACTTTTTCTATCATCAACATTACCGGTCCAATCAGCATAAAAAAGATGTGATATCAGTATTAGTACTTGATGGATACCACAGTCCATAATTCACTATCCCTTTAACATACTTGATAATCCTTTTCACATCAATAATATGAGACTCCTTAGGACTTTCCTAGTAACATGCACACAAACCAACACTAAAAGTTATGTCAGATCGACTGGCAGTCAAATACAACAAACTCCCAATCATACTCCTATAGAGTGTAGGATCGATATCTTTGGCTTTATTATTTATGCTAAGCTTGACACTTGTACTCATAGGAGTGTGAGCATCATTAGCCTTTTCGAGACAAACTTCTTTACTCATTCCAAGGCATACCAAGTTTAAGAAACGAAAATTCCATCACTTAATTGTCTAACTTGAAGCCCTAGAAAGAAGTTCAATTCACCAATCATGCTCATTTCAAATTCATGTTTCATTTGATCTCCAAAATAATGAGCAAGCTGATCAGAAGTGGAACCAAACACAATATCATCAACATAGATTTGAGCAATAAGGGCCCGTTTGGAAACCGTTTTGTTTTTGATGTTTTATTTTGGGATAAAACAAAATATATGTTTTTGTTGTAGGGTGCTTTTAGTTAAAAACAGAATCATGTTTGGTAACGTAAATTTGTTGCAGGATGTTTCAGCACTACAGTGATTTTTTTAAGGCTACAGTGACTGAAACAACATAAAACATGAAAAACCCATTTCAGGTTTTGGCCCATTTATTTGAAACGTTTTATCACTGTGTAAAATAAAATGAACCACGCCAAACATGTTTCAACTCATTTTTTTACTTCATTTTCCGTGCTGCAACAAAAATGCCAAAACAAAACAGTTTCCAAACAGACTCTAACTGTATCACTCTCAATTTTCTGGATAAACAGTGTTTTGTCTACTCCCCCTCGAGCAAAACCTGTTCCCAACAGGTAATCATTCAACATTTCATTCCAAGCTCAAGGAGTTTGCTTTAACCCATACAAAGTCTTTTCAGCCTGTAAACATGACTCAGACAATAAGGATCTTCAAATCCTTTGGGCTGCTTCACATATACTTCCTCATGAAGAATACCATTAAAAAAATGAACTCTTCACATCCATCTGATACAACTTGAATCCAAGATGACAAGCGATAGCAAACAAAATCCGAATAGATTCAAGCTTAGCAACCAGAGTGAAAGTCTCATCAAAATCAATACCCTCCATCTGAGTATATCCTTGAGCAATAAGCCTAGTCTTATTCCTAACAACTATACCATGTTCATCCTTTTTATTCTTGAAAATTCACTTGGTACCAATCACATTTATCTCCTTTGGTCTAGGCACAAGATACCACACATCATTCTTAACAAACTGCTGAAGTTCTTCTTGCATAGCATTAATCCAATCACTATCTTGAAGAGATTCTTTGATATTTTTAGGCTCTAAAGAAGATGTATAACATGCATACGAGACTTCATTCCTTGTTTTTCTACTACTCACCATCATTTGATCGACAGATCCAATGACCTTATCCAAAGGATTATTCAACTTGACCCTTGCAGATGGTTCCATAGAAGGTGTAGGCTGAATATCACCAGTTTGATCATGTGATTCTGCAGGATTTGAAGTATCATCATTAACTACATTGTCCTCGTTATAAAACTCCGAAGAATCATTATTCAATATAAAGAACGGCTCACCATCTTCCAACTCAGCAGGTGTTGGAGACTCATCAACACATGAGTCATCAACCACTACATTGGCAAATTCCAGCATAGTTTGTGTTCTAAGGTTAAACACCCTATATGCTCGACTAGTCAATGAATAACCCAAAAATATTCCTTCATCACTCTTAGACTCGAACTTCCCAATAGATTCAAGATCTCTAAGAATACAACATTTTGCTCCAAAAACCTTAAAATATTTCACATTGGTTTCTTGTCATTCCACAGTTCATAAGGAGTTTTTAAGGTGCCAGACCTAAGATAAACTATGTTTGAGGTGTAACACGATGTGTTCACCGCCTCGGCCAAAATATACCTAGGAACATTCCTACCATGTAGCATAACATTAGTCATTTCTTGAATAACCCTATTCTTTCTCTCAACAACTCCATTTTGTTGTGGAGTTTTCGTTGCTGAAAATTCATGTTTTATTCCTCTCTCATCACAAAACACTTCAATTTCTGAATTATCAAACTCCCTTCCATGATCACTCTTTACTCTAGAAATTGAACAATTCTTCTCAGTCTGAATTCTTAAACAAATCCTCTTAAAACGTTTAGGAGCTTCAAGCTTTTCACTCAAAAATCTAACACATGCAAACCTTGAGTAATCATCCACCATGACAAAAATATAATTTTTTCCTCCTTTGCTCATGGTCCTAGTGGGAGCCATTAAATTAATATGCAACAGCTCTAAAGGTCTAGAAGTACCAATGATATTTATCTTTTTTTGCTGACATCTGACTTGTTTACCCTTCTGACATGATCCACATACAATCCTTTTGCATAACCAAGCTTAGGGACTCCCTTAACAATTTCACTCTTAGTAATTTTGTTAATTCTCGAAAATTAACATGTCTCATCCGCTGATGCCAAATTTCAACGTCATCAAGCTTAACTCTATTGCACAACAATTTAGAACTAGGAACAATGCAATAACAATTATCAGTTGAACGCATACCTTCCATCACGCAATTCCTAGAAGAGTCAATGATCGAACACTTATCAGGAGAAAAAGTGACATTATGATTGTTATCACATATCTGACTTATGCTCAACAAATTTGCTTTAAGACCCTCTACATGAAGCACATCTTCTAGTTTAGGTAGACCAGGAATCACAACAGTACCTTTTCCTAGAACCTTCGACTTCTCTCCATCACCAAAAGTGACTATCCCACCATGACATTCCTCGAGAAATCCAAACAATGACTTATCTCCAGTCATATGCCTCGAACATCCACTATTCAGATACCAAGAAGTATACTTGCGTTCTCTAAGAGCAGTATGAACTACAAAACAATGTACCTCACCTTTTCTAATCCATGCTTTCTTCATCTTCGGAGCTCTATTCTCCAATCTTGACAAATTTTTCATTTCTTCATTCAGCATTCGAATTTGATCTTGAACATGATCTCCATATTGAACTCTTTATTCATTTACTGACTTTAACACCTTCCCTCGCAGCTTCGAACACCTTAGTTGAATGTGACCTCTGACACCACAGTGGTGACATACAGGAACAAACCTCTGAACTCTATCAATTAACCTCCTATAATATCTAGAGGTAAGGAAAGACTTGCTTTCAACAGGTCTTTTAACATGAACTCGAGTATCAGGATTCAAATTTGAATTTCCTTGTGCAGAACTAGTCACTTCATGAGAGCCTTTTACAAAGGTGGTTTTTGCAACAATATTTGAATTCGGCGTTACTCCAATAAAACCCAATCCCTTTGTATTTCCTGTAGATTTTCCAACACTTAACATATGATTAAGCTTAAGAGTTCCACTAGACCACTTATGAATAATCAAGTCAGCATCTTTCAGCCATTTTTCCAAAATGTCAATCTTAGTAGATTTCTCAACCATTTCCTTATTGAGATCATCTACTAATTTCAAAACCTGAGTTCTTTCTAGTTCAGATTTCTTCAACTCCTCAACCAACTCAACCTTTTGAGTCTGTAGAAGATCATGAGCTTGAGACCTATTGGTTAATTCATCTTTTAAATAATGTAATTCTTTGTCCATGTTAAGACTCTTAGTCAATAATTTCATGTGATTTTTATGAAATTGTGTGGTCTTATCAAGTAATTTATTATAATAATCTCGATGCGTTTCATCACTCTCATAACTTTCTTCTTCAGACATCGCCAAACTTAACGCAACTTTTTTAACCTCCTTGCTCTGTGCAACAAACACAGTGAAATTCTTAGAATCATCACCTACTTCTGATTATGTCACATCACTAGCTGATCCATTGTCAGAGTCATCATCCCAACTGACAACTAATCCTTTGGATTTCTTCAGAGTGTTTGCACACTCTACATCTATATGATCATATCCTTGACATTCAAAATATTGAGATTTCTTATTTCTAGGATCAGACTTGTCATTCCTAGTTTGAGTCTTATTTTTACTTCTAGACTCAACCAACTTATCTCCAAATTTTTGTCCTTGGCCAATCTGTTTAGCCTTAACAAATTTGTTCAACCTCTTAGCAAACATGACAATATCACTCAAACTTAACTCACTTTCTTTCTCAGGTTCAACATAATCCTCCCTAGTGGTTTTGAATGTTATGCTCGTATCTTTCATGCCACTAGCCTTTTTATGGGAATTTTTGAACATCTCCATCTCATATGATTTTAAATTTCTAGCCAATTCTTTAACCTTGATTTCTTTAAGACTTATGACCTCAGATATGACAGTAACCTTAGACCTAAAACATTCAGGGAGAGACCTAAGAATTTTCTTCACAATCGTAGTATCAGGAATAAGCTCACCTAAATTGTGACAGCCAGTCACAATATCAGTTAATCTAGTCTCAAAGTCGGCGAAGACCTCATCCTCCTCCATCTTCAATTGTTCAAATTGAGAATTCAAAATTTGAAGCTTTAATTGTTTCACCTTCGATGTTGACTTGGAGAATGTCCCAAACTTCCTTGGCAATTATGCACGTAGCAATTCTCTTGAACTCACTCAGAGTTACAACATTGTATAATGCATCCAACACCTTTGAGTTCTAATTAACATTATTCATCTCGGCAGCAGTCCACTCGCTCAACGATTTTGGTCTTGATTCATTGGTCGCGTCGCCTTTCACAGTAGGAGGTGAATATCCTACTTCAACATCATTCCACGCTCTTTCATCTAAATATTTTTAAAATACTCTCATTCTCGCTTTCCAATATGTGTAATTCGAGCCATTAAACAAATGAGATCTATATATGTAACCTCCTTCATGAGGCATCTCCATCATCTAAGTTGTAATGACCGGGTTTATTTAAATAATTTAATTTTCTTCAGTTATAATATATTTTTTTATCTTGTGCATTACGTGGCATTGCATGTGTTTTCGTGCATTAATTATTGCATGATTTGAATTTTTTGGTTCATTCCTATGTTTTGCAAAATTTTCATTTTTGTCGTTGACTGAGTGGATTCGTTATGCTCAGGTTTATTTTTAGAGGTTGTTTCAATATTTTAATTAAATGTGGGGGTTACTTTTGAGTTTGATAAAGATGAGAGTAACTTTTGCAATATATTCATTATGCGTTCAAAGTGGAATGTGTGACCGAATTCCACATTTTTTTTTATCTTCAACTTTCCAAAAGCATATTCCTCTACCATCTAAAAGTACAATCATACATTTATTATATTGACACCACTTTGTGACATTATTGATTAAAGTTTTCAGCTATTATATTGAAGTGTTGAGGTTGACTTTTGCATAGAAATACACTGAAATTTTTCAACAATCAAACGAAACCATTTTTCATCATTCTCTATTTTACTCCTATCTTATTCTCTCTACATATTGGACATCTTAGAGTGAGAATTCAATTTTGTGCTCAACTAGGAAGTTGTTCTACGTGTTTTGATCTTCGGTTTAATACCAATTACGGTATGTGATCTATATTATTTAATTTGATTTGATTTTTCAAAAATTTCAAATTATTGTTCTCATTGTTCTAGCAAATCAAAGTCTTCGATCTATGATTTTTTTAAAATATGTAAGGATTCGTTTTATTTTCTGAAAATTTTACATCATATGTATATGTATGAGATTATATGTTCCTGAAAATTTCATAAATTATAGATCAATATATATTTAATTAAAAATCCGGAATTTCATGATTTTTGGATATAATTCCTATTGCAGAATTGTTTTCTTACCTTAGTTTGAGCAATTTAGAGACCATGTTAATTTATTTATAAAATTTTGAAACTTTTACAATATGATTTTTGATATGTCTAGTTTAATCAATAAAATATCAAATCATTTAGATAAATAATTAATTTTCTAAAAATCACAGAAGTAGGTTGTCTAGTGATATTTTACCGCTTGCTGATCCGATTTCGGTTTCGGTTTAACCAATTGTTTCATATGGTTTCGTATTCTTATAAATCTTGAAACTTTTATTATAACATTTTTTATATTTCTAGGACATATGTACTGAAGATCAAGAATTGTAAGTTAATTTATACCAGTAAAAACAATTGTTGAGTAGTAACTGTTCAGTTTCAATCGTATTTCGAAACCGAAACTTGTGTTACCGTTTTGAGCTATCTATAATTCTAATTTTGTACTTATAATTTTATCACCTAATATTGAGTATATAATATGTAAATATGGAAATTTTGGTAGTCATATAGTTTATGGATAGTTTTGTAAAAATCTTGGAGTAAAGGGTGTTCAGTTTTCGGAACTGTTATGAAAGTTGTCTTTTATAATTAATTTGGACCACCGTATCTTAATTAAAGTTTATAAAAATTTTACAGTAGACCTACGTAGAGGTTTGGAGTGTATCCTGTAAATTTCATAGTTTTATCAAACCTGTAGATTTTTCTAAAAGTCATAGATTACTTGCTGTCCGTTTTACGGTAGTATTCGAAACCGAACTTTTCGATTCTTATTTAAGTAGCTAATTTTTGTCGATTAATCCCGAATATTTTTTAGTAGATATTTATATATATTAGAATGTTTATTGGCAAATCTTATTATAAAAATAAATATGGTTATGTATATAAAAATCATTCAATATGTGTTAATTGGTTTCGGGCATAACAAGGTACAAATGAAGGCGTGAAGGGGGAACCGTTCGTTTCTTCATTCTCTACACAAACATATTGTTTTGATTGTTGGTATTTTACATGATATTTTATCAAGTTAAGGTAGGGATTTATTGGGGTATCGTGTGAGTTTACGAATCTTCATTTATGCATTTTAATGTTTATATATAGATTCATCATCATATTGTGCTATTTTTTACATGAGTTGTGAAATTGCATTAATGTGTTTAAATGCATTAATTTATGCCACAATAGAATTTTTATTAGATGGATCATGGAGTGCGGATATATTTATTACTTATGTGCGCATGTGAATGACATTTATGAATTGTAAATTGTGAATGGTGGATTGATTGTTGATTTTGGGAAATGGTCGTGTGGTGTGAGCAATGGAGGGACGAAGGAGCTCCCGGGGTGCAAGTCCTTGAATTATCACGCGATTGGTTGACGTCACCGTAGGGTTAGTAGCCCCAAGACGGCTAGGCAGATGAACAGGTAGTTCATGTCCTAGGGTTTATTTCATGACATAATTTTCCCATTTGATGATTTTGAATTTGATGTTATCTCGGTTGTGATAGTTTGATTTGAGTTCGTATTGAGATTATTGGTTTTAATTTCGTGATTATATAATTTTTAAATTATCTTGATGGTATTATTTAAATTGTTCTACATGAGTTTATATTGTGATTCCTTATGCATTTATATCACGACATTGGACT
This sequence comes from Cornus suecica, assembly GCA_963922005.1. NCBI lineage: Eukaryota > Viridiplantae > Streptophyta > Magnoliopsida > Cornales > Cornaceae > Cornus > Cornus suecica. Next base: position 24,100,998 of record OY998238.1, read on the forward strand.
AGGGTAGAGACTTGACCCTATACGTATTCATTAATTTACATACTTGCGGAATCTTACGCTTCATGATTTTTCTCTACTGGGCCGTTTGTGCTCACCCCTTAACATTTTTTAGGAAAAGAACCGTTGGTGGATGATGTGTGAGCTATTGGAAAATTTATGGAATTTGAACCTATAATAATTACATCTTTATGTAATAATGGAGATTGCGTGTTTATTATGATTTGTACATGTTTGGCTTTGGACTAGTGTGTTCGTGTTGTAATTTGATTTGATTTCGGGATTTGTGTGTGATTTTATCATTTCTATTTTGCTTTCGCGCTAGTGAATTATAAAAAAAAATGAATTGTACCAAGTAAACAGTGTCGGTTGACCAGTTTGACCATTTGATATTTTATGAATTTTAATTAAATTTAAGTCATTATCCGGGTTTTCGGTTTTGGGGCTTGACAACGTGGTATCAGAGCTTTAGGTTAGTTTTACCTTTGGGATGACGGGATAAGGCCTAGTTATGTGAACGTTTGTTTTATTATTGTCTTTGAGTGGAATGTGTTGATATGAAGTTACAAGAGTATAAAGGTGATTATTTAGCACTTAAATGTATCTAATCACTATGTCTTGTGACATAGAATCATGCCTCCGAGGAGAGCGCCAGTGGATCCCCAGGTTGGTGATCAGATCGCTCGTGATATGGCCAGTGCGTTTCAGCGGATTGCACGAGAGGCTATTCAAGGTGCACAAGACCTAAATGTGGGGAACGGAACAATGCGAATTTTGAAGGAATTTAAAACGCTAACACCGTAAGACTTTATCGGAGGACCTGATCCATTCGTAGGTGTACATGTGAGTTTTCCTGACCCATGAAAAAGTCCATCCCAATCCAGGAAAGGCCCGGAATGATGACCCGACCATTGTGCCATCATCATAACCCAATCGAGGCGTCAGCCCTGGGACCCGACTGACGAGTCAGCCCTACGACCCGACTGATACGTCAGACTCATCTTGTGGTCCAACCCGAAGAGCACTTCAAAAGATTCTAGAAGAGACTTCTAGCTCACTATAATGGTATAGTATTAAGACAAAATAGATGATGTGTAAAGTATGGACAAAATGATAAAATAGGAAATGTTGCCCTAATGGGCCAAAGGCTCATGAGAAAAATGTATATAATCCAATAAAGAGTAATGAGAAGAGCCATCTTTTTGTATTGTGCAAAATATTGTATTTACAGTAGCTGAGCATTGGTTGGAGTGAATGGAAAGGGATTTCAGAGTTGCAGGGATTCAGGATGGCATTCTTTGGGTTTCTCTAGCTTCATACCATCTGACAGAGGATGCGGGTATGTGGTGGAAGAATGTGGGGCTCACTCATGACACCGATGCTATAGACTAGGATACGTTCAAGACCTTGTTCTTAGACGAGTATTTTCCAGTGACTAAGATGGATGCTCTAAAGGTCAAGTTCATTCACTTGATTTAAGGAAGTATGTCAGTGGGTGAATATGCTAACAAATTCACTTCATTATCAAGGTTTGGTAGGGAGATGGTGACTTTTGAAGAGAACCGGACAAAGAAATTTGTAAGGGGTTTGAGGTTTGAGCTACGGGCCAAGATAGCAGTATTGGAAGTTCCCACTTATGCTATTGCTTTATGTTAGGCATTGGTAGCTGAAGAAGAGTTTAAGGACTCTCAGAGGTTTAGAGATTCAAATAACCGTGTTAGGGATACGACTTCCTTCTCTGGAGATCACCAAAGGAAGAAACACAAGGGCGGATCTTTTTTTTCTCAGGGTTCATAGTCAGTTCATTATGCTCCGACGGTTGCTATGCCGACTGGGTCAGTCAGGGACCAAGTGACTTGTTTCGAGTGCCATCAACAGGGACACCACCGGAGTGAGTGCCCTCGGAGACAATCAAGGGGTCCGATCACTTATTTCCAGTGTGGTTAGCCAGGACACACAAAGAAGGACTGTCCTCAGTTAGGAGGGGCTTCACAGAGCAGTGATAGGTCACAACAGAGAACAGGACAAACACAGCCAGTTCAGTCAGGATTCAGAGCTCCATAGCCAGTTCAGCCTGCACATTATGGACAGGGATCTTGGTATTCAAAGGGAGGTAACCCTGGTATGATGAACCAGCAGCAGTCAGGGCAGGGCAGTGCACAGTCGGGACAGAGGAATCAGGGTCATGTGTTCGCGATCACTCCATCCGATGCCTCAGTAGGGCCAGCAGTTGTTCGAGGTATTTTTCTTATTTCTAGTTCTTGGGCTCGTGTTCTTGTTGATTATGGTGTTTCCCACTCTTTCATCTCTAGTTCTTTTGCATCAGCATTGGGGTTAGAGGTTGAGTTTCTCGATAGAGCCTTGTGTGTTGATACACCGAATGGTGATGAGTTGACCTTAACCAGAGTTTGTCGAGATTGTAAGATCACGATTGCAGGCAGAGTTTTGGTGTTTGATTTTATCCTTCTAGAGATGACCAGCTTTGATGTGATCTTGGGGATGGATTGGCTTTCAGCTTTCCGAGCCAACATCGATTGCTTTCGAGGAAGGGTTTTCGTCTGTACTCCTGATGGTGATTGTTTCTGTTTCGTGGGGGATCGGAGCCATTTTCTCACTTTTTCTCTTCACAATTTAGGCAGTCGAGGAGGAGATAGTTCTTTCCTAGCTAATCTTCTGGCCTATGAAGAGGAGGAGCATGGTTCTTATGGTGACTTTCCAAGAGTGTTCTGTGAGTTCACGGATGTTTTTCCAGAAGATTTGACCGAGTTGCCCATAAAACAAGAAGTGGATTTCAGCATTGACGTCATTCCTGGTACCGATGCAATTTCCATGGCACCGTACCGTATGGCACCGATCAAGTTGGAAGAGCTGAAAAATCAATTGGAGGATCTAAAGATGAAAGGTTTTATACATCCTAGTGCATCACCTTGGGGAGCTCCTGTTCTTTTTGCGAAAAAGAAAGATAGATCTCTGAGGCTTTATATCGATTACAGGAAGCTGAATCAGGTTATGATCAAGAACAAGTATCCATTGCCGAGGATAGATGACTTGTTTGATCAGCTTAAAATATATAAATGCTTTTCGAAGATAGACTTGAGATCAGGTTACTACCAGTTGAGGGTCAAGGATGAGGATATCTCAAAGACAGCTTTTCGCACTCACTACGGTCATTTTGAGTTCCTTGCTATGCCATTTGGTTTGACAAATGCACCTGCAGCATTCATGGATCTAATGAACCGGGTATTCAGTGCTTACTTGGACAAGTTTGTGGTGGTCTTTGTGGATGACATTTTAGTGTATTCATCGTCCGAGAAGGAGCACGAGGAGCATCTAAGGATTTTTTTACAAATCTTTAGGGAGAACCAGTTGTATGCAAAGTATGAGAAGTGCGAGTTCTGGCTACCTAAGGTACAGTTCCTTGGGCATGTTGTCTCTGCGGAAGGAATCTCGGTAGATCCTTCTAAGGTTGAGGTTGTGATTAGTTGGAATCAGCCACGGAATATGTTTAAGATTAGGAGTTTTTTGGGATTGGCTGGCTACTACCGGAGATTCATGAAGGATTTTTCGAGGTTAGCACAACTGATGACACGTCTCACTCGGAAGGGGGTGAAGTTCGTGTGGAATGAAGCTTGTGAGGTTGCCTTTAAAGAATTGAAGCACATATTGACATCAGCACCGATCTTAGTTATTCGAGAAAGGGGATTGGGCTATGTGATTTATTACGATGCTTCTATAGAGGGCTTGGGGTGTGTCCTAATGCAGACAGAGAGGGTAGTTGCCTATGGGTCTCGACAACTAAAGACTCATGAAAAGAACTATCCCACCCACGACTTAGAGCTAGCAGCAGTGATCTTTGTACTGAAGAGTTGGAGACATTACCTGTACGGGGAGAAGTTTGAAAATTTCTCTGATCATAAAAGTTTAAAGTATCTTTTTTCGCAAAAGGACTTGAACATGAGACATAGAATGTGGGTTTAGTACATAGGGGACTATGATTTCGAGTTACAGTACCATCCTGGAAAGGCCAATGTTGTGGCTGATGCTTTGAGTCGGAAGTCACGGGGGTTAATTTCTAGCATTATCATCCGTGAATGACAGATGATGGAGGACATCGCAGAGTTGGGGTTGATTTTCAGTGATGACAATGAATCAGCTACCTTATTTAGACTGACAGTCCAACCCACTTTTATTGATGAGGTGATTGAGTCACAGAGAGGGGTAAACGAGATGGATTCCATTCGTACTCGAATTTCAGCTGGTGAGACCGTGGATGATTGGACCTTGCACTCTGATGGGGGTCTAAGGTTCAAAGGGAAGATAGTGGTGCCAAAAGTGAGCAAGGAGAAGGTGATGAAGGATTTTCACTGTTCGGGGTTTGTAGTACATCCCGGTGGTACTAAGATGTATCACAACTTGAGATGCCAGTTTTGGTGGAGGGGCATGAAACGTGATGTTGCTCAGTTTGTTGCCAGATGTCTTACTTGTCATCAAGTAAAGGCTGAACATCAGAAGCATGCAGGTCTGTTGCAACCATTGCCAGTGGCGGAGTGGAAGTGGGAACACATCACTATGGATTTCGTAACAGGATTACCAACGACACAAAAGGGGCATGATGCAGTATGGGTTATTGTTGACAAGTTGACCAAGACAACTCATTTTCTGGCCATACGAGAGACAAATGGCACATAGGCACTCAGTAGGGTATATATTGACCAGATTGTCAGATTGCATAGTGTTCCAGTTTTTATCGTATCGGATAGGGATCCGAGGTTTACTTCACGATTTTGGCAGGGTTTCCAGACAGCTCTTGATTCAGAGTTGAGGTTTAGCACAACGTTTCATCCTCAGACTGACGGTCAATCTGAAAGGACTATTCAGATATTATAGGATATGTTACGGGCTTGCATTATGGATTTTTAGGGTAATTGGGATGGTCATCTACCATTGGTTGAGTTTGCGTACAACAATAGTTATCAGGCCAGTATTGAGATGGCATCATTCGAAGCATTGTATGGCAGACCATGTAGATCTCCTATTTGTTGGACTGAGCTTGGCGAGAAATCCATTTTGGGGCATGACTTGAGGCGATCATAGATTATTCATGAAACAACAGAGAAGATCAAGATGATTCGACAATGGTTGATCACAGCTCAGAGCCGACATAAAAACTATGCTGACCAGAGGAGGAGACCATTATCCTTTGATGTGGGGGACCATGTGTTTCTAAAGGTTTCTCCTCGAAAAGGATTGATGAGATTTCGGCGAGGTGGCAAGTTATCGCCACGGTTTATCGGACGTTTCGATATTTTGGATTGTGTTGGTGAGGTGGCTTGTCGTTTGGCTTTACCACCAGAGTTCTCTAGAGTTCACAATGTTTTTCATGTATCTATGTTGAGGAAATATGAGCCAGATCAGTCACATGTTTTGGATTGGGTCGATGTTGAAGTTGATGAGGATGTCACCTATGAGGAGCGACCTGTTCAGATTTTGGACTCTAGATATCAAGTTCTTCGTGGAAAGGTGATTCCTCTAGTCAAAGTTTTATGGCATCATCATGGCATGAAGGAGGCTACATGGGAGCGTGAGGACGAGGTCCGTACCAACTATCCTGATCTTTTTGCCACTTAAGGTACGTCACGATTTCGGGGACGAAATCTTTTTAAGGAGGGGAGGTTGTAATGACCGGGTTTATTTAAATAATTTATTTTTCTTCGGTTATAATTTTTTTTATCTTGTGCATTACGTGGCATTGCATGTGTTTTCGTGCATTAAAGATTGCATGATTTGAATTTTTTGGTTCATTCCAATGTTTTGCAAAATTTTTATTTTTGTCGTTGACCGAGTGGTTTCGTTGTGCTTAGGTTTATTTTTAGAGGTTGTTTCGATATTTTAATTACATCTTTATGTAATAATGGAGATTTCGTGCTTATTATGATTTGTACTTGTTTGGCTTTGGACTAGTGTGTTCGTGTTGTAATTTATTTGATTTCAGGATTTGTGTGTGAATTTATTATTTCAATTTTGCTTCCGCGCTAGTAAATTATATATATAAAAAAATGAATTGTACCATGTAAACAGTGTCGGTTGACCAGTTTTGACCATTTGATATTTTATGAATTTTAATTAAATTTAGGTCATTATTCGGGTTTTCGGTTTCGGGGCGTGACATAAGTTCACGATCTAACCCTAGGTAGTTAACCTAAATTGGGGCAACCACGCTCTGATACCAATTGAAATTACCTAGACGATAGTGAAAACAGCCTAGAGAGGGGGTGAATAGACTTTTTGTCGATTTTATGAACAATTAAAATTAATTAGCCGAAATTCAATTTTAATCAGTCACAAACCTTAATTCTCAATTCAATTCTCAAAACAGATCAATCAAACAAATATGAATATAAGTGTAGAAATTTAAATCATGAGAAAACACAGAGATTTTTACGTGGAAAATCTTGGAAAGACTCAAAGTAAAAACCACGGATACACTCGGATATCGATGCACTATGAATCACAGAATTTGTATAAACTCTATGAAAACAGAACTTACAACCGCTGTAATTTGTTGATCTTCACTCGACTTCTGACGGTCTAGATCCACTTGCGCTCCACGAAGCTCTCGCTCCGATCTCCGTACTTTGACTGCTCTACTTCTCAACAGATCAAAATTACCACAAAGCCTCCTACTTCGATCTCCGCACACAGATGGCTCTGTTCTACAACGGATCAACGCAACCACGTTGCTATAAACGGTGTGTGAATTTTTTAGCAACTATACCATTCAATCGTGCATAGAAATCGTCGATGTAGAAACACGATTGAAGACGTCCTATAACAATAGAGAACTTGTGTATCTCTAATCACTCAATAATATTCTCTCACCATATGTATATCTCTGTAGAAGAAGAAGATGAAGCTGTAGAAAACTTGAAGAGAATTCTTAAAGACGTGCCTCCTCTTGTTGAAGACTTGGGTATTTATAGACAATGATGATCTACACCCTAAGTTTGCCATTTTTTGATGTATATAAGTCGTGGACATATCATAAAACCAACCCACGAACAATTTGGACATTATAGCAAAAAATAGTCAAAAACTTGTCGCAGCTACACTCCAGGCGTAGCTGGGCCTACGCTTCAAGCGTACCTCCAAGCATAAAAATGTATTTTCCAACCACTTTTTGAAACTGAAAGCTTAGGCTTAAACGTAGACATTTTTGTTAAAACCACTTTTCTTCGCAACTACGCCAAAATGACCCTCTTGAACCCATGATACTTTTTGCTTGAAGTGACGGTTTCCGAAAATGTCGTTTTCGCCCTCCAAGAGACATTTTTCCTCAATATGCTCACTTTCATGCTTCACTTGTATTCTTCATTACTTCAATGCTTGATTCTGCCTTTGACAAAGCTTTATCGATGTCATTGAAACCAAACCATCCTATCTAGGACTCAACATGGTTATTGTCTAGAACATGCCATAAATAAATAATACACACAAATGTTCTTACATATATGCAAATTTATATATATATTTTTTAGGAATTATTTTTTTTTTTGGTAGTTTTTTTACTTATATTTTTGGTAGCTTTTTATTTTTATTTTCCAGTTCCTATTTTTAAGGAACCGAACCGATTTTGGACACCCCTAGAAATAAATGTATGTGTATGAAGTTTTGAATTATTAATTATATTATTGAAAGAGAAAGAAAAAAAGCAAAAAGAAAAACTAAAATTGGGTTATTACAAGATATGGGAGCAAAATGGTCAATATTTTTCTGTAAAACATATCAAATGAGGTATTTTCAACTTTTGTAAAGCACATGGTAGTGGTTTGGAGCTAAGCAAAACACATGAAAGTATTTTGCAACCTTTGAAAATCATAAGATAGTGAAATGAGGGTAAAAAAAAGCCTAAAGGGGTATTTTGTAATTGTTGCAAAGCCCAGTAGGGTATTATGCACTTTTGCTCATTTTTAATTAGGCTTTGCTTTACTGCCTCTATCCACTTCATCTGGATAGAGAGGAATGCAAGAGTCTTTTCAGGGTCTAGCATTACCTCCAGGAACCTCAGAAGAAACCTTAATAGATTAGTGTCTTTCAAGTGGGAATATGGTAGTAAATCCAGAGAAGCTGCTGAAGTCGGGAATCTGCCACTTACCGTTGTTGATAGCATGGATCATGAGGTCCCTTAGAGCTTAGTGTTTTCTTTCCTCAATGTTGGATGCTCTCCTCTCTCTTTTGAGTTTGTAGCCTTGTTTTGCTAGCTTGTTTTTCTGCTTTTTATTATGCCTTGTTTGGGCTTGTTTGTGGTTGAGCTAGTTGCTCTTTTGCATTTGTTCTTTGTTTTCTTTGTTTGGTGTCCCTTCTTTTGGTAATCATATCGACTTACTGGAAAAAAAAAAAACATACTATGAAATAGTCTTCCAAGTCCATGTTACTTTAGTTGGAAAGTGGAACACTCGAAAAAAATGCAGGGCGCAAATAGCACATCTGGGGTGTTTGTTAAAATTTTATTAGTCAAATATTATTAAATATATATTTCTAATTTTTAAAAGTTAAAATTAATATTTAAGAGTTAATCCCAACGAGACGCATTCAACCGAAAAAAAACATTATTGATTTCCAACACCATTGAATAATTAGATATGCAACATTCGTGCAACAAAGACGAAAACAAATAAGCTAGATCAACACGAATTAAATACAAAGACACTAATAAAATATGTATAATTGTGTTTCTTTAAGGTGGGTGATACCATAGCAAAAATTCCTCCATGGTTACAAGTATAATTCCTTGTCAGAGCGTTGTTAGCCCTATATTTCTCCTTTTAAAACATACAATACACAAACATAATTTTTAGAAGATAATGTAAACTTCCCCCTTTTGACCATTTTTTTTTAGCAAGCATTGGCTTAAAAAAAAATTAAAAGGCAGTGTACAATTTGTATTGGACCACATCATTAGGAAGACGAACTTGGTCCTCATGGGGGCATAACCTAAGTATTATCCAAATTAAAAATCTTAAATTTGCACTGCACGTGTTCACATTAAAACTCACAACCTAATCCATACTATCACTTTTATCTATCTAATCTTATAGACTCGAAAGTTAAATTCATAGAATTATCCGAAATATCCCATACTAAATTTTTTGTGATTTGACAAATACTTTGCACTAACAATTTTCTTCATGATATAGTAGTAATAAAATTACTCAAGCTACTTAATGCTTATTTTTATTTTTGAGAATAGATCATTGAAATTAAATACTACATATGTACTATATTTTTTGAAAATACCAGTAATTAACATAATAAAATTTAGGGCAATGTTTGGGTCATGTAAGGAGGAAATTCATAAAACATAAAACCAATTAAACTAGATGTTCTAATAATTAATTAATCATACCACACAAAGCGATCATTCGAATCAAATGAGTAGATGTAGGTAAAAGCAATCATCTATGCAATGTGAAAAAGATGAAATATAATCATGTTGCTTCATGAAACCCTAAAACCAATCCATGCATACTTTTACTTGGTTTATTTTTTACTTTTATTCTTTGTGAAGTTACTTTTACCTGTTTTGATTAATTTAATTTTCTTGGATGTCCCCAACTTATAATGATGGGTTCATATCTCCATCTTCTGTACATATATAGATCAATAAAATAAAGCACATTCGTTTTGCATGATTTTTGTTTTATGGAAGTTGGATGACGGTTCATCAACCCAAACTGGGCCCTAGTCCACACAACTAACCACTTTAATGCCCTGTTCGGTCACAACCCCACGCTACTGGGCTCGGCTATTCATTTTGCATGATAAGCAGAGAAACATACCTTCATAAACATACTCAATATTAGGGTTTCATATATATCTCCAACTTCTAGTACTAGCTAGTTGGTACTCATAACAAAAACTAAAATGCCTTCTCCCAAGTTATATATATATATATCAAGGTCAAGTACTATAGGCTCAAAATGAGTCACTTATTACATATTTTTACTGATATTTATAGTTGCAGACTAAAAGGATTTCCTCTCAGTACTCACAGGCGATCACAATGTAAGTTTTAAGTTTGAGATTTTTCAGCTCCGGATGTCTTTTGAGGTCAACGCTGAGCACCTCGTCTCCTGCAAAACACCAATAACACAGACAATACCATAAGAAAGTGCAACTATATTTGATTTGATTTACCCAAAAAAAAAAAGAAAAAAGTGCAACTATATTATGCTTATCAAATTAAAGCTCTTAATAAGTAAAAAATAAAAGAGGGTGAAAATTTCCTAAAACTTGTTTGGGGGAAGTGATAACCTGCTCAGTGGAATGGGTTGAAATTGAGGGTGAACTGCTGTGAATAAAAGCTGGATAGAAGTTGGGGATCATTCATTTCGGGAAGAAAATCAAAGAAGTCGTCTGTGATTGTAGTTTGAGCAGCAGCTGGCGCGAGTTTTGCATTGTTGGGCTCTGAGAAAATTGGTCCAGGGTTTTGCTGAGAAGTCATGTCTGGCAGGGAAGCGAAAGTCGCTTGCCCATTCTCGGTTGATATATCAGTTACTCCATCAAGACTAGCAGGAACTTCAAATTCATTTTTTGTGTAGTCCAAGAAGAATTGATCATTGAGTGTCTCGAAATCTCCTTGTTCCATGTTTTGCATTCCAGAATCAGGTGAGACCATATTGTTTCCGAAGCATTGAGGTTCCACTTCGGTTTGTGGATTGATTGGTTGTGTTTGATACTCTTCATTTATGGTCCCAGAGAAGTTGCACAATGGGGAGGACATTTCTGGACTTGTATAGTTTTCACTGCTCTCTTTGGGATGAGACTGAGCACCTGTTGAGGAGTTCATTATGGGAGGCATTGAACCAAACTTCCTTGGAACTAGTTTGGGTGCTGGTTCACTATCAGAAGTGACATTGGAAGATGAAGCTTGTATTCGTGTCTGTGGAGTGTGCCAATTGTTCTCACGGCATTTCTGGAGAAAAAACAATAAAGAGTAAAGGAAATTTCCAGTCATATATGCCTTGTTATTATTCAACCTTACTTTACTATTTACCATCTATTGTAGAGAAGCACACTTTATGTCAATCAATCACAGCAACTTGTGTCACATTGAAAGAAATATTAGGTTTAATCCTCTCATGCTGCAAGTCGTGGACTTAGGGTTTGAAAATTCTCCTAGAACATGCTTTAAATTGTACTTGATATTGAAGTAGCCATGACGGTTTAAACTTAATAAGATACAACAGAGCTATTTGATGTGTAGTAGTTCGAGAAGCAACAAAGAAACCCTAAAACCCAAAGTAAAAAAAAACAAAATCAACAACAACAATACATGCAATATCATAGTAACATCAAGTTTAAAGCAAAAATTACAATATCATATATGCATATCTTTGATAGAAATTGCCAGTTATACAATCTAGAGAGATGGTATAAATACACAAATCACACCTTCTCTGTTAGGATAAGCTTTTAGAATATGAAGGTTTTGTTATATATCACTTTATGAGCTACCTTCTTTGCTTTTAGCTCATTCCACTCATTATGGACTTTGTTAGAAGAAAAGATGCTCTGATACTATGTTAACAGAGAAAATATAACAAAGACAAAAAAAAGAATAATAAAGAAGAAAGAATATTGAACTGTGTATTGAATTCTGTATATTGAAATGTGTTAAAGTATATGTATTACAATTTACAATAGAGATGACCCATATATATAGGGGAGAAGGCTTAATATATTCCTAGGTGTGGAGAACAAGTAAACTTGTTATGGGGGATAAGTCAATATAATTTAGGTAATACTAAATAGGCTAGGATTATCTAGATGGGCATAAGCCCTAATATATTCTAACACCCCCCCTAAATGAGAGACCAACTTTAGTTTGGAAACCAATTTTTGAAATCGTCCTGGCAAATGAACTTTGGTGAAAATATCAGCAGGTTGATCTTGAGATTAATTTCGGTAGCATCTCGATATGGTATGGCAACATCTCCAGTAAATTTTTTTTTTAATGGTAAGAAACGCACACACCCACACATGAGCCCCATAGGGCTCGAACCCCTAACCTCCCCTTTGGGAAATAAATGTGATATCATCAGGCTACAAGACCTTTGGTGCATCTCCAGTAATTAGTCGCCAAAGTTTGTGACCTTTAAGAAAAACTGGCATGAACTTTAACCCAAATAGTGTAATTAGGGTCATTGAGAATGACCTTTGAGAAAAACTAGCATGAACTTGAGCCTAAAGAGTGTAATTAGGGCCATTGAGAATGAGAGACTTCGGAACATTCCATAGAAATTGTAAAAATGGACTTGATCTGAGTTAGTTTTGAATGAAAGATTCTAAATCACCAAAATAGAACAGAGAATGTGATGTAGAATTGAAGGTTCGATCGATCAAATAAGAGATGGTGATTGATCAAAAAAGAGGCGGCGATCAATTGAGAGAAGAGGCGATGATTTGATCGAAAAGAGGCGGCAATCAATCGAGAGAAGAGGTGATGATTGATCGAAAAGAGGCGGCGATCAATCGAGAGAAGATGCGATGATTGATCGAATAAAGAGTGGCAATTTCAAGCACCACTGAGATTAGATCTTCCCGCGATATGAGAAAATAAGACAGAGAGAATTGAACCAGTGAAATGTGTTGGCCTTGAAATTTATTCTCGACAAATAAATCCTATTTTGATATTAACAAAACATTTAAAGCGTGTTTAATACTAATGAATTACCGAGTTCATGTTTTTAGCAAGAGACATGTGAATGACTAGGAAAACAAGCACGGAAAGAAATGACTCGGAAAGCAAGCTAAAAAAAAAAGATTGAATAAAAGCGAAAAGACGAGAAAGAAATTGAAGCGCAAAAATGGAAAATCAATTAATTTAATGGCAAAGGCAAAAGTTGAAGACTCAAGACTTGGGGTAGATAGGTCGGGGAGCGATCATTGTAACAAGGTAATTTTATGTGTCAATTTTATTATATAAGCTCAAGTATAAAATGAACCGAACTCAAATGGAATGAGAAACGCTTTACCGAACTTAAACGGAAAGAAAAATATTTTTAATAAATATTTTTCAAGTTATAGTCGACTAGAAGAATCCTTTGTATTCTCTAGTAGTCGACTAAAACAATCAGTAGCATCAAGTTTTCATCCATTTTTTAAGTAGTCGACTAAAGCCCTCAAGTAGTTAACTAGAACCACCCATCTAGTCGACTAAAACCATTTGAGTCGACTAAACTACATGAAGTAGTCGACTAGAACCTCTTCTAGTCGACTAGAATAATCAATCTAGTCAACTAGAAGCTCAAAGTAGTCGACTAGTTTAAACCTCAAATTCTGCAGTTTTTCAGAAAACAGTTTCCATGTTTTGTGCATCATGTTTAATGGATTTCAAACAGCTCTTGACTTCTCTAAATCAATACTCACTCTCATAACCCTAATGTATTGATATATATAGAATGAGATATGTGTATTGTAAGCTAAGAGATTGAAAAACAAAAGATAAAGAAGAGGAAGAAAAGCTCTCAAAATTCTGCATAAATTTTCTCTACAAAAGCCATTGAAACCAAGCTTTGAAAATCTGATTTTCTCCAAGTTTCTTTGAAAATCAAAACCTCTAGTATCTCTTCTTATTCTCCAAATATAATTCATTGATTATATCATTTGAGAATACATTTCTAGAGCTATTATAAAGTCACCAAAAACACTTGAGCTTATATTGATTTATCTTCCATAAAAACCTTTGGGTTTTGAGTATTTTTGTTCTTGAGTGATTTTATTGATTACATACGAATTTGTAATATCGGACAAGTGAAGTCCACCGATTGTTCACGAGAGGGTTATTCTCTTGATTAAGAGACAAGCTCGAGAGGCTTGTGTTGTAAAGGTTTGTCATTCCACCTATGAAGGAAGGGTCATAGTGAAAGGATCGAGAAAAGTTTCAAGAAGGGGTTCTTGAGCCGAGGAGTAGGAGTTACCGAACCTCGAAAAATCTAGGTGTCAATCTCTCTATCTCTCTCTCCTTATTTAATTATTTTGCATGCTATATTTACTTGAATATCTTGTATGCTAATTAGTCTTGTGATTAGTTGTTAGATAAATTGAATTGAATTTATTCACTTGACTATTGAAGAAATTGAGTATTGATTATATATTGTTCCAATTTCGAAAAGGAGTATAAATATTTTGAACACCATATTCACCCCCCCCCCCCCCCCCCTCTAGGGTTAATTAGTGACTAACAATTGGTATCAGAGCCTAATCTCTATTATTGTTGGACTTAACCGTCTTAGAGAACGATCATGGCCTCATATTTAGTCGCTCACGTTGAAGGACAATCTATTATTAGACCCCCATGGTTTGATGGTTCAAACTATAACTATTGGAAGACTAGAATGATAGACTTTCTTCAAGCTATTAATTTTCATATTTAGCAAGTTATTGTTGATGGACCTTTCACTATAACAAAAATAGTAAATGGAAAAAATATCCCCAAATTGCACAACGAATGGGATAATGATGAGCGTAGGCTTATGTCTTTTAATGCTAAAGCTAAGGTGAATATAAATTGTGCCTTGAGTTCAAACGAATTTAATCGTGTCTCTACTTGCTCCACGGCAAAAGAAATATGAGATAAACTTGAAGTAACTTATGAAGGTACTACTCAAGTTAGAGAATCTAAAATTGATATACTTATGCATGAATATGAATTATTTGCCATGAAGGAAGATGAAAATATCAATTCTATGATGTCTCGTTTCACTAACATTTTGAATGGACTAAAGCATCTTGGTAGAATTGTTCCTAGATTCGATTCCTCACGCAAAGTGCTTAGAAGTCTTTCGGCTAAATGGGATGCAAAGGTAACGGTAATCAAAGAAGCTCATGATCTCAACAACATGAGTCTTGATGAGATTTCCGGCTCTCTACTCACTTAGGAAATCACATTGAAATCTCGTGAAGACGACATCAAGCCAAGAAAAGGTATAGCTTTGCAAGCCTCTACCAAAAATGAAGCCATTGAGCCGAATGAAGAAGAAGTGGATGAGGACATTGCTTTGCTCACTCAAGAATTCAAGAAATACCTTCAAAGAAAGAAAGCTAATGATGGAAAATTCATGAGGAGAATTGAATCAAAAGGCGAGCCTAAGAAAAGGGAACCTCTAATGTGTTTCAATTATGGAAAGTCGGGACACTACAAAAGTGATTGCTTCAATCTCGAAAAGGAAAACGAGAAAAGACCAAGCAAGATGGCTATGAATGCCACATGGGATGACTACGACTCATGTGACTCGGATGAGGAGGAAAATGGTGAAGAAATGGCAAACCCTTGTTTCACGGCAAATGAAAAAGAGGTACATTTAAATTCACATTCATTAGATAAAGATAAATTATCATATGATGAACTTCTCTCTTCTTATAATGAATTACAAGATGCATTTGAAGAATTGCATGATGGATTTGAAGAGTTAGCTATAAAATATATTCTTCTTAAGAAAGCTAAATCTTCATGTAGCTCTATTACTTCCAACTTAGAAGTTTCATGCAATGACAAAAGCATAGAGCTAGAAAAGGAAAATAATCGGTTAAAAATTACTATAGATGATCAAATAAATGTCTTAGCTAAATTTACAAAAGGAAAGGAAAACCTTAGCATTATGTTGGGAAGACAAAGAGGATCATTTGATAAATGTGGTCTAGGGTATGATGCTTTTGACAAAGATGTTATTATCTTGAAAAAGAGAAAATCATTAAGGCATACATTTACAAGACAATCATCTCATACATCCTCAAATGATCATAAGCATGTTACATGTTATTATTGCAAGAAAAATGGACATAAGGCAAATGCATGTTTACTTAGGAAGAAGAAAGTGATAACAAAAATGATTTGGGTTCCAAAAGGAACCATTGCATGCTTGCATAGAAAGGAGAATGTTATACCAAAAATGATTTGGGTTCCAAAAGGAACCATTGCATCTCTCTCTCACCCTAGTGGACCCAAGATAAATTGGGTACCAATAAATGTTACTTAAATTTGTTTTGTAGGTATGCTTGAAGTCCGCCTTAAAGGAAATGGCTTATTGGTAGCGGATGCTCAAGGCATATGACGGGAGACTAATCAAAATACATTTCTTTAAAAACTTATGAAGTAGGAAACGTAACTTTTGGAGACAACTCTAAAGGCCTAAATTATAAAGATTGGCTCAATTGGTATATCTTCCACTTTTTCTATAAATAATGTGTTTTTGGTTGATGGTTTGAAGCATAACTTATTTAGCATTAGTCAAATTGTGTGACAATGGCTATGATGTTATTTTTAGGACCAATGGATGCTTAGTTAAGAAAGATGGGAATCAATTGTCAAATGTTAAAAGAAACGGAAATTTGTACTATGTTGTTTTATGAATGTTTTCATTGATTGATAAATGATCATTATTCATGCATCACATTCTTTTGTTTCTTGAAATTGCATGAGAAAAGTGTCACATTGATTTAGAGTGAAATTATTTCAAAAGGGTGATTCTTATGAAAATATCTTTTCATTGTGCTTTCAAATGTTCAAAGAATTTTGAAATGAAATGAATCTTCCTATGTGTTATACCTTTACAAATCTTGAAAAGGGGAATATAATTTATTTTTGCTAATAAAGGGAAGTTATATTGGTTTTCTTGTCAATTCTTGATGATTGAACATGAATGATGCATATAGTTGTTTACTATGATGGAGTTTCATTCCTATCACTAATTTCATATTGGTTCATTGACTTGATAAATAACCATGAGCATATCTTACTACTTGAATTGACAAATGCACTTCATGATAAGGTTCTTGAATGATAAATTCAATTGAAGCATAATGGTTGTAGAAGATCATTCATTTTTGTGCTAATGCGTTTATGATGAATCTTGCCCATAATTGTGCTAACATAAATGGACCCTAGAGCAAAAAGGGTACCAAAGAAAGCTACTTGAGTGTGTTTTGTAGGTGTGGATTGATTCCTTACTCAAGAACTATTGATTCTTCAATTGTGATGTCATAACTAAAAAGGGGAGATGAAATCAAGGTCTCTCACAAAATGAGTGGACAATACAAATCATCAATAAGCAACTCTAAGTAAAATGGGTGAAGCTAGCACCATGGTACACATTTTCTATTCTCCATTACTAATGTGTTTTCATTGTTGAGATTAAATATGACATACATATTAAGGGTGATTAGCTACTAGATGCATGAAATTGACTATACTTTTGATGAACTCTTGATAATCGCTTGTTTTGAAATGACTTGGATATATGAAAGAAAGTCTTGATCATGCATGATTTTTAAAGAATATAGTCATGACCATCTCTAGACCATCAAAGCTATTTCACTTGATTTTGATTGATTACTTGAGTAGCTATGTCTTATATTTGTTCATGGGCCTTCATGATTTTAGTGTTTTATCTAAATTCTCTTGACATGACATATTGCACATTTATTTGAGGTGTTTAATTTTGAAGTGAAATTTGGACGGACTTGGAATATATGTTTAATCAAATATGTCCACACTAGTAAACCTCGAGAGAGCATAATTTCTTTGAATGATCTATCTAATAAAAATGAAGACAAGAAATATGTGATGAAATTCTATGCGATTAAATGATTCATCATCCTCTATTATATATCTTATTGGTAATCATTCTAGAGGTATTTGCATAAAAATCCTCATAAAAATGATATTCATGTGCTTAGCCTTTGTTGTTTGTAATTGTAACCTTGGTTGAAGCTATTTAATATATGCTTGAATCTTTATCATGAAAAGGTACTATAGGTTCCTCTTTTGTAGGTTCCTCTTTGAAGGAAGCATGTTGAAAATATGGAGATTTTGTGCTCAAATGTTGTTATCTTGAATGTTTATGGAAAAACATGATTCATGAGTTTTATGTGCACATATCATGAAAAACATACGTTTTTATTGTTCTTGCATTATTTTGATTTTCTCAATGATATATAATATTTTCTATATCTTAAACTTTTATATCATTATCATACATGAATACTCTTGTATATCTTATAATGCATATTAATGTTGCAATCTATGTCTAATAATGGTGACCCAAGGTTTTGATCATTATTATTCCAAGATCTTAACCAAGAAGGATATAGATTTTTTTTTGCACATATGCATGGAATTAAAATTCTAAAAATACCACATGCCTCTTTGCATGAAATATTTTTATCTAATGTATTCCTATATGAAAAAATTTCATGAAGTGATTCACAATGCTTTGAAATGTGTAAGTTTTAGAAAATGGGTTTAAAACTATCATAAGCCGTACTTAATTTGAAAAATGATCCAAGAGGGTGTTTTGAATGGCTTTAAGTGATTTTCTTATTGATGAAGGATATATTAGAACCTAAATTGATAAACATTCTTTTTGTTGTTTATCATTTATAACTTATCACAAATTTGGTTATAAGATTCATTGGAGTATTATGTTTACCATTTTTTGATGTGTTGAGAAAAGACCTTTATCACAAACATGCAATCTATTTCAAAATGAGCATGATAGATGAATTTATTTTCTTCTTGGGAAAAATACATTTAAGTGTCATGACATAATTTCAAATACTTTTTGACACTTCGGTTTTGGGATTATATGGTTTCCTTGGTTGACTACTCTTGGACTTAGATGTTTAGTAACATAATTAAGACTATAAATTATATGTTATCTTGGTTCATCTTTTATTATTTTAGATAAGCATTTTTTCCATATATATAAGAGATATATTTTCTGTTTTTAGCACTTGTGAAGATTACATATCTTTGCCATTACATTAAAGATTTCAAAGACATGCACTTATGAGAAATATTGAGATCACCTTCATGATTATAATTTTCTCCATCAATATTCTCACAAAGTTTATCCAAAAGGACTCATTGTGTAAAATTTCATAAAGATATGGAAATGCCTTTGAACATTAATGTGTTAGCATTTGTCTTGTGTATTCAAACACACTCACTTGAACATTAAGTCACTTTTCATTTGAGTCATTCACTTGATATATGTATTTGATTTATGAAAATCTATGTTGAGCATATATCCTATTTATCTATGAAAATCAAACAAATGGTTTAGTCATCATTGATGACATGTGCTAGCATGTCCTCGTTGCCTTCATGAATGCTAAGTTATGTTTGTAATTTGATAATCATCTTAAGCATATTCATGAAATGTGTGGACATTATGAGATTGTGTTACTTCAAATGATATATTATATGATCACAATTCATTTATGCAACTTGATTCTCTTCTTGTACTTAATTGTATTTACTCTTTTTAATGATGTCAAATGAGGAGAAAATTAGTTGATGAGTATATGTTGTATGTACATTCTTAGGGGGAACTTTTCTCCTTGGTGATAGGGGAAGAAATCCCAAACTTTATACATATGACTATGTGTTTATTTTCAATCATGTGCCCATTGAATGCGTTTTTACAAGCGTTATTTGTATGTCAAAGAATCTTTTTCATCATTCACGAACTTAGCATATCGAGATTAGGCATCATTTCTTACGTGATCATGTTGCTAAATGAGACGTTGTATTGATTTTTATTGACACTAAAAATCAATTAGCGGAAATTTTCACAAAGCCTTTTTCCGGAGGATTCTCTTTCAAAATTCGTAGAGAAATTGGGTTGGCTTTGGACGTTGATGTATTAGCATGATAAATGTTTTTTTCAACCGTCATTTCCCACCTTTATGTTGCCAAAGGGGGAGAAGTAAGTTGCTTTCGTGTATGTAAGTTATGTTTATGTGTGCCTCCATGCTAGTGTATGAAATTGCAAAAATATATTTACTAAAGGGGAGCATGTAATGCACACATTGAGGAGGAGTATCACTTGATACTTCACCATTTACACGTAAACACGAAATGTTTTGTCAACATCAAAAAGGGGGAGATTGTTGGCCTTGAAATTTATTCTCGGCAAATAAATCCTATTTTGATATTAACAAAACATTTAAAGCGTGTTTAATACTAATGAATTACCGAGTTCATGTTTTCAGCAAGAGAGGAAAATTACCGATTTCAAGCACCACTAAGATTGGATCTTCCCGCAAGATGAGAAAATAAGACAGAGAGAATTGAACCAATGAAATTGTTGTTCTTTAGATTGAGAGTACCCAAATAGGTCAGATTGAGATTTTCCCATTATACGAGAAAATAGAGAGTACCCAAAAAGGGCTCAGATTGAAATTTTCTCGTTAGATAAGAAAATAGAGAGTAACCAAAAATGGGTCAGATACCCTAAACGGGTTAGATTGAGATTTTTCCGTGAGACGAGAAAATATGATGCTAGCTATGAAAATCAGCATAGCGATTACCCAAAACTGGTAGAAAGTATCCAAACGGGTAAAGAGAGGGTACCCAAAACGGGTAGAGAGTACCCAAATGGGTATAAAGATCTTGCTAGAGAAGTTGTTTACGCGAGATTGAGGCTTGAATGATTGAGAAAAAAGAGATGAGAAAATAATGATGTGGCTTTCATTATTTCTTTAGCGAGTGTTTGAATTTTGAAATTGAATAGGATCTAATTTTGGGAGTTACTGAGTGAGAGATGAAAGATGATGGCGAACCAGAGACAAGAGAAAAAAATGATGATGTAGACTAAATAAGAGAGAAAACGATGGTGTGGACTAAACAAGAGGATTGAGTAGTGGTGAGGTCGAGTTCTCGTAAGATGGAATTACTAAGTTCTCGAGGTAGGAGTCTTGAGTTCTCGGTGGAAGTCTCGAGTTCTCGATAAGACGAAGTTCGAGTTCTCGGTAGCAGCAGATTTCTGATACTGGATTGATTTGCAACGGTGAATGCTAATAGAGGTACAGACTGAGCTGAGGATTCTAGTGGAAAACGATGCGGACGATGGACGACGAACAATAGACGACGGATGGAAGATAACGGAGGCGGACGAAGGACAACGGAGGTGGACGGCGGACGGTGAACAGCGGAGAGCGGACGGCACGAACAGTGAGGCGGACAGTGGACAGCGAATGGCAGAGGCGTATGGTGTGGATAGCGGACAGTGGATAGCGGCGAAATAGTAGTTTGGTGATGGTCTGCTCGAAACTTAGATTTAGAGAGACAGAGAAGGAGCTTGAGTGAATAATGATGATGGTGACATCACTCTAGCTCTGAGGGTTTGTTCGAGAATTACAGAATACACAGGGATTTGAAGGTGTGGGCAATTTTGGCACCTGAAGAAAAAAATTATCGGTGGAGCAAGTTCGGCAAATTGCTCCAAAATCAGTAAATTGAGATGCTGATATTGTCGCCAGCAGTGGGTCTCTTTTCTCCATAAGAGACTAGTGTGGTCCTTTTGACATGTTATTGATCTCCTGGTTGCCTTGGAAAAGGAAGTGTTACTGCTAGCTGGTTCACAAGTTTACACTCGGGCATTGATTGGCATTAATGCAAGGTGTGTGGTGGAGTTGATGTCGATGGTTGATGAACTTCCAAGAAAGCCAACGTGGAAGTTGCACCGTAATGTTTCAACGGATTAATTCAACATGTGCCGAGGAAAAATTCTTAGAATGGTTGATTCTAAGTATGTGAACTCTTTATGGTGGAGTATGATGATTCTGTGTTGAAAATTATGACTGTTGGTGAAGACAGTGGTTGCAGTAAAAGTTTCTTTTATTTAACCAAAGGTGGAGATTGTTAGGTTTTAGCAAAAATAAAAGAGGAAAAAGTCCCACATCGCTTAGAAAATAAAAGTGGATGAGTTCAAGAGCCTATATAAGGAGCTCAAGCCTTTGTTTTTGTCAGTCAAAAGCATTTCAAGCATTGTATTTTGACTCTAGTTAAATTTCTTTTTTGGTTCTCTTAATTTGAGAATACAAAGGTGTGAGTTAGTATATACTTGGGTAGAGTGTGGGTATATTGAGATTGTGAGGTGAGAAAAAAATTACTGAGAGTGTGGTTGTAACAATTTTCCACATAGTAAAATTTTCTCTGGTTGTCTTTGACAACGAAGTGGTTTTTCTCCGGTTTGGAGTTTTTCACTATAATTCTTGTGTCATTTCTGTGTTATGTGTGAATGATGTGTGTAAGTAAAAACATGTGATTGTGATCTTGAGCATGATTAATTCTTATGTGTGAGATATGAATTAATTCCTAACAGGTGTATTGTTATAGAAAGAGAAATAGGAGTAGATATAGAAAAAAGAAAGAGAGAGATTAAGAGTCTAGGGTTTTAATTGAAGATCGTCGCCGGAGATGGGAGATGGAGTGTCATCCCCGGCAGAGATGACAATGAACGGAAATAACTACCAAGAATTGGTAGGCTCTAATATCATATTATAAGAAAAGATGCTCTGATACTATGTTAACAGAGATAATATAATAAAGACAAAAAAGAGAATAATGAAGAAGAAATAATATTGAATTGTGTATTGAATTATGTATATTGAAGTGTATTAAAGTATATGTATTACAATAGAGATGACCCATATATATAGGAGAGAATGTATGGAGAATAAGTAAACTTAGTGTGGGGGACAAAACAATATAATTTAGGAAATACTAAATGGGTTATGATTATCTAGGTGGGTCTAAGCCCTAATATATATATTCTAACAGTAATTTCTATAAATATTTATAAAAATTTGCTTAACCTTCCGAAAAAAAAAATTAAGGTTTTGTCCTTGAATTACAATATATGCACATAGGGTGAAATTCTGCAGTAGCTTATTTGTTACAATTAATAAATTCATTTCATCCATTTATAGGAAGAGTCTGTGCAGTATATTAAACGAATTAATTGGAAACAAACCTGAAGATGGCTTGCAACTTGCATTCGCGATAGACCTGGTTCATCCATTAGTTTCAGTATCTCTTTAGGATAACACCCTGCTTGCAGTTCATATATAAGAAACATGTAAATATTCTAAAGTACCAAAAGGACATAAATAAGTCTCATTTTTCTTTTGAAAGAAAGAAAAAAAGAGTAGAGTATGCAATTAATAGGAACATACTTCCTTCCCCAAGCTCACTGACCGCAGCCATGAATTTCGCATGGAGCTGATCGGTCCATTCTGTCCATAGCTTCTTACCGGTCCTTTGCTTAGCCTTGTTTTTACATTCTTCATTTCTAGTTGATGATTTTCTGGTCATCACTTTTTTTTTCCACAAGCCTTTGTCCATTAAGTAGTTGGCTTCAGTTTCAATATTGTAATCTCTAGTGATACCAATTCTAGTGGTTCCAAATCTGCTGACCTTAACAGTTTTCTCTCTCGTCACAAACTGCCAAAGGTTTTCCAGAAGTTCCATATTTAGCGGCTTTTTGAGGTTGAAACATGCCCCATTGTCTAGTGCCTCCTTTGCAGTCTTAGCATCTCCATAGCGCGACATAGCTTGATTTGAGAACATGTATAAAAATTGTTACATTGGAAAAAGGAAGAAATTAATTCATTAAACATATTAAAGTTGGTAATTAGTATTGGGAAGAAAAAATTTGTAGCGAGACAGAAATTTGTACGCGACACTTACATATTGCTTTCATTCCCCTTTGAACTGCCTTACGAATAATCTCAAATCCATGTAAGTTAGGCAAATGTATCTCTGTAAGCACAAGGTCAAAATGCTCTTTTTTCTCTGCGAGCAATACAAAAGCATGCACTGAGTTTTCCATTGGCGTCACTGAAGCAGCCAGATTAAGGGAAAAAATAATTATAATTAGGAAACTGAAACGTGAAAATCATGAGAAGTTACAGACTAGAAGTGAAGAATTTTGACAGTATGTAAAGGAAGCCTTAAAGGGAGGGGAAAAAACAAGTAGAAATAATTTACACAAAAATTAGGTTTTTTTTTTTTTTTTGAATTCTATAGAATTCATTTGGTCCACAAAATTAAAAAAAGAAAAGAAAAGAGTGAGGCTAATGATGAAAATGAAACTCATCTTGATTCTCCCTACCATGCTATACTTATAGGAAGTACTTCAAATACTAAATTGTGCATGTACATTAATTAAAAAAACTCAATTGAGGAAAGAAAATAAACATGAAGAAGATTTAATAAATTTGATTTTAAATACGTGATGATCGAATTTTCACATTTTACTGGTCAAAAAGTCTTAAACAGTTTTCAATTTGTTTCTTAAAATGAAAAATAATTGTTTTATAGAGTAGACTTTTTGTTTACCTTATTTACCCAAAAAAATAAAATTAAAGAAAAATAAAATCCAATAGATTATCACAAATTAGTACTTCTTTAGAGATACCACAAATTTCCAAAACCCAAATTTTAGTTGCTTTCATATGGATTCAAATAAAAAAAATTTGTTCATTGAAGCAACCAAATGATCACACGTGATTATTCTATCATACCAAGAAAATAAAAACAGGAAGAATAAGAACACAGAAATTAAAGGAAAAAATGTCAAATGTACTTATGGTACAAAAAAAAGTTCAATCCAGGAGGTTTATGATTCATAACTTGTGATTTAAAAACGAAATTCAATTAAAATAAAATTGATACATCACCTTGACTTACTTTAGAAGATCAATTTGTTTCTAAGAACTTTGTGCTATATATAGATATAGACACACCTACATCTATCTTCAAAATTAGACTTTTAATTATCCTAAGCAGTGGTAGATTTATGGGGAAAAAGCCTTAAAAAATGATGTGGACAAATTATGAAATTCAGAGATGAGGAGAATTTCTCAAGGGAAAAAAAAACTTATACTCTCCTTGCAATTTTTGGATAGAGAGACTCCCAACTCAAATCTGTCTTTGAAACTCCTGAAAAGACTACTTCTGGAGCTAGCCTCACTCTTCTGAAAAAAATGGTAGAGACCAAAGATAACTAATAGATTTTTATTTATTTATGTATATTTGATTAAATGAACATGCATGTCCTGAAACCACAACTTGAACACAAATGAAGGTGACTATTCCCAACAGGGAAAAAAAATTGTGTACCAGAGAATTTGTCTTTGTGTGTGTATGTGTGTGTGAGAGAGAGAGAGAGAGAAAGAGAGAGAAAAGCTTCTAAGATGGTTTTCGCTCCCCACAATTCTTAAAGAAAGAAAAAAAAAAACAACAAGGACTTGAAGGAATTGAATTTAGAAATAGAACTTGTTCTACCTTTGTATGAAAATGATTCGAGTATGCTTGTAATAGTTGCAAGGGAATTCCTGTCGTGATCAAGGATCAAGACGCGGATATCCCTTGTGATATTGTGATATTCTTCCATTGGAGCACTCGTACTTCCACCCTCAACATTCCCAGAAGAAGTACTTGGTGCCAACATTTTCAGATGATGAATTCAAGGTCTCAACACTCTACAGTTACAAATTAGGACTTCAAGGGCTTGAAACTCTGACAAAGAGATAGTAAGAGTGTTCGTTTGGAAGGTGGTTTCAACTTAAATAGGGGGGAGAGACTATAGTATGTAAGTGGCATAAATACACTCTCATTTCAAGGGCTAAAAGTTAAACGCGCAGTGGAGTTATTTATTTCCCTTATAAGATACTTGTCCAATTTAAATTTTTTAACATTTTATGATTTGAGGTTGACTAATATATAATTTTTAATTTTTTTCTTAATGATATAGTATTATGATGGGGTCTGATATTTATTTGAAGCTAGTGGAAGAATGGTAGTTGGAAAAATTGGGAGGTGAAATTGCATTGGAATTCGAAACTGGATAAGTAATTTAGAATAATGAAAATTGCAATAGTGGATAATTAATATGGGACAGGGTAATATATATATATATATATATATATATATATATATATATATATATATATATTTTGTTTTTCTTTCTCTTTTAACCTTTTTTTAAAAAATATATATTTTGACTTTCTTTTCTTAAACCATGCATGTAACGCCCACCTTTAAGGTTGTGGGGGGTACCAAGTTTAAAAAATTACTAGTAGAAAATTATGTGAATGATCCAACATTCTTTATGGGTCCTGCATTGTAAATTAATGAAGCTGTGGACCTACCTTGTTGACCAAGAGTGCCCTGATGTCATTAATGTCCACAATGTACTTGGTTTTAACCTAAGGTACTGTACTGTATGACCTTAACAATACGGGTTATATTCTTTAAATTGTTGTGATATAGTTTAAGAGCAAGGTTAAAATTAGCATTGGGTTAGTTAAAATGTATAAACTAAAATTGGTTTCTCTAGTTGCATTAACGAATCTAGCTGAAAAGCACATGACATGATTCGATATTTCATTACCATCATCTATACATATATTTTTTTCATGACCATACTTATCAATAGGTGTTTGTTCAAGAATTTTATGAGTTAATATTATGATTCAACGAGATACCTAATTTGTCTGTTAATAAAATAAACGGAAGGAGTTGGTCAAATTTGTTATATATGTAATGAAGCCGTTTGAGTCCCGAATAAAAGGTTGTGATTCTATTTTAAGAATGGTTCTACTATCGACAGATATTATATACAACTTGGTAGTACGTAAGTATAGTAAAAAAACCACTTAACTATCATGTCGCATTATTGGCTCATTAAGAGAGTAAAAAACACTTACCTAATTTGTTTGTTAAACAAGAAAGATATCATTATATATGTAAACTATTAGACCACCAGTGCGGTATTGGGGATTAGGTTTTCTGTAACAGTCTCACTCGCTAACCTTACCTTCTTTACCTTTCACCGACCCCCAATATTTTCCTATATATATCATGGTTTATTTTGTGTTATACAAACAATTATCTCAGTGTGATATTTGTTAGGATTGTGACTCTTTTCCTTGTGAGGAAAGGAAACTTGGTCACCAAACAATTCTTATTTGAATAGGTTACTACCATCTTGAAGACTCCTGATTGAATTGGTTTTGGATACCAATTATCTTGTCCACCACTCTACCTCTCCTATAAATATAGGTCTAACATAATGTATTTTGTGTGCCAGAATGAACAGGTACCAACGGTGCCAGAGTATAAACAGAAAAGAGAGAGAGAAAAGAAAATTACAGATTGGTATTTTTCTTGGTGTGAGTGAAATACCGTGTGGCGATACATGTGTGAGTGAAACAATATGTGAGTTGTTGATATGATAATCATCATATTATAATCCTCTCATTGATAGTGATTATTGGTGTTCTCTGTGGACGTAGGCTGATTTGGCCGAACACGTATAAATCTCTGTGTTAGTATGTGTGTGTGTGTGTGTGATTTTGATTACAATTGCTTGTGTGTGATTTTTGGTTAGGTCTTGGGCGTGTGTAAGAACTCTAACAAGTGGTATCAGAGCTTTTAGGTTGAAGCAGATCCGAAAAACACGCAAGCTGGTCCAGATCCAGAAATTTAGATTGCTCGAAATCAAAATCCAAACACACGGTTAGATTTGTATCGTCGAGACGAAGCCGGGGCTGCAAACCACACTGAAATATAAGTTCGGACACGCCCGCAATCGCCATCTGAAATTTCGCCGGAAAACTCCCGCCACTGTCAAGTTGCTACAGTACCGAGCCACTACAGTGCCAAGTCACTACAATGCACATCAACAATGACATCAGTACTATTTTGTCATTTACTGCTAATTTGTTTTTTCGCTCGTTTGGAGTCGTTTTTTACCCCTTTTTTACGCAGTCGGAACCATTCTTAAGGTTTTTAACCATTCTGAACGCAACTGTGTGCTCGATTCTGTGTGATTCAACTCTGAATACCTCGAAAAGACTTAGTGGGAGCTATGATAGAAGAAAAAACAAAAAGGTCAGATGCAATAGAGCTTGCAAGGCAGAAGCCAGACGTAATAGTGATCGCAAGGCAGAAGCCAGACACGACAGTTGCAAGGCAGAGAGGCCAGGAGTGATAAAAGTCGCAGGGCAGAGGTCAGACGCGACAATCACAAGCCAGAGAGGCCAGGAACGACAGGTGGTTACATGGTAGAAGCCAGATACAAGACAGATACAAGCCCGATGTGACAATGGTCGCAAGGCAAAGGCCGACAAAGGTTGCAAGGCAGAAAAGTCAGGCGCGACAGTGGTCGCAAGACAGAGAGGCCAAACGCAATAGAGGTCACATAGTCTACACAATACCAAATATTGTTTATGCAGTGGTAGCTATGAGAAAGTTCATGCCAAATTCTAGGATGAAACACTAGGAGATAGTGATTTGGTTACAAGGTTTATTGGAAGTGTTGAGATTCAAGCAAGAGGGTAGAAAGAATCCAGCCAACATGTTGACCAAAGTGGTGACAATGTAGAAATTGAAGTTATGCTCAACTTTAGTGGGTCTTCAGGCATGAAGACAATAATGAGCGCACCGTAACTCACTAATCATTAATGGAGTTGATTGTTGGATGAAAACTCATCAAGTGGGAAATTGTTAGGATTGTGACTCCTTTTCTTGGGAGGAAAACAAACTTGGTCACCAAGCAATCCTTATTTTAATAGGATACTACCATCTTGAAGTCTCCTGATTGGAATTGGTTTTGGATACCAATTGTCTTGTTCACAACTCTTATCTCTCCTATAAATATAAGTGTAACCTATTATATTTTGTGTGCCACTGTATGTATGTGTGTGATTTTGATTGCAATTGCTTGTGTGTGCTTTTCGGTTCGATCTTGGGCGGGTGTAAAAACTATAACAAGATTGTTGGGGTTGTCCCACATTGGTTGTGGAAGGGACTGGTGGTCAATATATAAGTGTGAGGGAAAGTCTCACCCTTTGAGTTAGCTTTTGGGGTGAGAGAGGCCCAAGACCACCCAAAACTAGTATCAGAGTCTAGGTTACCAATAATTCTCGACCCAGGTTCCGAGAGAAACGGGTTGTTGCTGCTCTAACCCAAGGCCCGATGTGTGAGGGGGAGATTGTTGGGGTTATCCCATATCGATTGTGGAAGGGGTTGGTGGTCAGTATATAAGTATGAGGGAAAACCTCACCCTTTGAGCTAGCTCTTGGGGTGGGAGAGGCCCAAGACCACCCAACAATATTCTCTTCCTGAAAGACATGGGGTGGGGTTAGCTTATCTCTTGAAGGAACAAAAACCTTTCTTTGAACATGAATAATGAATTTTGGCTATAGATGCAAAAATAATTCTTATCACTTGTGATGCTTTAATAAGATGTATCTAGAGCAAATGTACTTACACCCATAATCTTTTATGAAGAATTAGTGTTCATGTTTTCAGGCTAATGTTTGTGTTCTCTTCTATTTTTCTTCCTTTATGTTTGTTATCAACCGAGTTGAGTCGAGCCGAGCTTTGGAATGTTCAAACTCGGTTCATTTATTAAATGAGCCTAAAAATTATGCTCAAACTTGATTCATTTATTAAACGAACAAGCTTGAGTCGAATGCTAGTTTTAATGAGTCGAGCCCGAGTCTGCTCATGAACGACTCAGTTCAGTTGCAACATATAATACTGTTAGTAATTGTCGTCTAAATTGAATTGTTGCATATTTATTTTTAACATATTTCATTTTTGGAATACTATATATTTTTTATATTGTTTATTTCTGAAATTACCTAAACGATCAATGAAAATAGCCTAGAGGGGGGTGAATAGGCTTTTGTGGATTTATTGACAAATTAAAATAATTGCGTAAAATTCAATTTTAATCCAATTTTCTATCAAGATAAATCATGCAAAGATAAATCTAAGTGCATAAAATAAAGCAATAGAGACATACGATATTTTTAAGTGGAAAACCTTGGAAAGACTCCAAGTAAAAATCACGGATACGCTCAGGTATCCATGTACTATGAATCAAGAAATATACAGACTTTATGAAGCTTTAGACTTACAAATCCTTCAAGATCTATCTTTCTCCACTCGACGTCTGACAACCTTGAATCACTCACACTCCACGAAGCTTCTCGTTCTGCTCCGTACTCTGATGGCTCCGTTTCTCAACGGATCAATGAACCACGAAGGCTCCTGCTCTGATTTCCACACTCAGACGGCTCCGCTTCTCAAACGGATCAAAACAATCACGTTGCATACGGTGTGTTGATTTTTCAGCAACTAGGTCATTCAATTGTGCATAGAGATTGTCGATGTAGAAACACAATTGAATAAACCCTAAACAAGAGAGAACTAGAAGATATAGAATCACCCAATGATATTTTCTCTCTTTATCTCTATATCTGTAGATGAATATAAATCTGTAGAAAACTTGCAGAGATCTCTCAAATGTTTAAAGGTTGCTCCACATGTGTAAAAGACCTTGGTATTTATAGACAATGTAGAAGAAAAATCACAATTTTTCCATTTTTCGTAATTTCACCTCAAACCAAGTAAAACCCTATATTCTGATGAATATAATATCTACGGAACGTATCTCAATGTGTAAAGTTACAGCCACCTCAAAAGAAAATAAATCGAGGTCAAATCTGGAATTTCACAATTTTTTCACGCAAATTACCCTACACTTGAAGCATAGGGTTTACTACGTTTGAAGCGTAGGCACATGAGTAATTATTTTGGCATGCGTAGCAAATGCGTTGAAATAACACTTTCTAGCCACTTTTAACTACTGGATGCATAGGTCATGCATAGCAAAACCCTCGGAACCAAATTTTCTTGGGACTAGTGCCATTTGAACCCCCTCGACTCCCTTGTTAATATTTTTGAAGTTGTGGCTTGAAAAAATGATGTTTCTACCATTCGGGAGACATTTTTTACTCAAACTTGTTTCATCTTCAACTCTCTTGTTTTCCTCACTTCTTTAGTCTTGATTTGAATTTGACGAACCTTGTCTATGCCTACTAAACCTTCCCGACTCCACAATTCACTCAACATGGTTATTGTCTAGAACATGCCAAACATAAACAATTACAATAAATGTTCTTACAATTTCGAAGTAATTTTTATTAATTGATTACATCAATTCTGTAATTCTCAATAACTCTCTTTACATTTTTTAAATATATAACACATTTGTTTGAGGTTTGTGAGATAATCTTACTATTTACTTAGACGAGCTTGTTTTTAGCAATGTTCAACCTTATCTCATTTATTAAACGAGTCTAAAATTTTTGCTCAAACTCGGTTCATTTACTAGATGAACGAACACGAACCGATCTCTTATCGAGTTGAGCCCAATTCTATTCACAAATGCTTCAGTTCATTTGCAGCCATGCGGGGGTTCAATAAAAATAGAGTAATAAAAAATGTGCGTGAACTCATTTTTTTCACATCACCTTTTGATTATAAGCGACGCAGGGCTCCTACATTGTTAATTTGTGTCATCATGGACCCTACTCTTGTTGAGCAGAAGTGGTCATTAATGAAATTTAATAAGTTCACACACACAAACTGGTTTTAACTCGGCTACAAGGATGGATTTTGTGAATCCTAATGTATATCCTTTAAATTGAGTGTGTTAGTTTGGGAGTAGGGTTAATGGTATCAGTGGGTTAATGAAAATGCATAGTCAGCTTTTTAAATCGTTAGGGTTCAATTCAACAAGAATTGGGTATGTATCTGTCCTTTAATAATATTTTGTTATATGATATAACAAAGCTAGAAAAAAATACCTTAAAATGTGATAAATGTTTATCAAAACTTCACATTTCTACAAAAAAAATATTAACCAAAATTTGTAATAATTTATATATCTACCATCAAGTTTAGCATGTGTTTTTTGCGATTGATTTTAAATGATTTATCAAGAAAAATGTTACTTTCATTCAATAATTAGGAAGAATGAAGACAACGAATATTTACCAATTTTTAGATGGATCAATAGGAATATATTTAGGTTCCACTCATATATCAAATGGACATTATCATGTGGGTCAAGGAATTCTACCTAACTATTCGGTCAATTATCAATATTCATTTATCAATATATATATATATATATATACATATATATATA
Source organism: Cornus suecica (assembly GCA_963922005.1). NCBI lineage: Eukaryota > Viridiplantae > Streptophyta > Magnoliopsida > Cornales > Cornaceae > Cornus > Cornus suecica. The sequence continues at coordinate 24,132,854 of OY998238.1, forward strand.
TACAGACTAGCAAAAACACGTGCTTTGCTCGTGATTTAAAATCTCTATGATAGATAAATAAATGTAAAAAATATTATAAAATTATTTTAATACAAATGTGAAGTTTGATGAGCATCTAAAATATATTAATAAATTATATTAAAATTAGTTTCTACTAGTAAAATTGTATTTGATTAATAGTAATATACCACTGAAAAATCACATAGACGAAGAAAGTGAATCAAATACTTGTGTATATTTCAAAAAAAATATGTCAAAATTAAATAAGTAGATAGAAAATCACAAATTGTGACTTTTGAAATAAATAAATATAATTCAATTAAGAGATGAAAAATCAAGAGTTGTAACTCTTGAAATAGATGAAATTATACATGCAGCTGTACGAGTAAATTAACAAAAGAATGAGTAAAAAAATAAAACAGTAAAGAAATTGAGAGAGAAAAATCAGCAGTTGTAAATTTAAAATAAGAAAATATATATAAACAAATAAGCAAATTAACTAATATAATGTATATAAATAGCTTTATAATTAATAAGATGTCACCATGGTTCGCGGTTGCGGAATCGGTATCGGTTTCGGTAACGGTCGCGGTACCGGTGTAATGGACTTTGACAATATCGGTCTTAAAAATGAATATCGGATGAGTATCAGTACTAAATAACGGTACCGGCACTTTCCAAAAATGTTACAAATAACGATACAACCAAGATATCACTGGAGCCACTGTGCTTACACCCTTAATCTTTCATGAATAATTGGTGTTAACGTTTTCAGACTTAAATTTGTTTGTTCTACTATATTTCTTCCTTTATCTTTGTTATTAGATCATTTCTTCTCTTTTTTACGAGTGAAGGTATGCTTTCATGCTCTTATGGGCGTTCAAAAAAACAATAGAGTAGTAAAAAAAGTTATGTGATCCCATTTTTTTCACTTCACCTTTTAATTATAAGTCTGCGCATGGCATTTTCAATTTGTGTTATTATGGACCTTACTCTTGTTGCGCAGAAGTACTGGTCTGTGTCATTAATGAAATATTTTAAGTTCATACACCAACTGGTTCTAAATTGGCTACTGATGAATTTTGTGAATCCTAACGTTTATCCTTTAAATTGAGTGCGTTAGTTTGGGAACAGGGTTACTAGTATCAGTGGGTTAATGACAATGCATAATGCAGTTTCTAAAATCTTTAGGGTTCAATGCAACAAGAATTCGGTATGTATCCGTCACTTAATAATCAGGAATCAATTTTGTTATATGAGTTAACGAAGCTAGAAAAACATCAAGAGGTCTTGGGTCTTTTATCATAAGGTCCTAGGTTCAAATCATCTCAACTATGTTTTCGTCTAAATCATTGGAGGTTTATCCGATCGTTAACTTCAGAGCCCCGGGAATTAGTCGAGGTGTGCGTAAGCTGGCCCGGATCACCCCGGTTACCGGAAAAAAAAAAAAAAAAAAAAAAAGCTAGAAAAACACACAAAAATATGAATATTTACTAGTTTTTATATGGATGAATTTAAATAGAAAAATATTACTTGCACTAAATAATTAGGAATAATAAAGACACCAAATATTTACTAGTTTTTATATGGATGAATTTAAATATATATATATATATATATATATATTTAAATTATATACATATAAAAACTTTATGATAGATAAATAAAAGTAAGAAATATTTTAATACAAATGTGAAGTTTGATGAGCATCTAAAATATATTGATAAATTATATTAAAATTAATTTCTACTAGTAAATTTGTATTTGATTAATAGTATTATACGACAGCAAATAATATAGACAAAGAAAGTGAATGAAATACTTGTGCATATCTCGAAAAAGTATATCAAAATTATATAAATAGATGGAAACTCACCAATTGTAACTTTTGAATAAATAATACAATTACATTAAGAGAAGAAAAATCAAGAGATGTAACTCTTCAAATAAATGAAATTATATACACAACGATACGAATAAATTAACAAAAGAATGAAAATCAAGAAATGGGTAATTTGCATTGACACCCCCTGAGGTATTGGTCAATTGCAAGTAGCTATTGGTCAATGCACTATTTTACAGAGTCACCCCCAAGATTTGTAAAGTGTTGCAAACCCCTTGGATGCATAAAATAACTTTAGTGCCCTTGATTATATTAATTTTCATATGAAATCTCTAAATTACTCTCATGTCTAAACCCTACACTTTATCCATTACACCAACCACCCTTATCATCACACACATTATTAAAGAATTTACAATAAATAAATAAGATATACAATATATATAATTTTATTTTAAATATAAAAATTCAAAAACATCAAAAATATTTTGAAATATATATTTAAAGCTAAATTCTACCACTGAAAAAATTTCATCAATAATAATACTTAGAAAACCCTATTATTTAATTATTACTCTTAATTTTTAATATATTAGTATAAAAATATTTCTCAAAAAACATTAAAGGGTTATATATAATAACCATTATAAGTATTACATATCTAATCAAATATATATAAAATACCTACAGTGGGTAAAGTGTAAAATCAAATAAAATCTCATTCCATTATGAAATTTGATAATATATTGGTATAATTTCTTAGATATGTAATACCTACAATGGGTAAAGTGTAAGGTATTTTAAATAAGATATTTCATTATATTATCAAATTTCATTAAAATTATTTATTGTCAATAGTATAAAATATGTAGTTTTTTTCTAATCGTACATAAAAATTTATATATTTTTTATTAGATATGTACCAATAATGGTTATTAGATATAACCCTTTAATGTTTTTTGAGAAATATTTATATACTAATATATTAAAAATTAAGAGCAATAATTAAATAATGGGATTTTCTTAGTATTATTATTGATAAAAAAAATTAGTGGTAGAATTTACCTTTAAATATATTTTTGATGTTTTTGAATTTTTATATTTAAAATAAAATTATATATATTGTATATCTTATTTATTTATTGTAAATTTTTTAATAATAAGAGTGTGATGATAAAGGTGGTTGGTGTAATGGGTAAAGTGTAGGGTTTATGCATGTGGATAATTTAGAGATTTCACATGAAAATTAATATAATCAAGGGCATTAAAGTTATTTTATGTCTTCAATGAGTGTCATTGTAACACATTACAAATTTTAGAGGGTGTTTATAAAAAATAGTGCGTTGACCAACATATACATGCAATTGACCAATACTACAATGCAAATGCAAATTACCCTAAAGAAATTGAGAGATGAAAAAATCAATAGTTGTAAAGTTAAAATAAGAAAAGATATATAAACAGATTAATTAATGTAATTTATATGAATAGTGAATTGTCACTATATAGTAAAAGCTGGCCTACTTTTGCACTCTAAACTACAAATAGAAAGGGGAATTTGCACTGATACGATCTCAGGTTTGGGTCAATTTCACCTAATAGCAAACCAAATCAATTTTAACCGAGACACTCTTAAAGTTTGCAAAATATTGCAATGACATCCCTGAAGTTTCAGGCATTAAATGACTTTCGTGCCCTTAATTATTTTAATGTGGATAAATTACACTTTTATCCCTTACTATTAATGTAAATTACACATGCACTCTCTCTTGTTTCTCTAATTACACTTTCACCCCCTAATTTTCACCTAAATATGTGAAAAGATATTTATACCCATACATTTTAATTCATTTTTAATTCTAAAATATCTTACATGTTAAATTACTCATTTATCCCCTTCTTCTCCATTTCTCCTATTTTCTGTTTGAATGTGTTTATATATATATATATATATATATATATATATATATATATATATATATATATGTGTGTGTCTTAGAACTGAATCCACCGTCCTCTGCCACTGACCCTTCCAAACCGATTTTGAATTCGTCACCAATTTGGTCAAAAACAAAAACAAACCCATTTCATCAACCTTTCCTCCACTCTCTCTCCGCCCACCACCACCACTACTCTGCCGCCTGCACCAAAAACCCCGCAAATAATTTTCAATTTCAATGTGTTCTTTTTTTTTTGTGTATATATATATATATATGAGGTGTTTACATATGCAAAATTTCATAAATTTCTTAATTGAAATTAAAAGTACTTTAGTTTTAGTTCTTCCATTTTAAATTCAACAACATGATATGAATATATACATGTTGTTGAATATATATACACATATAAACGGAAAGCTGGAGATTCCATTTCCCTCCCCACCTCTCAATAACCTTTGGATACATATAAAAGGTTATTTGATCTTTCATATTTTTATGGGCGGACAAATAGGTCCTCACACACATTTATGAATAATTTAATCATTTTATATTTCAAAATTTGATTGAGGGGATTAAAGTGAAACAAATAAGGAATGAAGTATAATTTGCAAAACAAAAGGAGCTACGGGTGTAATTTATATTAACAATAGGGGTGAAAGTATAATTTATACTTTTAATTTCCATACGAAAGGTCTAAGTTACCCCAATTGCCCAACCTTACAGCTCACCCACTACCCCCAACCACTTTTATCACCACATTCTTATTATTAAAAAAAATCTAATAAATATATTAGATATACAAAATATATAATTTTATTTTAAATATAAAAATTCAAAAACATCTAAAATATACAAAAATATGTATTTAAAATTAATTCTACCAGTAAAAATATTTTATCAATAATATAATATACAATTTAATAATAATAAAATTATACTATTTAATTCTTGCTTTTGATTCTAAATATATTGTTGTATAAATATTTTATATATATAAAAAACAAAACCTAAAGAGTTATAACTTGTAATCATTATATGTATTACATACATACCTAATATTTTTTATGAACATATAAAAAAAACTTAAATTTCTATATTATTATCAATCAACAATTTTAGAAGGATTTGATAATATAATTATATTTATTATTAAACAAAATTTAGTAATAATTACTAGTTTTAGTGAGTCTCAAACAAAGTTTAAAAAAATTACAAGAGTAAACGAAACAAAATGTATAGAATAATTAAAAATTCTTGGACATTTTAAGTAGTATATAGTTTAGTGGAATTTAGTAATAATTAATGTATTTTGTGGAAAGTTGAAAATAAATTTGTATTATTTGATTTAAAATAGCTTAATTAAATTTAGTAAATTTTAATGCATTTGGTAGGAAGTCCAAAAGAACTTTGTAACCTTTAGTGTAAATGTTAAGTAAATGATTAATTAAATTTATTTTAATAAATAAATAAATAATTGTATAAAAACATAAAAATTGCTTATACATAAATAACAAGAGTAAACAAAAAATGATATTCTATAAAAAATTAAATAATTCTTTGACTTTTATAAGTAGTATATAGTATAGTTAGATTTAGTAATAATTAATATACTTTGTAGAAGATGAAAAGAGTGTTCTAATATTTGGTATATAAGTAAATGAATTATTATAATTATTTAAATAAATAAATTTTAAATATATATATAAAAAATAAAAATTGCTTGTATTTTTATAGAGATATAGATATAGATATACTAGATAATATGGGCAGGGTCTAAGCATAATGGTAATTTAGATACTTCACATAAAAAAATTAATATAATCAAGGGTACTAAAATCATTTTATGCTTTTAATGGATGTCATTGCAATACTTTATAAATTTCAGGGAGTGTCTCTATTAAAAAATATATTAACCGACCAATAGGTAAAATTAACTAAAACCTCAGGGGGTGTCACTACAAATTACCCAAATAAAAATTAGTGTACGAGTTTGCCTTACCATCTCATTAAAAAGTTTAATAAAAATAAAGTGATTACACACATGAACTCTATGGTCTAGAAGAGAATCGGTATCTCATCAACTTTAGTTATAACTTCAATTTTTATATATTTTGAATATATAAAAATCATTACGGATGGGAATTCAACCCCATAAGATGTGATCCTCTTATGGAAAGGGTTGTTGGAAGTTTTCTTGAATTTTCATAAATTTTACAAGAGCAGATTATACTTCAATCGCCTAGCCGGCTAGTCATGGTGAACCCCCCGCAAACATGGTCTCCTTCTCAATCCAAGTGGCTTAAATTGAATATAGATGCAGCTTTTGACCAAGCCCGATCTCAAGGCGGTGGAGGCTTAGTGCTTAGAAATTTAAGAGGAGATATAACTAGAATTGCTTCCACATTCTTCCCTCACGTTGCTAAAGCATTGGTGGTTGAAGGTTTAGTTCTAAGAGAGGCTATTCGATCTCTTCTGGCTTGGGGTTATTGGACAGTGATCATAGAAGGAGATTGTCAATCCGTTATGAGTTTGCAAGTTTCGGAAGAAGAGCTGATTGTGATTTTTGAAGATGTTATTTCCCTTCTCAAGAAAAGCCCGGATTTCCTGCTAAGTTGGTGCCCTAGGTCTTGTAATCAAATTGCTTATGAAGTGAGTCAAACAGCTCTTCAAGCTAAACAATTCAACTGTAATTGGATTTCTTTTCCTTATTTGGTGAAAGAGGCCCTTTGGTTTGATGGGTGCTCTGTTTTGTAGTTTTTTTGTTCCTTTTGTATGTTGCAAAAAAATAAAATTAAAATAAGTATATGTAATATGTTTAATTCTTAATGTTTTTTATTACATTGTTTATATATTTAAAAATTGATAATTATAAGTGTGAAACAAGAAGTGAAAAATACATATAATGTTTTACCGGATGCAAATAATTCATTGGGATAACGATCACGGACATTGTTCGAGCTTTACCCGATTTGTGTGGAGGGGTCTCTTTGCACGGTTTTCGTGGATTAGTCGGAGCGAAAGCCCCAGATACCCCGATTATCGAAAAAAAGAAAAAATGTATATAATTAATAAAAAGTATTTAATTTTATAAGTAGTATATATATAGATATATAGATATTAATAAACAATGATTATAGGCCTAGAGATTATATAAGTTTTGTATGATAAGCAAAGAAACAAACGCTCATAAACAAGATAAGTATTTATTCATTAATAATAGTTAATTATCACAACTACAAACATCACAATCAACCAAGGCTTTTCCCAATGATCACTTTGGGTTTACTACATGAAAGTATAATATTTATCAAGGTCATGCAGTACTAAGCTCGAAAAAGTTACTTAATACATAAATTGATTAATGTTCATTAATATTCATTAATTAAAATATCAACGAACTCATTAAACATGCTATTAACAATGTGAAGTGTATGCACTTGAGGTGTCCAATCGAACCCTGAAACACCCCGTTCGTTAGACTAACCGTTATTAATAACATTATCCTATGATCAAACGATTCAAACCGGTAGTTTTTCTTTTGGTGTATTGGTCATTCAATAAGAATGCACTTTCTATAACTTGTTTAATATCTATAATGCACAAAAAAAAAGAAATAAAACATTTATTAAACCTTATTTAATATCTATAATGCACAAAAAAGAAGAAATAAAACATTTACTAAACCTTATTTATTCATTTCAGAAATTACTTTATTTTTTTCAATCTATTAATCATTTAAATAAATTTAATCATATTTGACTACGTTTAGTCAAACGGTAACAAATGACTACTAAGGTCATGTTTGGTATGCATGAACGGAATGGAATATAAGTGAGAACGAAATAAGAATGAGAATGGAAGGGAATAACCATTCTAATTCTATTGTTTGGTTGTAAATATGAAACACTTTAGGAATGAAATGAGTTTAAAAGAAAATTTCTCAAAAATACCCATCTTAGTGATAAATATATAATTTTAATCAAATAATATCATTTTGTAATTTTTTTTTAAAAAAATATTTGTGAAAAGTAACCGCAATAGTAATGACAAACAATGGAGGTTTTGGTGGTGGAGGAGGTGACGGTGGTGGCGGTGGTAGAAGTTGATGACACGATGATAAGGGTGGTTTGTTTACTTAAAATGTGAAAGGGTTATTTTAATAATTTTATGTTTTAAAAATATTATTTAAGGAATGGAATGGTTATTCCATAAATTTATTAATGGAATGAATTTTCATTTACTAATGGAATGAATTTTCATTCCAATAAATGAATAAGAATGATCATTCTCATTCAATGAAGCATACAAAATAAAGGAATGGAATGAATGAACATTACATTCTATTCCATTCCTGCGTACCAAACATGACATAAGAGGAGATCAATTATTCCATACCCACGATTTTTTTTATTTTTTTTTTTCAAATGAGTGATTTAAAACTCAAAATCAAGTTGGGTATTATTTGCCGACATTTTAAAAGCCCACCAAACTAAATAGGGTTAATTTCAATTATATCCCTTGATGTATATCTTTATTTCAATCATACCCTCTTAAGTTTGAGTATTTTCATTTACACCCTCTCATGGTATGAAATATCTAAAATACCCTTTATTCAAACCCTAGCCGTCACCCCACCCCCCAAACCCTTGCCGTCACCCCCAACCCCTAAACCCTAGCCGTCACCCTCACCCCCCGGCGCCGCCACCACCAAACCCCCACCCCTGACACACACACACATATATATTAGCTTTAATTTCATTTAATCTTTTATTTTAATTTCTTATTTCTTATTTCAGTTTTAATTTCATTTAATCTTTTAATTTCTTATTTCTTATATATTTGGATTTGATTTGAACAAGTCTATTTATATATATATATGGATTTGAACAAGTCTATTTTTCTTTCTTCCAATTGAATAATTTGTGTATATAATAAATTTTGATCTAATAATTTAAATTTAAAAAATAAATTATTTTTTCATAAATTTATATCAAATATTAAATATTTATTTGTAATTAAAAAAATAAATTAAAAAAAAAATAGTTTTTAAATTTATATATTTCTTTCAAATTTTATATATTTCTTTCGAATTTTATATGTTTCTTGCGAATTTTGTATTTATTTTTGAATTTTATAAAAAAATTTGAAATTTAATATATATATTTTCGAATTTTATATGTTTTTTTAAAATTTTATATATATTATTTTCGAAATTTATATGTTTTTTTGTAAATTTATATATTTGTTTCGAATTATATATATATATTTTAATTTTATATTTATTTTCAAATTTTATAATGTTTTTCAAATTTTATATATATTTTTTAATTTTATATTTATTTTCAAATTTTATAATGTTTTTCAAATTTTAATATATATTTTTAAATTTTATATATATTTAAAAATTAATACAAATTAAATGATTAAATTATTGGAGGGGGTCAAATTGATAAAATAATATATCTTTATTTCCAAACACACTAGGTTATCCCATTGAGGGTAATTTAGGTATTTACAAAAAAAAATAGGATGATGTCATCGTTAAGGGGTGTAAATAATGATAATCTCAAATATGAGGGGTGTAAATGAAGATACTTAAATGTGAGGGGCTGTGATTGAAATAAAGACAAACTTGAGGGGATGTAAATGAAATTAACCCAACTAAATATTCCTAACTACAATTTACATAAATTTCAGGGACGTATTTGTAATTAAACTTTAATGATAGTAGTCCGTATCCTTCCTGGTTTTTATTTGGAACCCGCGCACAATATAACAAAACTCCAGAAAACACACACGACCCCCTATATACGCAGAGGCACACCATTACAGAGTAAAACACACACAAAAAACACACACACACACACACAGACAGAGAGAGAGCTGCAGTTGATGGGTATGGCACCGGAGAGATCAAGGCCTCTCCACAACTTCTCGCTCCCGAGATTCTCATGGGGCTGTCAGAGGGTACTCAAATGCATCAAGCTCGACGCGGACGCCGACGCCGACGCTAGGTTGTTCGATCTCAGATCATCACAATCCCAATACGAATCGGACGGCTACAATCCAATCACCGGTGGAAATTCTCCGATCAAATGCAAACCACCGAGTATCGCCGACGATTTCAGGAATTCGATAGTGAAGCCAATCGACGGCGGCAAGCATTGGGAGGACAATGGAATCGACGCTGTTCGCGCGAAACTCATGTTGGATATCCGACTCGCCGCCGATAAGATGAAAGATTCGATTCTGGAAGAGAAACATATCGATTCTCCGACTCCGGCGAGGCCCTGGAATTTGCGGAGTCGAAGGTCGGCCTGTAAAGCGCCGAATGATTCCGGCGGCGGCGGAGCCCCAAAGGGCGCGAATCTGAGGAGCGAAGAGCGGCGGAGTAGTAGTTTTAATTCGTCGCCGGCGAGGGGCGAGAGTCCGATGACGGAGGCGAAATCGAGTCGTCTGAGAGGATCGGCGGCGGCGGCGGCGGCGGCGGCGACGACGAGTGTGGAGAAGAGACCTAGGTTTTCGATATCACTTTCCCGCGAAGAGATTGCGAGTGATTTTACGGAGATAGCGGGAACGAAGCCACAGAGGAGACCCAAGAAGAGGTCTAAGAATGTTCAGAAAAATTTGGATGTGAGAACAAAACTCTTTTTAATTTTGATTTCAATTTCTATACTAAATTGTTTATTGATAGATTTAAATAGTTACCAATATATTTTTCAATTTTGTTGCAGACACTTTTTCCAGGGTTGTGGTTGAGAGAAGTAACATTGGAGGCTTATAAAGTTCCTGATCTTCAATAAACAACTATACAAGGTAACAACTTTTTCATTCCTTACAGCATATTTATGTGTGGCTTTCATTCAATCATAAAGTTCAATTTTTTATTTATTTTTTTGGCAACAGGGGTAGAAGTCTAGGAGTAGATGACATCTTGTTTCTATGGTACTGTTGCTGATGATATGAACTAATTTAATTGTAATAATTCACTATATATATATATATGTGTGTGTGTGTGAATTTGCAATTCAATAAAAAAAATTATCTCAATTCTTGATGATATGTTCTTTGAAATGTCAGATAGGTTAGTAGTTTGCAGAAATCTATGATTGTCATTGTAGACAATTTTCTGAGACTAGCTTTGCTGCAATGTTTGAAATACGAGGTGGTTGCATTCAAATGAATTTGAAAGAAGTGAGTTGATAGAATTTTAAAACCAGAAATAAATAGGGCTTGCACTTTTTCTTCAATAGGATAGCAGTCTAATTCTAATATGATTGTATTTTAAAGCCACAATTGGATACTAGAGACTTGTCTCCCGGATCTCTGTTGTAATCCTTAATGATTTTACAACTGGTTACATTTTGTTTTTCAATACATTACATATATTTGTATTTCACCACCTGAAAAATGTATATGCAACTCATGATTCGTAACATTTTTATTTTTGAGATATTGTCCCGCAATCGAAACTGATACTGCAAACCATGTTAAATATAGCGTACTCATATTGGCACTATATTTGCCATATCTTCCCTTGTTGCTCCAAAATTACACGCTTGAAGGAAACCCATTTGGCTTTGAGGACGCATATAAAGTTCAGGTTTAGTCTCTCTCTCTCTCCTCTTTTTTCAGAAAGCCAGAGCAGAAAATTAGCGTCTTCAACACAGAAATACAAGTATATTGAACAAGAGCCAAAAGGACACTGTTCTTGTGCAAGAAACTGGCCTTTTTTCTAGACCTGTAAACGGGTCGGATTCGGATCGGATCTGTCCTGATCCGATCCGAACCCGATAAGCTTATATCCGATCCGACCCGATAATCCGATGGATTTTTACTTCATTGATCCAAATCCGAATTTGTTAATTTCCGGATATCCGATCCGATAACCCGATCCGATTAAGTAAAAAAAAAATACAAAAAATTATTATTTTTTTATTTATTTTTATGTTATTTTTTAAGAATATTAAACACTAAATTATATATTTTACAATCAATGTTTATAATACATGACTATAAAAACATAAAAATGAAAAAGCGAAAAAAAAAATTGAAATATAATTAAGTATATTATTTAATATTTACATATTAATAACATAATATATATGTGTATATATAAAATTAATCGGATCGGATTATTATCGGATCGGATTAGGCAAATCCAAATCCAATTTGTTAAGGAATCGGATTATCGGATTCGGATCTTACTCGGGTTATCGGATTTTTTTTTCAATCCAAATCCGGCTAATTGGATCGGATTTGGATCGGATTCGGGTCAAAATCCAATCCATTGACAGGTCTACTTTTCTCCATTCAAAGGGATATTTGCGAAAAAACCCCTTACTTTGTGATTTTGTGCTAAAAAATCTCCCTAGTTTAATTTTGTGTATATAAATTCACGAGATTCTAAAAGTTGTGTACTTTGACCCCTACCTGTCACCAGTCCGCCATCTTTGTTCGTGAAAATCATTTATAAATATGAAATTCCTATATTACCATTTGTTGGGTCTCAAGCGATTAATCCCGTGTAGAATCGATATAAAGTGCGTATAACTCCCTATTATTCTCTGGACCTCAATATTTCAAAAAGTGTCGTATTGCAACTGCTTTTCGTCATTTTTTTAAACTTATATATATATATATATATATATATATTATAAAATGACCAGAAAACCACTTTAATAATATCACAACCTTTTGTACATATATATACATATATACTAGTAAAATGCACGTGTTTTGCACGTATTAAATTTTGCTTCATAATAAATATAAGGGTTAATTTCAGTAAACCCCTCTATATTATCCAGATTAATCAACTAACCCCTTCTCTGTCCACTTTGCCCCCTATACTATTCAATTTCATCAAATTGCCCCCCTCAGCTCACATTTTGACTAAAAATGCCTAAACTACCCTCAATCAATAGTACAAGGAGGTTTGTTGATTCAACTATTTAAATTTTTTTTTTCGAATATCAATTATATTTTTCACAAAAATTATAAATTCAGAAATATATATATATTTCTTTTGCAAACTGTACAGATTTTCGGAAATTTTTTTTTTTTTCGGAAATATTTTTTTTCGCAAAAAATTTTGAATTTTTTTTTTTCATATGTTGCAGATTTTCGGACAAAAATGATTTATTTTTTTCATATGTTGCAGATTTTCGAAAAAAATTTATTTTTTGCAAAAAAAATTTTGAAATTTTTTTCTTTCATATGTTGCAGATTTTCGGAAATTTTTTTTTTTTTTCATATGTTGCAGATTTTGGGAAAAAAATGATTTTTTGCAAAAAAAATTTTGAAATTTTTTTTCATATGTTGCAGATTTTCGGAAATTTTATTTTTCGCAAAAAATTTTGAAATTTTTTTTTTCATATGTTGCAGATTTTCGGAAAAAAATGACTTTTTGCAAAGAAAATATTGAAATTTTTTTTTTCGCAAAAAAATGATTTTTTGCAAAAAAAGTTTTGAAATTTTTTTTTTCATATGTTGCAAATTTTCGGAAAAAAATGATTTTTTACAAATAAAATTTTGAAATTTTTTTTTTTCATATGTTGCAGATTTTCGGAAATTTTATTTTTCGCAAAAAATTTTGAAATTTTTTTTTCCATATGTTGCAGATTTTCGGAAAAAAATGATTTTTTGCAAAAAAAATTTTGAATTTTTTTTTTTCATATGTTGCAGATTTTCGGAAAAAAAATTATTTTTTGCAAAAAAACTTTTGAATTTTTTGTGAAAAATGAATTTTCATATGTTGCAGATTTTTTGCAAAAAAAAAATATATATATATGTTTCTGAATTTATAATTTTTGTGAAAAATATAATTGATTTTTGAAAAAAAAAAATTTAAATGGTTGAATCAACAAACCCCCTTATACTATTGATTGAGGGTAGTTTAGGCATTTTTAGTCAAAATGTGAGCTGAGGGGGGCAATTTGATGAAATTGAATAGTATAGGGGGCAAAGTGGACAGAGAAGGGGTTAGTTGATTAATCTGGATAGTATAGGGGGGTTTACTGAAATTAACCCTAAATATAAATTAAAAATGCGTTTATTATATAAAAACTAAAAAATTAATAATTATTCTACAATTAGGTTAAACTTATATTAGAGTACAATTACAATTAAGATTTTACATTTATAGTTAAATTATAATTGAAGGGCAGTAGAATAACATAAATATAATTTGTTTAAAATAATATACAATTTAAAAATAAAATATAGTTTAAAATCTTACTCTAATTGTACTACAATTAATATTACTAATTTACAACTAAATTTTAGTAATAGAGTTTAAGAAGAATTGGTTTAGAACTCATATATGTAAATATATTAAGGGTTAATTTCAGTAAACCCCCTTATACTATTCAGATTAATCAACTAATCCCTTGTGTGTCCACTTTGCCCCCTATACTATTCAATTTCATCAAATTGCCCCCTCACTTCTCAAAATGCCTAAATTACCCTCAATAGTATAAGGGGGTTTAGTGAATTATTTCGGAAAAAATAATATATATTTTTTGCAAAAAAAAAAAAAAAATCGAAAAAAATCATATTTTGTTCCAAAATATGAATTTATTTTTTCGAAAAATATTTTTTTTGCGAAAAAGTATATATTATGTTCCAAAATATGAATTTTGTTTTCGAAAAATATTTTATTTGCGAAAAAGTATATATTATGTTCCAAAATATGAATTTTTTTTTCAAAAAATATTTTTTTTGCAAAAAGTATATATTATGTTCCAAAATATGAATTTTTTTTTCGAAAAATAATATTTTTGCAAAAAATATATATTATGTTCCAAAATATGATTTTTTTCTGAAAAATAATTTTTTGCGAAAAATATATATTATGTTCCAAAATATGATTTTTTTTCCGAAAAATATTTTTTTTGCGAAAAAGTAAATATTATGTTCCAAAATATGAATTTTTTTTTCGAAAAATAATTTTTTGTGAAAAATATATATTATGTTCCAAAATATGATTTTTTTCCGAAAATTATTTTTCGAAAAAAAAAATCATATTTTGGAACATAATATATACATGTTTGTTCCAAAATATTATTTTTCGAAAACAAAATTCATATTTTAGAACATAATATATACTTTTTCGCAAAAAAAAAAAAAAATTCAGAAAAAAAAAATCATATTTTGTAACATAATATATATTTTTCGCAAAAAATTATTTTTCAGAAAAAAAATCATATTTTGGAACATAATATATATTTTTTGCAAAAAAATTATTTTTCGAAAAAAAAATTCATATTTTGGAACAAAATATGATTTTTTTCGATTTTTTTTTTTTTTTGCAAAAAATATATATTATTTTTTCCGAAATAATTCACTAAACCCCATTATACTATTAATTTCACTAAACCCCCTTATACTATTGAGGGTAGTTTAGGCATTTTGAGAAGTGAGGGGGCAATTTGATGAAATTAAATAGTATAGGGGGCAAAGTGGACACACAAGGAATTAGTTGAATAATCTGGATAGTATAGGTGGTTTACTGAAATTAACCCATATATTAAACTACAACTACTATTAGGATTTGAATTTATAATGAATTGTAGTAGTAGAAGTTAAGTATAATTGGTTTGAAAACTAATAAAAAAAATTACAATTAGGTTTAAACTAAAATTAGATTACAATTCCATTTTGGATTTCAAAATTACAATCAAATTACAATTGATTGTAGAAGAAGTTAAGTATGTGTACATGAAAGATAAGGATCTTGGTAAAATCTTGAAAAATCCCAACAAATAAGCATGAAGATATATACAATTATATATATAGATATATAAAATCCCAATAAATAGGTCGAGATTTGAAAGATCCAAAACCAAAAATAGTGGTGATGTTTGCATGTGTACATACAAATTTTGTATCGGTAAAATGAATAAAAAGATGAAGTAAGTATTTATATTATTGATTGTGTAAAAAAATTGGGCTGACAGAGAAAGAGAGGCGCGATCTTTACGTGTTTGTTATTCTTCTTCGTAGCTTATTGATTATGAAAATAATTTTTGCAATAATAATAATCATAAACCCATTTTCAAGGGCCTAAAAGATGGTAGGCCTGAAGTCTACATTGAAATTTTTAATGATCAATTAAACCAAATATTTTTTACTTCAAATTAAATTAATCAACAAAAATATAATTTTCCAGTGTCTACAACCTGTTTAATATTTTGTATCGGCAGTATCTGTCTTAAATTTTGTTCCACTAGGTTGATAAGATTATGGAATTGCATTTGTAGCAAACGACGACGGAACATTATCTTTTGGGGGATCAGAGTGATGACGTCATACATATATAGATATACTGAAAATTGAAGGAATCGTAAAGTTACCTCAAATAATATATATAGCGAAAAAGTGATAACAAAAGAATCACAGTCTATTGTAGAGAGGGAGAGCATAGACGGGCTTACACGGTACCCGAAGACAACCCGTTACCAACCCGCCTATGAAACCACTCACCCACCAACCCAAATATTGAGGGTGGGTTGATGGATTTGGATAAAACATTTCAGCTTTACCTTGCCCATTAAAAAATGGATATATGGAAGGTGTAGTATTCGCATTAATAGGTCATGTGAGGTGCATATGACCAACTAACCATCATTTTTTAACGGATCACTGGCGTCAAGGGAGTGTTTGGCCCACTTTTGAATCTTTAAAGGAGTGTTTAGTGCCCATTTGTAAAATTACATGAATATTTTATGTCATTTGCCTTATATATATATATATATAGAGAGAGAGTTAAGTACAAAAAACACCCATGTAGTATAAATATGGTGCGTATAACACCCTGTATTTTGAAAATGTGTGTATTGACACCAGTACTTTTGGAAAACGTGCAAATACCTACTGCAAGTTTCGAAAACGTGCGAATACCCCCTTCTTTCCGGTTATGTACAGTTCACATGACTTTTATACTCTCTTAAATACCAATTTTATCCTTTTTCTTTAAAAAATATATATATATTTCAAAAAATAAATTTCGAAACCAATATATATAATTCAAATTTGAAATTTATATATATAAATTTTGAAAAATAAATATTAAATTTCAAAAAATATATATAGAATTTGAAACAAATATATAAAATTTGAAAATATATATATATAATTCGAAAAAAAGATATAAAATTCGAAACGAATATATAAAACTCATAAAAATATATATATAATTCAAATAGTTGTGTAAATAGAAGTATAAAAAACACAAGTGACCAAAATACAATACACCAAAACAACATTTAAAGTTAAAGAAAATAGAAAACCAAGAAAGTAGAAAATATAAGTATATTTTCCCCGAATTTTATATTTTTTTTTTCCGAAATTTATATATGTTTTCGAATTTTATATTTTATATTTGAAATTTAATATATTTTTTTCGAATTTAATATTTTTCCCGAATTTTATATATTTTTTTCGAAATTTATATATGTTTTCGAAATTTATATATGTTTTTCCCAATTTTATATAATTTTTCAAAATTTATATTTTTCTTTTCAAAATTTATATTTTTTCGAATTTTATATTTTTTCGAAATTTAATATATATTTTTTGAATTTTAGATATTTTTTCAAATTATATATATATTTTTACGAATTTTATATAATATTTCAAATTTATATATGTTTTTCAAATTATACTAAGGGCATATATGTCATTTAACATGAAATGTGATCAATTCGCACACAAATGAAAAAATTATGGTGAAATCAAACCGAGAGGGTGTTAGACGCACTATATTCATACTATATAGGATTTAACGCACGCAACCCATATATATATATATCTGTTTGTGGTTGCAAAAAATTGAATGTTAGAGAATATTTAATGGATTGAAGATTTGGAATTGAAAATCATAACTTCTCATATAAATATGTTTGTGGTTGTAAAAAACTAAATGTTAGAGAACATTTAATGGGTTGAAGATTTAGAATTGAAAATCACAACTTCTCATGTAAAATTCAAGTTGCGGAATTCCAATTCCAAAATATTTTGTTGTATCCAAACACTACATTTGAAATTGGAGCTTTCAATTCCAATTCCCCAATTCCACACTCCCAAACGGATCCTAATTGAAAAGGATCATAGAGGGGCATAAACCAGGAAGTTCATTTGATCAATGTCTTGAAAGATAAAAGTTCTTCCTTTACAATTTTGGAGCCAAGAGTAGTGATTAGTTACAAGAGAGGGGGAAAAAGAGGCTCCATATCAAAGAATTTCTCAAATCTGTACAAAAAATGAGATTTTATCTTACACTCTTAACAGAGTTCATCCACATCATACTAATGAATGATAAAGCACACAATGTCTATCAATTCTTTCCAATGGTCCTGTAAGTCAGTACCCATCCATGATCACCGTAGATCTACAACATCAAACTTTAAGTCGGGATTAATGTAAACATCTGTACACTGTTTGTAAATCGGGCCACCATCTGCAGGTGGATCGTGAGGATGAAAGCCACGCCGGGGGCATTGTCTTATGACTGTCATGCCACCAGGAGTGGTTAACCGGAAAATGCCATGCTTTCTGCAGTTGCGTGAAAAACGAGAAAACTGTCAAGTTCAACTAAGAGTCAGTAATGTTATTTACCAGAATAAATGAGAACCAATCCTACCTTGAACTATCTGTTGGTGCCATAACAATTGCGATAGATTCTGGCAACATAATCTGGGGAATAAGCATTTGTTCAGAAAAGGAATGTAACAACAATAATAACAGCAAGCCTATATACATATAACACGCTTTGTACAGAAATATGTTTCCAACAAAGACACACAGGCCCTGTTTGGAAAGGGGTTTGTCTGGTCTTTATCTTGAATCTAAAACTCTGTTTGGTAAACGGTCTGGTCTTTCTGGTCTGTTTTGAGAAACAAAAACTTTATACATATATTAGTTTATATATTATTTTATGTATATAACTTTATATATTATTAAATATATATTTAATATATATATATTTAATAAAATTATTTTATATATATTATTTTTTAATTTTATATATATTTATATATATATGTTATTTTTAAATTTATATATTATTATATATATTATTATAAAATAATAATATATATTATTCGATATATTATTTATATATACATTATTTTATATATATATTTAATAATTATTCTATATATATTAATATATATTATTTTTAAATTTTATATATTATTTTTTTATATATTTAATAATATTATTTTATATATATTATTATAAAATAAAAAATATATATTATTCTATATATATTAATATATATTATTTTTTAATTTTAGTACATGAATTATATATATGTATATATATAGGAGAGAGAGAGAAAAAGAAAGAAAAGTCAAAAATTGTGGACTAAGACCAAGAAAGACCAACTTTTTTTTTGTCTTGGTTTTACTTTATTTTGAACCAAATCCAAGACCAAAGTTTTAAGTGGTTTTGGTTTTGAATTTAAAAACAAAACCCACCAAACAAGTTTGGTCTTTGAAAACAAAAACAAACCAAGACAAAACCAGCAAAAACTGGTTACCTAACAGGGTCAATCCTTCAAACTTACAAACAACAATTAAGACCATTGCTAGTGTGCTTCTCTTTGCCCCAAAAAAAATTGACGGAAAGACCTATTACCCAATCTCCTAATAACTTTACCACCAAAACACAGAGGACATGACATGACCAGAAATTGTCATAGCCATTTCCTAGGCCAAAAATAGAAATGATTTTTAATCAAATGGAATACAAAAATTCTTTAGAAAATGACGACTTCTTATATTTAACGAAAACAAAAGAACAATGAAATCAGAAGAGAAGGATGAAAAGGGACAAAAACATAAACAATAAAAGGAAAGGAAGAGGTTGCGCACCTGATATGAGTAATGAGTGTGAACATCAATTGATGACATGAAACAGGATTGTGTAGGATGAGTCTGTAAAATGTAAAACAAAGCAAATAATTGATCAATCGCTCAGCATGACAAATTAAATTTAGATATGCATTGTGGAGCATTAGAATTTGGCCACAATTAGGCAGTCTATTGAAGGTACAAAAACTTGTTTAATTTCAAACAAGGAGAGAAAATTTAAGATAATCACAGAAACGCACCATGAAAAACCTGGAATCACGATATGGTGTGTTTCTATAGTCTTGTTTGCAAAAAGTATATACTTGCTCGTTTAGAAGTGCATGTGTGAATGCGAATGCGAATGCGAATGTGTGTGTGTGTGTGAGAGAGAGAGAGAGAGAGAGAGAGAGAGATTTTACACAAATTATAAAGACGCGCTGATATATCTGGTTGTTATGTAAATTATGGACCAACTAAGGAACAGAGACATGCTTAAACAAGAGCTGCTATGTGCACGGCAAGAATTCAGTGAAAAACCTCAAGATTACAATAGTACCAGACGAACAACGTAATGCTGTTAAACATAACGACTAGCAGTAATTGGAATCTCAATAAACTTGTCATAACATATAGACAAGAAAAAGTTTAAACATAACTAGCACCAGATGGAAGCATTATTAATTAAACATAACTACTGTGGAGTCTAAATAATATACTATAAAATACACTTAACAAGATATGCTGCTACTGGTGTGTCTTTTCTCATTTCAATTGTAAGCCTAACATTATGAAATTAAGGATGGCAGCAACACACACAATAACAGATAGAAGTTGCAAAGCTGCAGGGTTCGAAACTAGCTTGACTTTGCCAGATAAAGACCCCACTTCATGAACCAAAGAACATACTTTTGCAAGACAGATATGAACAACATTGACTGACACCAATTTTGATTTTTGGTTGTACCCGTAATTGAAAAATCAGTACTATGTTATAGCATATAAAAATTGAATACTCACATGAATCCAGCCAAGGGGAAAAAGAGATTGCTTATCCTGCACTTCAAATATCTCCTCTTCATTTGTTGTCTGACACTGATTAGAAAGAACACATTCAGTACACAATTTGCAGAATTCTAATTGGAATTCTAATTGTAATGAAGGAATAGAAATAATGACTTACAGAATCTGATGTAGATTCTTGCTTCGGAATGATGAGAGTTGTAACATAAAATTTTCGGTTTTTCTGCAAAGGAAAAAGTTGAGAACTTAATTAATAGCATAACATAGAAATCAATGTCATTGCTTTGTAAATGGTCAAATACTCAGGCAAATAAGTGGGAGAATGAGGGTTCAAATATGGCATACTCAAACGTGGGCAAACAGACCAAAGGGTATATCTGTAACTAGTCCACCCTCACTTAACAGGAACCACAAACCACAATAGGTTAGTGGGTAATGGCCATTTTAACATGAAACGGTGACAGGGATTGAAGTAATGGCACTTACAAGAGAACCTGCAAGAACACCACAAGTTTCTAAATTCTTGTCAGTATTTGACCTAGCCATCTTCATGAAGCTATCCATCAATTTAGTTGACTGCAAAAAAGGAAATAGTTAGTACAAATGACTATATATCCCTTGCATTATCGTAGTTGACTTAACCACAACATATGGGATAAATATTCAGAATCTCAAACATCATAAAGAGCTCAGATAACAAATATCCAGGGGAAAAGCTAAACTGAACAAATAATCAAGCAGAAAATTGTAAAGTATCTCACAATGTGCAATTGCAGGGGAGGTTCAGAACACACTAAGCCATCAGGCGAGGGATTTTCGATTACATTTGCTGCCTCAGTAACTAGGGATGATGCTGGCATCAAGTCTTGTACCTCTGCTAGCACAGGTGGGGGAGAAGGCTGTCTGATAATGTCTGTTTGAGTAGGGGTCTCTAAAGTTTCGAAGGAAATCAAGGAGGGAGCTTCCTCAACATGACATGTCTGATTTTCATCACTTACTGGAAGAACTGATTCCAAACTTGATCTTTCATGTTCCGAGTTACTAGAGTCTTTTCTGATCAAAACTCCATTTTCTACTGGCTGCTGAAGGCTGTTTCCATTACAACAGCACACTGAATTTATAGAGGCTCAAAAACAGCAAAAGACAAACATAATGTAATAATACTGTGGAAAGAGAATTATTTTTAAATCACTGCATTAAGCTAAAGAAAAGAAACATCAGATTCCAGAAGCGTCATCTATATTCTCTAGGCAAGTTTCTTTCTTTCCAGATGACACAAGAATCCGTTGCCTAAGGCTATTCTGGTTTGCTGGACACATATATCAAACTGGTAAGCAAGATATTCTGCAATATTTGCTTTTGATACTAAAGAAAGCAAGAGCTCTTACGCTTCTCTTACAGTCCCTCATTCACCCATATGAAGATGACTCATGTGAGTCCTCTTAGATTTACTGGTATTACTAAACAACGCCCTAGGGGAGATTGTTTTTATTCACAGTAAGATAAATAAGTAAGTACCAATTAGCAATCTCATAATGCTTTACGTGTACATAAAGAAAAGAAGAAAATAAGTTGTTCCAAACGAATTCCTTTAACATAGATACTATCGCTGTAAAATGTAGAGGGTACAGGTTTACTCTACTATGAGGCTAACCTTGGAATTACAACTGGAGTAAAGTCTAGATTGCTTGGATATTGAACCTACATTTACAAAATAAATGTCAGTGAGGTTGTACTTCAATGAAATAGAAGAATTAGCTAAAAAAACATCATAGATGCATACCCCTTTATCACTACTAGGAGGTTGCCACTGTCCTCGAAGCCCATTCGGACCCAAAATAGAATGTTTAGAAAGTGTTTCCTCCTTTGGAAGCGGGATGCTTAGTGTACTACAAGAAACATCCAAAAAGGCCATAAGTAAGCCAAAAAAAATTTAAATAATAATAGTAATTCAATATGGAATTAAGTCCAGTTCTATTCTCTATTATCACATGCATAATAATATACACCAGAAAAAATTATCCTAACACCATACTGACGTTAAGGTTTAAGGGAGAAAACATATTAATCCTATTGAAAGCAAAATAATCTAGCACTAGATTGAGTAGACTTTCCCAACACCAAACTGTCATTAAGAAGAATAAGTGAAATCAAGAAATAAATTTAACCACTCTTATTGAAAGCAAAATGATCTAGCACTCAATCGATTAGGCTTTAAATTGTAATTTTCTTATCTTCATAGAAAATGTTAAATTTGGGTTTATTTGGATCTTTCTTGGTAGACAATACATGCCTCCTACCCCATGATATGGTTCAATAAAATGTGACAAGTGTCCTACATTTAAACATAATCATAATCATATCTCTTTTTAAAAGTTATTGATTTATTATTACAAATTCACTTTCCTTAATTTAAATCCAATACAAATATTTATAACATACCTGAAATGACCAAACAGCCCTCCATCATTTCTTGTATAGAAAATACGAGTTTTTGGTTTAGGGAGAGTAGTGTTTTTTTTTTTTTTTAAAAAAAATTGTTACAAAGTTTTATGTTTGAATCACAGTGAGTGCAAATAATTAATTGGGAAATAATGATGGAGGGCATTTTGGTCATATGTAATAAATATTTTTATTTGATTTAAATAAACACATGAAGGCAAAAATGTCCATTCATTAAGTTTTAATGCGGATACAACAATAACCCAATAAATCTTAAAAACATATCTGATTCATGTTTAAATATAGGATAAGTGTCCACATTTTATTGAACCACATCATGGGGGAGGAGGAAGTTCCTCCTTATGGAGTAGGAGGTAAGTATTGTCCTTTCTTGGTGGGAAAGTGAGCACATCAAACAAATTAATATAAATTGCACAGAATGGAAGCAAATTTTCGTCAATTTACACTTCCGCAGATTAATGAATGTCCATGATGAGTTGCCACATGGCACCATTCCACATTAATATGAAAACAAGGTTAATAGCTATTCAAGAATAACTACAAACGTCCCCAAGTGAACAAGTGCACAAGATAAAAACTACAACATACACAATAGTATTCCAGATATTCTGACAATTCTTTATATTCTTCTTATATCTTTCAAGTTGGGTCAGATACTGAGTTCGTGCCATAAACTGGATATATAATATATTGAACCAGTAAGAGTGAAGATGCAATATTCAACCTTTACAGACCGCAATTTTTTTATCTTTCTATCAATTGAAGTAATATTATATTTAATCTAACATAAAGCACATACACAAATAAAGAAGTAACCCGGATGAGGAATAACAGATCCATAATCCATGCCTTCCTAAAGCTCCATGACTCCCCCGACATAATCCATGCCAGCATGCTACCAAAAAATACCAACCAAACAATTCATGAATCACGAACAGAGTCATGACGGAGGAGATGATGATCAACTCCCCTCTCCCCTTGTTTTTTTCCTTTTTTGGTCAAAACTCCCCTCTAGCTTGCTAGCATATAAAGCATCAGAGCACCATTGTGGGCTTTTCTTTTCCCAGATTATCAATATTAGAAAGGCTTCTCTTGCCATCACTCACACAAAGAATGCCATCTCAGGGGAGCTTTTGAAGGTCAATAACTTTCCAAAAAAAACATCGATCTCCTTACCTCCAGTCATTATTATGTCTTAGGATCTAACTGTGAACACTCCATGATCTCCTTTCTACCAGGAGTTTTCCACCTCCCAAGTAGTAAAATGCCTCAAAAAGAGAAACCATGACTCCGCTACCCAATCTTCTGTTTCTCTCTAAGTCTCCGGATTTGATAAAGCTTCACTCTCCATAGAAAATATATATTAAGCAATTGACACCTCCCTGTGAACCACCATTTCTTCAAACCCAGGTGATCCTTCCTTTAAGGTGGAAAGGAAAACCACACTGAACCCAACCCAAAGCATAAATACCTAGACCGAAGCCCGACCTAACCAGATAAGATCAAATACCTTTTTCAACTTTTTAAAAGAATTAAACAAAAAAACACACACACACACACACACACACAGAAAATCAGGTTAGGTTGATCAGGTAAGGTTCAACCTATGAGCACAGGTCTCCATCCTTCCAAAAATCCCTTCAAAACCTTAGTCTCATAAAACAGACTGACTGAATTAATAAACCAGTCCAACAGTCCGACCAAAATTCAGATTTGATCATCCTCCAGAAGAGTGTCTCTCAACTATGTCTCCACATTCATTTTCCTAAAAGAGCCTGATTAAAAAACCTTGACCCCTAATCCTTATTGGGGGCACACACCAAATTCCAGGCAAACAAGATTCTTGAACCAAACCACAGTGCCTCCCCATAAAAAGAATCCCCTAGAGCCTGGATTTTTTCCAATATTCTTGGGGTGAAAAACACCAAATGTATGTAGGTAATATTGAGAGCAGCCTCATATTAAAAGTCAAGTGCTGTCTCCTTTTCCATCCATCCAATCTTTTTTATACTTTCTCAACCACAGGATCCCAAACAACCTTAGCTGTAAAAGCCGATCTCATATGCAAACCAAATAACTAGATGAGAGAGTCCATTTGCACCACAAATTGACCACGAAAACAGCCAGATTCTCCCCATTCAAATGAGAATGAGCTCACTCTTGCCCAAGTTAACATGCGAACCAGAAACTGCCTAAAGCCTAAAAGTACACCATCTTATCTTCCTCTTTTCACTTAGAGAGAACTATGTCACATCCACAGAAAAAGAAATGAGAAATCGATAATAGATCTTCAATGAAGAAACCTGAACAACTCTTGTAACCCTAAATACATGAGTGTGTAGAGATATAAACTTTGTAGCATTTGACATGAGACCAAAAAGATATTATCTTCGATATTCTGTAGTTCTACCATATGCAGAACAAATATAAGAACATGGGCCTTACGGGCAGCAGTTGCAAGGGACTCCCCTAGTGAACAGTGTCACTGAGCAGGAATCCAAACCATGGTAATGCAAATACTAGGGTTTCCTCACCACGAAAACACTGAACAAGACAAACATTGCAAAAACTTGTCAAATGAAAGTTAAGCAGGGGGGCGCAGTTTCAAACATGATGTCTACGAAATACCACAAAAAGATTAGAAGAGTGGAGAAGCACCTCAGTCGATTTAATTTTGTTTTCCAATTATCTTCTTGAAAGACAAATATGTTGAAATAAGTAGAACCATGTCTAATTCTTCTGTACCCGCCCAAATATCCATTGAACCACAATAGTTTCTATCTGTCCCCACAAATTCAGAGAGATGTAACTGCTAACCTACACGTAATAAAGGTAGTAGCATGCAACAATAAAGGCATGAAACCATTAAATGTTATGGTCTTGCTTATATATGGTGCTGAGAACCTGAGAGTGAAGTACTGGGCTCAGAGCTAATTTTATGTACACACTATTGCTCTCTCACCCAAACCTAATTCCTCAAATGTGGTTTCGAAGTGGGGCGGGGGGGCTGGGGAAGGTGTAAACCTTAGAACCTACTTTTCATTACAATCATCCAAAATATGTGTTGCAGACTTATACTGTAGTTATTCAACTCTAAGTATGACTGAAGCAATTCCTTGTAAGGATATAAGAATACTCACAATCTGCGGAATCTTTCTTCTACTGGCTTGGCATATGAGAACTGCTGAGTCTTCCAACCTTGATGTACGAATTCCCGACCCATAGGTTGTGGTGCCTGGCATGAGCAGAAAAGGATGTCAAAAATAAACTTTATCTTGGTGTAGGATAAAGAATAATAAAAATGGCAGCTTAAAACAGAAAGAACATGTGATAGAAAAACTTGGTTACTGCCTGGGACTCACATATGATAGGATGCCTTGGATTTTTAAATCGAATTTGCAGCTTGAGGGCCCAATTATAAAATTAAAACTAACAACTTGGAATAAGAATAGTAGTGTACCTTTATTATATCATAGCTGGTCGCACTTTGTTTTTGGATAGGATACAACTCCAACGAGGAATCAGACAAACCGTTTTGACCCCACCCATTTACTGGGTAAATATGTTTTCTGTTTAATTCGTCAATCTTCTGTTGCACAGCTGGTTTCAATTCTTCCAGCTCACACAGGGCATTCAATAATTTCTACAGTGAGCATAACCAAATGACACCAGTTGGACTTGCAATATGGAATTACTTTTCGAGAAAACCACAGAAGTCATTCAATGATATTACCTTCTTGAGAAAAAATTTATTGCTTTGCTGAGATGCTCTATAGTCTCGATGGCATGGTATTGTCTCTGTGACCAAACTAACCAAAAAATGAAATAGTTTAATTACATGGTGGAGATTTTAAAGTAAATGTAAGGTGTTCAATACTTAAACCAACCCCTTAATTCCCCATATTCTAACTGATTAAATATATCAAGTACGTGCTAAGTTGAAAAATAATCACCTTGAAAACCTCATGAGCATGATGTATAAGTCTATAATATTCTTCTCGTGTCGAAAGATATCAGCCTACATTAAACAAAAAGACATTATGTTAGAACTAGAAACGGAGTAGAAACCCGAAGAAAAGATGTTGATCTGTTAGTTATTTCTTTAGGAGACAGAAAGTCCATTCCAAACGATGAACAGAGGTAAAAGGAAATTAATACCTTCATCAAATCTAAAACATAACTCAAACAGCACTTTCATAAACAGTGGCATTTTTGTAATTCAAAAAATCCAAAGTGTTGGAAATCAAAATTGTTTCTTTCCTTATTTTTTTCTTTCCTCATTTTAGGGTTTGATGTTTCCATATTTGTTTTCCTTAATTTACGGCTTGATGTACTCTATATATTAAGGCTTGATATACTCTATATATTAAGGCTTGACAATAAGGCATAATGTACTCTTTTTTTTGAATATGTAAAGAGTGGCTAGTCTGATTTAGATTCAAGCCAATTTACATGACTTTTACTTTTTGGTATTAGAGCCTGATTTTCTCTCCTCTCTCCACTTCTCTTCTTTTTCCTCTTTTTACGACTGCCTAGGATGAGAAAAAACCTTCGGCAGTCTGGTGTGTGCAACAATGTAAGGAGGATCTCTCCCCAGATTCGGACCCCTGCTTTTCGGGGTATTCCCTTAGCATCCAACATGTGCTAAGGGTCTCTAGGTCTTCTTTTTTATGACCTGTTTAGGCAGCCGGTGTGTTCAGCAGCATTGTTCTTTGTCTTTGTCATGTTTCTGGCAGTTTAATTGGTGCTGGTTTGGGTGGCCGGTGTGTTCGGCATCATTGCCATGTCTTTGTCGTGTCTTTGCCATGTCTCCAGCAGTGTAGGAATGTAGGGAGGATCTCTCCCCAGGTTCGAAACCTTGTATTTGGGGTATTCCCTTATCATCCAACATATGCTAAGGGTCCTTGATGGAGAACCGGGCAAGACCCGTGAACTTGAAGCCCACATGGTCCACCTTTATTATTGGAGACGTGGGAAAGAAAGATAACATAGGGATATTTTAGACTTTAGTAGTATTTTATTATCTTACGGTTATTTTAGTACTTTTACTATTAGTAATTACTTGTTATTTTAATTATATTGGTTATTAGTTTTATTTAGGGTTTGTGTTGCCTATAAAAAGCTTTAATGTAAGAGACGTCCTTAGTTTTTGAGAATATTGATTATATTGTTTCTTGTCTCTAGTTCTTCTTCTCCTAGTTCTCTTCTTCCTTTTCTTTTGTTATTCTTCTTATTGTTCTTTCTCTTCTCACCCCGAACTCTATCTCTCGTTCTCTCTTTGTCTTCTATTTATTCTCTCTCTCTCTCTTCTTCAGTTTCTTCTCTATATCTCTCTTCTATTTCTTTCTATTGGTTCTACATCAATTAGTATCAGAGTTTTTTTCTCTTGGGTTCTACATCAATTAGTATCAAAGCGAAAGATCCGAGTTGAAATCAAACAACTCTCATCCATAAACCCCAACCCTAGACACCACTCATAAACCCGAATATAGCCGCCACCCACAAACCCTAGCCCTAATCATATTCATCAATCCACAAACCCTAACCCTAGACACCTCTCGTAAACCCTAATCTAGCCGCCACTCATAACCCTAACCCTAATCTTAAACCCTAGCCAACCGTCACCAGCATAAGCCATAAGCCAACTAAAAGTATGAACAGTGACTACAGCTGTTGCATCTAACCTAGTTCCCTCTGCAGTAACCATTAATACCCATCCAACAGAACTCTCATTGCCATATCAGCAACAACATTAAACCTTGACCCCTGATCCGTCACCTCACATTAACCAATCCAATCACCACAGAAATTCATTGGCCACATTGCACCCTGAAAACCTCATCCCAACACACACAATCCTTGCTGACATCATTGTAGGAAATCCACAGCCTTCACCATCGCTGTTTGTCGAAATTTCTGGTCACCATCGCCAAGGTTTGTTGTGATCTTCACTAGGTCTACTCTCGCCGACATTGCTGCCGACGTATCTGTGCATCATCATCACATCTCGCTCCTAGTACATCACTGTTATCTCTCCTTGCAGCGGCAACTACTTCGCTCATTGTTGCTGTTCGTAGCTTCAGCAGAAAATCTGCCATCTCCAATTTCCTCTAAGAAATCAGAACTGTCTTTGTGTTCAAATTGCTAAGTCGGAGTTTGGTTTATGGAAGGATTAGATTTGTTCTAGTTGTGGACAATACCATATCCTTTCTTATTGAATGTTCAGGATCAAGCTTTGTTCAACTCTCAAGAAATTGCTTCAGTTTTGCTGTTCACAGTCAACTGAGAAGGTAATTTGGACTTGATAAGGTACTTGTACTTCAATTAAGAATTGCTCTTAGTACTGATTCGGTTAGAAATTGCAAAGGGTCCTAGTTTAACCTATTCAGATTTGTTTCAATTGCACCTTTAATTTTTCAAAAAAAAATTCCAATATATATATTTAGTTATATATCAGGAAAGAAAAACAGAATTTAAAAAAAAAAAAGAAAAAAAAAATTTGCAATCACTCATTATTTTAGCATAAATTAATTTCATTAATTTAGATTTTCTAGTTGGGCATTGTGGTAGTTTATATTCCTTTTACTTAATTCAATTCGAATCTATGTCAGCAGTATCCTCGTCCATCCTTGTGTTTAAACCATTCTAACCTTAACCATTAGCATATCATATTCACTGTCCTTGCTAGACATCTTCATGATAGTGGCAGAACAAACCCGTGTTAGGTCCCCAGTGGCTGACTTTTAAGTCAAGCAAGAGTAAGAGTGTTGCAAATAAACCAAGCCTTCTATCACACAACAATCAAACTGATTGGTGTGACGATGAACGAGAGACAACAGTTTACGAAAGGGAACTAGTTCAAGAAATCCTAACAATTAGAGCTAAACTTTTTATTCCGACACGTAGTGTTGATAAACTCTTTGGCCTACTCGACGAGTTAGAGCATTTTTATCCAAAGTAGGCCAAGATCCATCAGCATTAATTCAGAATGTAATATCTTTGGTGATAGAGGTCCTACTTGAAAATGACTTATTCAGGCACCCTGATCTAAATGTGAGAATTTCCATTGTGTGTTGCCTCAATGAGATTATGAGAATTGTTGCGCCAAATGAGCCTTTTAGTGATGAGCAATTAAAAGAGATATTTCATATAACTGTTATGTCTTTTGGGAAGTTGCCTTGTATCTCCGACCGTTGTTACAAGAAAGTTATTTCAATGCTTCACATGATTGCAAGAGTGAAGTCATTCTTGATAATGCTTGATTTGGAGTGTAATGAATTGATTGTTGAGATGTTTGAATACTTTTTAAGAGGAATAAGGTATCATCACTCAGATAGTGTCTTTTCATCAATGGAGAAAATTATGACTCTTGTTTTAGAGGAAAGTGGCCATATTTCGATAGAACTACTTTGGGCTCTTCTAAGTAGTGTTAAAATGGAAAATCATAATATCCTACCTCGATCTTACATCTTAGGAGAAAATGTCTTAAACAATTGTGCTACGATTCTTAAGCCTTGTTTGTCGAGTGCTTTACGATCTATGAGACTTTTGTTAACTGATTTTGGAGAAGTAGTCACTTTTATCTGTCAACCTGAATTCGAAAAAGACATTATTCTGGATACCCTTGAAGAAAATGCTCAACATCATGAGATATCCAATTCCCTTTTGTCAAATAAGGATGTCAAGTACCATAGTAATTTTTGAAAGATACTTTGGACATCTTTAGGAATCAATTTGAAAATTTTCCCATCATTTCCTCATCAAGTTAATAGACAAATCGATGTTATCAATCGAAGTCTAAAAAACTTAATTGAGTGTATTCTGGTAAATCAACTCAAAATGTGGGACTTCTTTTTACCCATCATGGAGTATGTTTATGAAAACGTGACCAATGAGTACTCTAAGAGTTGTCCTCTTGATATTATTTATCATATGTTTCCATGTCAGTTCATTGACCATATTTCTACACCTCCATATCAATATTCAATTGAGTTTGTTGATTCATTTGTTGAGCTTATCCATGAGAGTCATGCTGATATACGACAAGAAATTGTTTTAAGTAAGAAAATTTATAAACTTACTACCCTTACACTTGCTCATTATAGGAATCATAAATCAATTGAAGGAGATTTTGTTATAACTTGTGTATCAGTTCAACCTTATCTTAAAAACTCCTTCATGATGAAACATGTCAAAAAATTTAAAGTTTTTCACATCATTAGTAAATCGGGACCTGATGCATATTTCTTTGACTGGTCATCGGATATTAGTACTAATTCAATTTTTGATATGGAGTATATATTACCTAATCAAGGCACCTTTGAGCCTCCTATTTTATTGGCGTGTGATCCGATAGATGAAGTTGTATTTTCCTCGACTCGAGCATTACTTCTTCTACATCTCCAGTCAAATAAAATGGATTGCATCGAGGATTATCTTGGTTGTCAGAGTTATGTTTCTCATCCTGGAAATATTCTGAAATTTCTTGTCCGTTGGAAAAGTCACCGAGTCACATATATCATATGGAGCCCAGACGATAAAAGTTGCGGTGTTGTTGAATCCTGCTTTTTCCAGCTACACCTATGTTTTTACTCTCCGGAGGAGAGTTTTTCTCAGATAGAGAACCGGGCAAGACCCGTGAACTTGAAGCCCACATGGTCCACCTTTATTATTAGAGACGTGGGAAAGAAAGATAACATGGGAATATTTTAGACTTTAGTAGTATTTTATTATCTTAGGATTATTTTAGTACTTTTACTATTAGTAATTACTTGTTATTTTAATTATATTGGTTATTAGTTTTATTTAGGGTTTGTGTTGCCTATAAAAGGCTTTGATGTAAGAGACATCCTTAGTTTTTGAGAATATTGATTATATTGTTTCTTGTCTCTCTTGTACTTCTTCTCCTAGTTCTCCTACTTCTCTTATTCCTTTTCTTCTATTATTCTTCTTATTGTTCTTTCTCTTCTCACCCCGAACTCTATCTCTCGTTTCTCTCTATGTCTTTTATTTCTTCTCTATCTCTCTCTTCTTCTGTTTATTCTTTATCTCTATTCTATTTCTTTCTATTGGTTCTACATCAATTGGTATCAGAGTTTTCTTCTCTTGGGTTCTACATCAGTCCTTGTCCTTCTGTTTTTCGGAACCCTATTTTTTGGGAATTCCTTTAGCATCAAACATGTGCTAAGGGTCCCTCTATTTTCTTTTTCTGACTTGCATGGGCAGCCGGTGTGTTGGCAGCATTGTTCGTCGCCTTTGCCGTGTCTCCGACAGTTTGATTAATGCTTCATTCTGTTCTCAATGAGTTGGTATACTTGTCAAAGGTTCTTCCAAATTATTTTGCGACAATAAATCAGCAATCATGGTTGCTTCAAATTATGTTCTTCATGAAAGGTCAAAAGCATATAGTGGTTGATATTCACTTAATTCGGAGCAAACTGCAAATATGTTTACTAAATCGATGGGGCCATCCTTACTGAAGTCATTTATAGTCAAGTTGGACTTGGTTGATATCTTCCCTCCAGCTTGAGGGGGAGTGTTGTAAATCAGAATTGTTTCTTTCCTTAATTTAGGGCTTGATGTTTCCATATTTGTTTTCCTTAATTTGCGGCTTGATGTACTCGATCTATTAAGGCTTGATATACTCCATATATTAAGGATTGACATAAGGCATAATGTCCCCCTGTTTTGTATATATAAAGAGTGGCTAGTCCGATTTAGACTCGAGCAAATTTTAGAACTTTTCCTTTTCAAAGTAATCCGGTAAGTAATCCGATTTACAGCCAAAGAATGATCAAGGCCAAAGTGTCCAAACAAAAGGTGTTTAATAAGAGCTTTACAAGAATCATGTTAGAAAACCAGCATTCCGCTGGAATCCACAAAGTTCATTGCGATTAATTGTATTGGGGTGGGCTAGTTGAGGTAAATGTGAGACAAAGTAATAAAGAAAGACAACCTGAATCTCTGCCTGAGAATCAACCACCTCAGATCTCAGACAGAATGGATATTGTAATCATTTATGCCATAACAAGGCATTGCAAGTATTGTTGCTTACATATAATATATGTTTTATAAAGATCAAAGAAAGTGCCACTGCAATACAACATTAAAATTACTCAAGATGCCACTAAAAGTTCAAAAGAGGCTAACATTCATAAAAGAGTGTGACCCATATTCACCACATGCACCGAATTTCACAGCCTACCTATATACATACCCGATAAGTTTTTTTTCTATTGAATGAAAGATTTTAAGAGAGACCTCTGTTCAACTATGACCCTACACTACAAGGCTATGAAGCACGAATATATCAACAAGAGCAATGTATCCTTATCGGACACGTGTCGGATATCGATACTCCTTAGATACTCTCGAATAAGTGTCTGATACTTCTTAAACATATCCATGATTTCAAATTATATTCTTTAATTTATAACACGTATCCAATACTTCTAAGATACTTTGATTATATAATCAATACTTCAATCACGTATCTGATACTTGTAAGATACTTTGATCACATTCTTTGATCACGTATCCAATACTTCTTAGATACCAAATCTTACATTTCTAACAACTTTTAATATTAGAATGTAACTTTTTCAACAATATAATCATATATTAAGTGTTGACGACATATGTTTGTTTTAAGTGTCACGAATATATAAAATAATTTTTTTTTTGTCATATCCCACCATACCTGGTATCCTATTTTTTTTTTTTTTTATTGTATCTTATTTGCACCCTGTATCAGGATGGAGTTTCTCCGTTCATGCTTGGTGGGAAGATTTGATGGTGAGGTGGGCAAGGTGGATTTGGTAGTTGTTTGGGCCAGAAGGGCTGGAAGATCAATGATGGCTTCTCTGTGGCTGAGCTCTGTGATGGATCCTTCTTATTTAGATTCCCATCTCAGAGAGTGGCGGAAGATGTTCTGATGAGGGGTAGTAGGACATGGAACGACCGGAAACTTTCTTTGGATTTATGGAACAAGGGTGTGGGAACCACTTGATACTGGAGAAGAAGTGGGCTTCGTCGGATTTTCATCAAGGGGGTGCCTCTCCATCTTTGGTGTAGGGAGCTCTTTGTGAAGATTGGAGAGATGTGTGGAGGGTTCAGAGAGTTGGTTTGTGTCGAAGAGTTGAGGCCCGATCTTGTGTGTATTGTAATCGCCGACGGGGAGGAAAGCCCACCGGATTGCTTCATTCATGACGATACGCACTGTTACCGGTTATCTATTATTGATGAACGTTCACCGGAGATCGTTCCCTCAACTCAGAGCCTTGAGGGTGGCTTCGGCAAGCTAGCCCATGGTGTGATTGACAGGGGTGTGACTCATTTGGAGGGGCGATTGAGTAAGGTAGATCTCCTGCGTTGTGTGGCGGGCCGTCGTTGGAGTTCGTTACCTTCTTCTCCGACAGACTTCATCGGCGCTAGGGTTTGGGCGAGAAGGCAAAGTCGTACGAGGAAGGATCTTTGGGGTGGTAATCAGGCTACCGTTGGATGGAGAGGTAAAGGGTGGGTTGGGCCGCAGATGGCGACACGTGGAGGTTTGGTTGGTGGTAGGTGGGATGCTGAACAGCTGGAGACACGTGGCAATACAAGGGCTAGGTTTTTAAATTTTGAATATGTGGCTCGTGTGAGGCGTGTGGGGCTGTCTAAGCCATCTTAGGCATGTGTTGATGGGTTGGGCTATATCTCATCCCACTCTGAAAGAATATTCTCCAGATGAATGGGCCTTACTAAAGCCCATGACTTTGAGGTGGTTTCTAACAGGCCGGCCCAAAGGGTTTTTATCATGGTTCGGGCAGACCGCGAAGGGGATGGGTCGACCCACGGGTGGTGTTGCTAGTTCTTTGGATCCAGGTCAGAAAAAGGACCCATTTTATGGTTTGGGGGCTTCGTCGGTTGCGCAGAATCATCAACGACATGGTGCGACTTCGATTTTTGAGGCGAAAGGGACTGTGGTTGATGACGATGGGTTTCAGAGGGTTTCTCGTCGGCGCAATAGGAGATTCAGGGCTTCGTCTTCTCGTTTTGAGCAACGTTGTGGAGGAGGTGTTCGTACTTCTTCTTTTGGGGGTGGTGTTCATCACTTCTCTAGAGGGAGAAATCGTGATGTGAAAGGGAAGACAAAAATTGATTGTCCTTTGTTGTACATGGTTAAGGAAGGGTTACCAAAAAAGGGAGATGGGGTTGCGGGTGGCTGTTTTGGTGCTGCTATTGTTAAGGGTGGGGAGGTGGACTTCTCTCCTTCTACTTCTTTATCTGCTGGGGTTGGGGAAGGCTCTTCTTTTTCTGATTTTGAATTGGAATCTCAGAGTGTTGGTGTTTTGGCAGATTGTGTGGGACATATGGTTAAGCCTTTGGGGGTGGGCTTGGAGTGTGCCAACTGTGATGTGGGGACTGTAAATGGAAAGGTGGGTGTGGGGGATGTAATTATGAACAGTGGGCTGGGATTTAATGAATTCAGGGGTAATGATATTATGGGGAGTGGTGGTTTGGGGCTTACGGTGTATGATCATGATGATATGGGGCCTATTGAGCCATTGGAGGATGGGACTGTTATGGAAGTTTTGGAGAATGTCCGACCCATGGCTATGGATTGTTCGGATCTTTTCAATGATGTGGAGGAAGGAGAATGTGGTGGAGGTTGCCGCTCATATGGGTATTGATTTCGGCAAGAGTAAGGAGCAAGGAGAAGCTTTATTATTGGAGTTATTTGACGAGAAAGAAGAGGATGGAAGTTGTAAAGAGAAAGCTATTGTGGTACATCAGCAGTCTTCAACATGGAAAGGTGAAAGGGAGTTGCGCAATTTGATTTACACGGTTAACTATGATGGGATGAGTGGAGGAGGGGGGTGAAGGAGGGAGGAAGAAGTGGAGGGAAGAGGGGGGGGGGGGGGGGGACTTTAGCGGTTTCCACATGAAGCTACGAATTATTTCATGGAATGTTCGGGGCATCAATTGCCCAAACAAAA
The DNA here is from genome assembly GCA_963922005.1 of Cornus suecica. Lineage (NCBI taxonomy): Eukaryota > Viridiplantae > Streptophyta > Magnoliopsida > Cornales > Cornaceae > Cornus > Cornus suecica. The sequence continues at coordinate 24,168,954 of OY998238.1, forward strand.
GGAAGTTGGTTAGGATGGCTCTTGGGAAGTGGAATGCTCACATTGTTTGTTTACAGGAAACGAAGATGGATTGCATTGATGGTAGAGTGGTTAGGAGCTTATAGGGGGATCGGTATGTGGATTGGGCTTGTTTGGAGTCTAGTGGTGTATCGGGAGGTGTGATTGTGATGTGGGATAGGCGGTCGGTGTCTTTGAGGGGTACTCGCTTGGGTCGGTTTTCGATCTCTTGTTCCTTTTCGATAGTGGAGGATGGCATTTGTTGGGCTTTCTCTGGGGTGTATGGTCCTATTGATGATAGTCTGAGGAGGGTTTTGTGGGAGGAGTTGGGTGAGGTTATGGGAGATGTACTAGGGCTATGGAGATGTTTTCGGAGTTTCATCGATGGGCAGTTCTTACATGATCTTCCACTTGTGAGGGCCGCTTTCACTTGGTCCAGTTGTAGGGATGTTCCGACCTTTTCTCGCATTGACAGATTTTTGGTTTCTGGGGATTGGGTGGAGCACTTTCATGATGTGGTTCAGACCATTACTACTAGGTTCACATCCGATCGTGCCCCTTTGTTGTTGGATTGTGGGGGGAATTTGCTTCGGGACATTCTCCATTCAGGTTTGAGAATATGTAGCTTCGGGCTAATGAGTTTCAGGTTCGGGTTGCTGAGTAGTGGAATTGTGATATTTGGGCTGGCTCTTCAAGTTTCATTTTGGCCTCGAAATTGTGTAGGTTGAAATCTTCGCTTATTACTTGGAATAAAGAGGCCCTTGGTAATTTGGCTTTGAGGAAAAATGTGTTGTTAACCGAGATTGAGGGTATTGATAGAGTGGACTTGAATTCAGGTATGGATAAGGTTATGAGAGCTCGAAGGTTGCAGTGTTTGGTGGATATCGAGGAGATTGCTATTCATGAGGAGATTTCGTAGAGACAGAAAACTCGAGCTATTTGGCTAAAGGAAGGGGATCGGAATACAAAAAAATTTCATAGAACTGCGAATGCTCGAAGGAGGTCCAATTTCATTGGGCATCTATCCATTGATGGTTCTGTGTTGTCTTATAAGGATGAGCTCCGTGTGAGGATTCCAGCATACTATCAGCAGTTATTTTCTGAGGGTCAGAGTTAGAGACCGAGCTTGGATGGGCTTGCTTTTGATTTGATTGATGAGGGGGATAGGGATAAATTGGAGATTGAGCTTACAGAGGAGGAGGTGTTGCGGGCCTTGAAGTCGTGTAATGGGGATAGAGCTCCTGGTCCCGATGGATTTTCTATGCGCTTTTTGTTGGAGTGTTAGCCAATTGTTCGAGGTGAGGTGATGGGCACCTTTCGGGCTTTTCATGAGAAGGGTTGTTTTGTGAAGTCTTTTAATGCCACTTTCATTTCCCTTATCCCTAAGAAGGGTTATGCGAATGATATTAAGGACTTCCGGCCTATCAGTTTGTCGGGGTGTATTTATAAGCTCATTGCTAAGGTGTTGTCTTTTCGTTTGAGGGGTGTGTTGGATGGGGTGATTTCCGATACTCAGAATGCTTTTGTAGGGGGGAGACATATCATGGATTCGGCTATTATTGCTAGTGAGATTGTGGATGCTAGGCTTCTAAGTGGGAGGCCGGGGATTCTTGTAAAGTTGGATGTGGAAAAGGCGTATGACCATATGCATTGGGGGTTTTTACTTTATATGCTGAGGAGGATGGGTTTTAGGGAGCGTTGGTGTAAGTGGATTGAGTTTTGCATTTCTTCAGCTCGATTTTCTGTTTTGGTGAATGGTTCACCCGCAGGATTCATTGAGAGTTCGCGTGGATTGAGACAGGGGGATCCCCTTTCTCCGTTCATCTTTCTTGTGGTGATGGAGGCTTTTAGTCGGATGATGAGTCAGGCGATGGAGTTGGGTTTTATCTCAGGTTTTCGGGTGGGTGATGCAGTTGCTCAGTCTGTGGTTATTTCTCATTTGTTATTTGTTGATGACACCCTTGTTTTTTGTGATGCTAATGTGGCTCAGTTACGGTATCTCCGGTGTTTTCTGACTTATTTTTAGGTTGTTTCTGGCTTGAAGATCAATACTAGTAAGAGTTCGATGATTCTGGTGGGCGAGGTGGGTGATGTGGCTGGTCTGGCTATGGTTCTTGGGTGTAGGGTTGGCCAGTTACCCGTTGAGTATTTGGGCCTTCCTCTGGGGTCTTCGGGTCAGCATTCTTTGTGTTGGGACTCAGTGGTGGAGCGGGTGGAGTAGCGGTTAGTTGGTTGGAAGTGTCAGTATCTTTCCAAGTGTGGGAGACTTACCTTGGTTAAGAGCACGTTTTCCAATCTTCCTACTTATATTTTATCCCTCTATCGAACCCCTTGCAGTGTGGCTCAGAGGATTGAGAGGCTCCAGAGACAGTTTTTGTGGGGTGGATGTAGGGAGAGAGCTTCACTTCCTCTTGTGTGGTGGGAGGCTGTGTGTCGACCCTTTCAGGAAGGGGGTCTGGGTATTTCTGCGGCTAATTCCCTTCAACCATGCGCTGTTGGGAAAGTGGTTGCGGCATTTTGGTTCGAAGAGGAACCGTTTATGGAGGAGGGTGGTTGCGTGTCAATTCGGGGAGGACAGGGGTGGTTGGTGTTCTGGTGAGGATCGGATCTGTCGTGGGGTAGGTGTGTGGAAGGCTATCCGTCAAGGATGGAATGATTTTACTAGGTTTTGCAGATTCAGTGTAGGGGATGGCCGTCATGTTTGCTTTTGGACGGACTGGTGGTGTGGTGAGAGCTCCCTCGCCGTTTCTTTTCCCCAGCTCTTTAGGATTGCACATGATCGTCATGCCTCGGTAGCCAACCGTTATCACCTTGATACCGGTAGGACAGTGTGGGATGTTTTGTTGTGCAGCATTTCCAGGACTGGGAGTTGGAGGAGGTCGTCGGTCTGTTGGAGCTTTTGTATTCTCAGGTGATGGGTATTGGGCAGGATGCTCTACTTTGGACCCCTTCTCCCGTGCGGTGCTTTTCTGTGGCCTCCTTTTTTCGTTGCCTTTCTCCTAGGACGGAGGGGGATTTTCCTTGGCAGGCGGTCTGGCGTTCTAAGGCCCCCTTCAAGGTGGCGTTCTTCACTTGGTCAACGGCTTGGGGTCGCATTCTCACATTGGATGTTTTGAGGCAGAGGGGTGTGATTGTGATTAACCGGTGTTTTCTGTGCAAGGAGGAGGGGGAATCAGTTGATCATCTCCTTTTACATTGTCCAGTAGCCTATGATTGTTGGTGCCTTCTTTTTGCTCTTTTTGGGGTGCAGTGGGTTATGCCGATGTCAGTGCGTGATGTTTTGGTTGCTTGGAGGGGTAGGCATGTTGAGTTGCGTGTTCGCGCTTTTTGGAGGGTGGCCCCTCTTTGCTTATGGTGGTGTTTATGACTTGAGCGGAATAAACGATGCTTTGAGGGTATTGTGTCCCAAGTAGGGGTCTTAAAGGATGTTTTTATTTCAAACTTATTCTATTGGGGGGAGGGTAGTTATTGTACATCCTTAGATAAAAAGTTAGATTTTTTCAGCTTGCTTGGCTCATAGGGCTTTTTTTGTATATGGGCGCGCTCCCCGGTTGAGTGCTTTTTTTAATACATACTTAAAAATATATATATATAGTTACAAATTCCTTTTGGTCCAGGATGATGTCAAAAAAAGTTCTGCTCTGAAAAATAAAAGATGTTTATGAAAAAATGAATTTAACCAAGTCCCATTGTACTTACATTCAGAGATGTGATAAATCCGACAGTGTCACATACTCTCATCCATCACACATATTAATTCAAGTAGTAGCTCTGACACATAAAATTTAAGAGAAAAATCCAATCCCGGCACCTGGTAGAGACTGCCACTCTATGGATTTTGTCATGCACAAAGCCATTACCTTAACAATAATGGGGGTATATGCTGAAGGCCGAGCCAGGGCAGGAGTTTTGGCTTTGTTACCCATACAAGCTAGTTAGCATCCAATTAATAGACTCTCTTCAACTTATGATTCCTCAAATCGCACCGAACCCTCAACTATCCTAATTAATCTAGGTACAATAATTTTTTGAATTACCAAGCCTTGCTCAGAAGTCGTATGTCATCCTCGCATTTCAGAGGTCAAGGGTTCAAGTCTCTTGAGGCACATATGTATGTTGGGTGGGTCAGTTGTTAGTTGCCAAAAAATAAAGACAAAGAAGTTTCACTAGAATTCACAAGACCTAATGCAAAATGTACAAACACTAGGATATCCACCTTAAAAATCCCTACCATAAACACTGGTACTCCCATAGAAACTACCATCATGTAGCAGAAAATGACTGCCCAAATTTTTATTATCTATATATATATATATACACAAACATATATTGACTAAGAAACATACTCATACCACTAAGTTACACGCCATTGGGTTCTTCCATGAAAAGCAATATTAGAAATTCTGGTCAGTTCAAGTACAACTCAAATTCCAATACGTTCCTAAGACAAATTCGTACCATTTTCAGTATAACCCACCATTGATAATTCAAGATACATGTATATATATTTTTTTGATAAGTCAAGATACATGTACATATATAGACGTATATGAAGAAAAAAGACGAAAGGGGGAAAAGTGAAACCTGTCTGAGAATGTTATCCGCGATCCGATAATAGAAGCGGAGGGAGATCCGATTGTCCACATCGAGCTTCTGAGTGCTCGCGGCGATGTTGATTCCTCCTGAAGAAGACCTCATCATCTTATCTCAGACAGATTTCCTTTTCTTTTCTTTTCTTTTCTTACAACATTTTCTCGGATCGGAAAATAGAGATGAAGAAGGGACCCTGTTGCTGAGGGCCAGACCTCTGTGGGTGGGTCGTCAATGGCGGCTTAGGATTCAGATTTTAGAGAGAGAAAGACAGAGAGAGGCACAAACAGGGTTTAGGACGATGGAAACAAAGGTCATTCAGGGGGCTGGTGAGGGCAAAAATGTAAACATACAAATATAAGGATCTGTTTGGATGACTAGAACTTGGTATTTGGTGCACTTGAGTATTTGACATGGAATGGCATCTTCAAACCTACTTAAAAAGGCAGAAAACAGCCCTTAGGTATTTTGTTTGAAGAAAAAAAAAATGTCGATCTAAGATATTGGGTCTCATTTGGATGAAATAGTAGAAGGGATATATATATATATATATATTATGAATTAGTGATAGTATTACTTTATGTACAATACTTGGCTCTCTTCCTTCGGCCATGTTTGTTAGGCTATCTTATTTGATCTGGTCTGATTTTGTTTTCAGGAACCATATTATGTTTGTTTAGACCTGATTTCAAATTTTGAAACCAGACCAAATTGAATCAAAGAAGATGTTTTTGGAACTAGATTTTTTTATGATTCAATCTGGTCCGGTCTGGTCTTATTAATAAAATATATTTATAAATAATTAAAAAATAATAAATAATAATAATAAATTAAATAAAACATATTTTAAAAATAAAATATAAATAATAAATAATAAACAAAATGAATTAAATAATACCTAATAACAATAATAAATTAATATAATAATAAATTAATTAATAAATAATTAAATATATTTATAAATAATTAAAAATGAATAATTAATATTATAAATAATAAATTAAATAAAACATATTTAAAAATAAATAATAAATAATAAACAAATATAATTAAATAATACATAATAATAATAAAAAATGAATCAAATAATAATAAATAAATATAATAATAAAAAATGGACTAAATAATAAATTAATAAAATATAATCGTAAATAATCAAAAATGAATAAATAATAATAATAAATTAATAAAATAAATAATAAATTACATAAAACATATTTTAAAATATAATAAAAATAATAAATAAATAAATGAAATAAATAAATATGTATATATAATAATAAATAAATAATACTTCATAAATAAATTCTTCATAATAATAACAAAAAATTAGTATAATAATAATAAATAAATATTAAATTAATAAAATATATTTTAAAATAATTAAAAATGAATAAATAGTTTATAAATTAAATGAATTAAATAATGAAATAATAATAAATAAATAGAATATATTTAGAAATTAATATATAAATGAATAAATAATAAATTAATAAAATATATTATAAAGTGAAGAAATAATAAATAAAAGAAATAAATAATACATAAATAAATATTATAATAAATAAAAAATAAATAGTAAGACTAGACCACTTACCAAACAGACTTTTAAGTTCAGGATCTAGACAAACCAGACCAGACCAGACCTTACCAGACCGGATCAGACCACACCAGACCTTAGCATTCCACTAACATGACCCAATAGTACTTAGACACGTCTCTAAAACATTTTTTAAAATAAATTGAGATTAATTTCTACTTTTATTGATTTTATGTGTAACTCATTTTTTTAAAATTTTTTAATCACGTGTTAAAATGTTATTTGGCCACATCAGTGGGGAGAACAAAGTTCATTCTCCTCGGGAAGGACCAAAATATTTGTTATGGTTTTTACACCTACCAAAGATCACACTCGCCCAAGATCACTTGTTAGGGTTTTTACACCTTATGTTTGAAGTTGTGTGTACCTACAAATCAGAAAATACACACCAACACAATTGACATAAAGATATATATGTGGTTCGGCCAAATCAACCTACGTCCACGAAGAGCAACGTTTCACTATATTCAATGAAAGGATTACAAGGGGATGATCTGCAGATCGTACACACGCACACACACAATGTGTACTCACGCTTGTATCACCGGAATAATATAAGCCTATATTATTCATAACTCTCACCAAGAAGAATATTAGTCAGTATTTCTTCCATTTCTCTATCTTGTGCACACAATACAATAGGGTTGACCCTTGTATTTATAGGAGAGCCTGGAGTGGAGGACAAGTCAATCAAATCAATTAGGAATCTAATCTCCTACCATAATTATGTTTACTTGGTGGCTAAATTTAGCTTTCCCTACAAGGAAAGGAGTCACCTAAATATAACAATATTGTCCTTATTAATCAATACATGCAGCTAGGTAAAGAGAATGGTACAATCGTAAGGATAGCTGGGCAGAGAGAATGGTACGATTGTAAGAATAACATTGCAAGTTTTTTTTTTCGGTTCACAAGCTACAAGAAAAGAAAAAGTAAACAAAGGCAGACATATCCATAGAGAGATGGTTGAGGAGCTATTCGAGCCACACATCTCATTCATTGACTCCTGTTTTGCAATTTAGAATCCATTTTATTATAAGTGAACCACTTGATTTACGCCGTTTATGAACCCGTTTTAGAGAGACTCTATTAGTAGAGTTAATAAACATGAACTAAACCTCTTCAATCGCTACTAAAAAGAAGGGTTTGATGTGGAGGTGGAAAGATGGGGGTGGTGGTCATCGGCGCAGCGAAAGGTGGTGGTTGGAGGAGGAAGATGGAGGGAGTGGTCGTGATAGAAATGGAATTGCAGAGGCAAGAATGGTAAACGCAATGTGCTGGTGGGAGGTGACGTGAGGGTATTTTAGACTTTAAACAAAAAAAATTGATGTATTCATATTAGCTTGGTATGATCAAATTGAATAATAAAACTCTAAAATAGGTCAATTTATAATTTATCATCCCTAACTTTACCTAATGTAATTTTCTCATAGTTTGTTGTTTTGTACGGTGTTTTGCAGGTTTGTTTTACAATAATAAATATAATAGGCCTTGAAAAAAAAGTATAATACATGCAGGTATTCTATCACTTGCATGTAAAAAAACAACACTTGTCCTATTTGGTTTGGGATACCAACTTATTTCCGTCATATCTAATCATTTTCTCCCATATCCAATAATTTTTGGAAAAAGAGATGGACATAATCTTGGGCCCAAGTTGGGATTGGGCGGCCCTGGATTGAAATTGGGCCACCGCTTCAAATTGGAACACTTCAAAGTGTTGGGCTTTATTTATAAATAGAAAACCGTCCAAACCATATTAAACTTTTAAGTTTGCGCTTATTAGTATAAGATGAAAAAAAAAGCACACTAAAAAACAATGCAGAATAATTGTAACAAATTTAAAATCGTGACATCTATTTAAACCTCCAAAATTCCGTTTTTGGTTTGCAAGCTTGGCTTGCCCAACGAAACTAATTCTTTCAAATCCCTCTGTTTTTTCCATTTACTGATTTGATTAAGTTTAAACTCTTCAAACAAATTCATAATATAGCTGAGAAGGCCATTTTTGCAAGGCAGTCAAAATCGGTAGTTTAGGTAAAATTGTTTTGGAATTTGTAGAATTGAAATCGTAGAATTGTAAACATATTATTTTTTTTAAAAAATATTTAATATTTAATATTTAATTTAAAAGTCTAAATCATATCAGAATTTTCAAAATTTTCTAATACATTGGACCTTTAAATGTCTTATCATAAATTTAGGCCATATATTGAGATATTAGACTAAATCATTAAGTTTTTGGGCATTTCATATGAATGACTTAACTGTCTAACTATTATTTTAACATAGTACAATCATGATAAAATTGTAAATAATTGTATAGAAGCGTAGCAGAATCGTAGAATAGTAAGATTTTACTGGTTATAATTAGAATTCTCACAACAATGATTTTTGAAAAGTTCAAATAGTTAGATTAAATATTATTTGTATCATTATTTACAACATATTGAAAACCTTACTCAATGTTGCACAATTTATGTGTGTATATATATAATGGTTAATTTCAAGAAACCCCCTTATACTATCCAGTTTAATCAACTAACCCCTAATGTGTCCATTTTACTCTCTATACTATTCAATTTCATCATTATGCCCCCTCACCTCATATTTTGAGTCAAAATGCCTAAACTACCCTCAATAGTATAAGAGGGTTTAGTGAAATCAACCATTTAAAAAAATTATTTTTCAAAAATCAATTATATTTTTCATAAAAATTATAAATTCAAAAATATTTATATATATTTTTAGCAAAAAAATTATTTTTCGGAGGGAGTATATTATTTTCCAAAATATGAATTATTTCGGAAAAAATAATATATATTTTTTGCAAAAAAATTATTTTTCGAAAAAGATCATATTTTGGAACATAATAGTATATATTTTTCAGAAAAAATCATATTTTGGAATATAATAGTATATATTTTTCGCAAAAAAAATATTTTTCTGAAAAATATCATATTTTGGAACATAATAGTATATATTTTTTGCAAAAAAACTATTTTTCGGAAAAAAATCATATTTTGGAACATAATATATATTTTTCGCAAAAAAAGTATTTTTCGGAAAAAAAAAGTATTTTGGAACATAATAAATATTTTTTCGCAAAAAAATATTTTTCAGAAAAAAATCATATTTTGGAACATAATATATATTTTTCGGAAAAAAAATCATATTTTGGAACATAATATATATTTTTTGAAAAATAATATTTTTATGAAAAAATTCATATTTTGGAACATAATATATATTTTTCGCAAAAAAATTATTTTTCAAAAAAAATTCATATTTTGGAACATAATATATACTTTGACTAGGTTTTGTGTTTCAAAATATGATTTTTTTTGCTAAAAAGTATATATTATTTTTTTCGAAATAATTCATATTTTGGAAAATAATATACTCCCTCTGAAAATATATATATAAATATTTTTGAATTTATAATTTTTGTGAAAAATATAATTGATTTTTGAAAAATAATTTTTTTAAATGGTTGATTTTACTAAACTCCCTTATATTATTGATGATAGTTTAGGCATTTTGACTCAAAATATGAGATAATATGGCATAATAATGAAATTAAATAATATAAGAGATAAAATAAACACAATTAGGATTAGTTGATTAACCTGAGTCGTATAGGGTGATTTTTTGAAATTAATCCTATATATAATCATATGTATATAGTGGTAGACAGTCACGTGCTTTATTTACATGTCAACTTCTCAAAGGGTATTATTTTCTTGATGAGCACCGTCCAAAATATATGGGCCTCAACTTAGTCTTAACTATTGAATACTATCATCCATACACATGGCTCTCCCACAACTTATCAGATGGTTTTATTTCACGCATCTGTGACGGTGACAGCGGACATGAAGTCATTCCATTCCTGTCCTCTAAAGTAGAAATTATCTTTAATTTGCTTATTCTGATAAATAAATAAATAAAATTAAAGAAAACTTTAGGTTCATCATTTGTTAATTTGACTAGTATTAAAGTTGCGTACACTTTAAGGTATATCGCTTGTATTATCGTAGCAGAGTAAATGATATCAGCTTAAATACACGCATATGTGGTCATCGCCGCCCACCAATACCATTTTATTTTTCAATATAAATTTTCATCCAAACCCTTTTTTGTTTTTAGTTTTTTGCTGAAAAAAACAAAGACAAATACAAAAATAATTTTTATATTTGAAGACAGAAAACAAATACAAAAATCAAGCTTTCCAAACGCACCCTTATTGTTGTTGTTAGATATGATTATCCATTTTTATATCTATTTTGATTTAGTCATATTATCGAGTCTCATTTTCACTTGCCAAAAATTAGTATAATACATGCAACTAATCAAGGTGTGGGAGCCAAGGTTGGCCATGATAAGTGTTGAAGGATATAAAATATTTAAGTTACACCATCTCTAATAGTTTAAGCTTTTAGAGTAGTTGGTAGTTAACATGGTATTAGAACCAATTGTCTCGTGTTCAAATCTCACCGCCGCCATTTGTTGAAATTGTTATTCCACGTGTTGGACTTGAAGGCCACACGTGAGGGGGCGTGTTGAAGAATATAAAATATTTAAGTTACACAATTTCTAATAACTTAAGCTTTTAGAATAGTTGATAGTTAACAAGAAGATTAAGTGTGAGAGATTTTATTATATTTTTTAGTTAGTACTTAGTAGTAATAAGTGAAACATAATATTTTGGGCCCCTAAAATGCTGAATTAGGTTAAGTTTTAGTTTTTGTTGAACTTGAAAACTAATTAAATTTATTATTTTTTTTTCTTTTTTGGCAGTATAAAAAAACAAAAATTTGGGACTTTCCTGGGAGTATGGCCAGCTCTAGTGGGAGTCATTAGTAATTAGCTATACACTGACACGGACACGGCGAGACGACAAAATCCAAAAAATTAAGACACGACACGCTTCCGACACGTTTATAAAAAACATTTTTATTTATATATACATATTATATTGCACAAATACTTTATTTATCACTTAAATAATGAAAATTAATAAACTTATAAACAAAAATAAACAAATAGGTTAAATGAAATATCTGATATGTTCAAAATTCTTCATTCCATTATCATCCAAGGTATCAAATGCACCTCCTCCAATATCTGACATCTTAGTCTCTCCTCGTTATATTGTAAAAAAATTCTTGATCGAAGACAAAGATTAGAATGTATAAATACCAAATCTTCAGCTCTTTGTGGTGATATCTTGTTCCTCTCTATACAGTGGATAAGTGAATAGGTACTCCAATTCCTCTCACAAGATGAGGAGGAACAAAGATGTTCAAGTATTTTCAAAGCCAAAGATCGGATTAGGGGTGTTCAAATTGTATAAGTGATCCACCAAATTAACGGCTCCATAAGTTCTCTATCTTTCATGGAATCAAATGACCCACTGCGTGTCCGATACGTGGACACGCGGGTGTCCTCCGTGTATCCACTGCGTGTCCAATTTAAAAAAATTCATGGCGTGTCGGACACGTTTTTTTTTGTCCGCGTGTCCGACACGGATACGGTGATCCTAGACGAAATATCCGTACTTCATAGGTAATTAGTCCCAAACCACTCCTCTTCTCGGAGTTGTCTACTTGCTTTTCTATACTTAAGCCCTGTTTGGATTGACTTTTCAAAAGCTGTTTTCGGCTTTCTGGAGAGAAAAACTATTTTGAACGGTGTTTGACAAAATATTTAGAAGAACTTCTGGGCATTGGAAAAGAGTTTAGAAGAAGTTAGGGGATATCAGCTTCTCAAAACGACTTATGCTTATCTTTTTCTTCTGAAAAAAAGCCAGAAGCAAAAGTTATGTCAAACGGAACCTTAATTGCTCTAACATTTCGATCATGCATCCCTATTTTTTTTGTACATTTTTTTTGAAGGATTGGACCAAGCTGAACCGGATGGTTGAATTTGGTTCTACACTCACTGTGTTCAATTCTAATTCTAAAAATTGAAGAATCACTTATAATTTAATTATTATTTAATACGAAACGAAAATATATAACAAGGTTTCAAAACCGTAAAACTGAACATATATGTATTGTTAAAACTATTATAATCAATTTGCTTCTAGATAATTTTGAATCAGGTTATAATTGGTAAAATATGGAATTTGGACTCGAGACGATAATCACTTATTTTAGCAAGATACTCCATTCACATCTTTTAACAGTACTAGAGTGGAAGAGAATAATTCTATTTTCTATGGTTGGTGGATTTCATTTTCTCAAAAATTATAATATAATACATAATAGCAGTCAACTTTAGAAGCAAAAACCAAGTTAAACTTCTTGATAATGATGGTCATTTTATCAAAAATCATAATATATATATATATATATATATGAAAAATAATGTAGTTGTCAACTTTAAAGCAAAAACTAAGTTAAACTTCTTGGTAATGATGGTGATTTACCCATCTATTCAAGGACGGTGATATTAGCAAAATAGCACCAAAATGGTTTGGCCTTTTCCAATGCTTCCATTTAGAGAACAAGACTCTTGTGTGAGTCCATTTACCACAACAATTTAATAAATTTTCAATTCATCTTTGGAGTTGCCAACCATCCACATATATATTCCAACATCTCAAACTAGTCAATTTTACCAAATCAACTTATTCATCGTCAATACAATTAATTGAGCATCTCATACTAATATCTTGAACACACAAAATTACGAGTTACTCCAATTCACGACCATAAATTCTATCATATGTCATGGATTCTTATCCCACATCAGATTCAGGTAAAAAAAATGATATATATTATTTGAATGTGAGAATCAATACTTTTAAATTAGACAGTAAAGATTCCAATTAGTGACAAGTAATAAGAGATTCAATTATTAATCGGTGTAACATCACATCTTTGGATTGGACAAAATTTTAGCATATGCTTTAATTATTCCCTTGTGACGTTATTATTTTCCCTCATCAATTTCAACATGTACTTTCATTTCGAGAGCAACATTCATCACATATATTATATTCTGCAAATTCATTCACAGTCTACATGTATGAGAGCAATATTCAACCCACAAATGATTCACATTTTGAAACGTTTGAAGCAGAGAAAAAATGAAAGCAGAATTGCCAAAGCGTTTACTGAAGAAGATCTTTGTCAACTATGAAGACTGTAGAATTTGTATTTCTTATTTTTTATTCATAAAGACTGTAACAAACCACTGAGTTTAGGCGAGATAAAGCTCAAATTTTTATTAATTACCATAAGTTTGTTAAATTATTGACGCCGGACAGAATAGAGATTATTCTGCAGGCTAGCGCAACGGGTAATTTGCAAGAAAGAAAAAGGAGAAATTATTCGACCCAAAATTCAGAGAACACTCTGAAATTTAATAAAATTCTTAATATTCAAAACTAATTTAAAACAACCCACAAGCCGGGTTTAAATAGCTGAAAATCAAGGATTTTACCAAAAATAGCAAAACCCTAAAAGTCTTACCAAAACGAAACAAGGATAGAAATCAAAAGATTACCAAAAATCTGGCCCAAATCGGGTTCAGAATCAATTCCTAATTGACAAATAGAAAATTACCCTAAATAGCAAAAATTAACTAAAAATAAAGATTTGAAAAGGAAAACAGCAGATCACAATTTCCTGTCATCCTTGCGCTGATCCTCCTGCATCAGTCACCCCGGGTTGGAAAGAACTCGTCCTCGAGTTCACAGCAGCATCAGCAGAATCCGCAAAACAAGGACTCAGGTGTTTCACATTAAAGATATCAGATGTTTTCAAGTGACTAGGGAGACACAACCTGTATGCGTTGTCATTAATCTTCTGCAATATCTCACAAGGTCCAATATTCTGCTCCTTAAGCTTATTATACTCGCCAACAGGGAAACGATCACGAGTTAATACAACCCAAACAAAATCACCAACATCAAAAAGTACCTGACGATGATGACTGTCCGCTCGAGTTTTGTACTTGGCATTGCTCTCGTGAATGGCCAGTTTCACTTGCTCATGGATGCCTCGAAAATGTTGGCCATTAGACGACGGAGACATCGGCTGATTAAATGCAGAAGGAGACATCATAGAGACTGACGAGGGAGAACCCTTCTTTCGGACAACGTCTTTAGAGACTACGTTCTCGCAACTGCCACTGTCAATAATCATCTTGCAGACTTTGTCGGGTATGGTGCAGGTTGTATGGAAAACATTGGTTCTCAACCAATCATCTTTGGAATCGCTTCTGAGAGTCAGGAGGCTCTTAGGAATGACCAGAGTTTCATGGCCGTCCCCATACAACACATCATCATCTCCTTCTGTGTCATACACTGGCTCTCCAACGAAAGTATCGGTTTTCAACCAATCATCTTCGGAATCAGAATCTTCCGAAAATATTGGCCCTAACTGTGAATACGGATTTTCGAAGGTGGAATTGTCGGTATCAGAATCTTCCACATCATGATTACCGATTTCCTGCGCTACCAGGCGCTGGGTTAACTCTGCCACTTGCCTCTGCAAATCCTCAATCATAACATCCTGAACGTTACGATCACGGTGCGGGACTTCCTCAATCGGAACCTGCCCACGACGACCACCACAACCACGACCACCAGACATTGAAAACTGATGAAAATACCGCCAGGAAGATGCTGAGCTCTGATACCAATTGACGCCGGACAGAATAGAGATTATTCTGCAGGCTAGCGCAACGGGTAATTTGCAAGAAAGAAAAGGGAGAAATTATTCGACCCAAAATTCAGAGAACACTCTGAAATTTAATAAAATTCTTAATATTCAAAACTAATTTAAAACAACCCACAAGCCGGGTTTAAATAGCTGAAAATCAAGGATTTTACCAAAAATAGCAAAACCCTAAAAGTCTTACCAAAACGAAACAAGGATAGAAATAAAAAGATTACCAAAAATCTGGCCCAAATCGGGTTAATAGAAAATTACCCTAAATAGCAAAAATTAACTAAAAATAAAGACTTGAAAAGGAAAACAGCAGATCACAATTTCCTGCCATCCTTGCGCTGATCCTCCTGCATCAGTTATCCCAACAACAATACAAATCCATTAATTTTTATTAACTCCTCCTCGAGTAAAAAAATATGGCTGTCCAAATCTGCATTCCTATAATTTTAGAATGGAAATTTTAATGCTATAGAAGTCCTAGAGAAATTGTCCTCAGCTCTGCATAAGGAATACACCAAATCAAAATAGAACTGAAATTACCTAGGCGACTAAAGAAAATAACCTAAAAGGGGGTGAATAAGTTTTTTATGAATTTATTGATAAATTAAAATTTAATTGCGGAATAATCAATTTTAATCCAATTCTCTAACAAATTAAATCATACAAAGATTAATCTAAGTGCAGAAGATAAAACAAGAGACGACACACAATATTTTTACGTGAAAAACCTTGGAAACTCTCCAAGTAAAAATTACGGATACCCTTCGGTATCGATGCACTATGAATCAAGAAGTACACAAACTCTATGAAGTTAGGACTTACAAAATTACTCTGACTTGCCTCTTATTACTCGACGTCTGAAAGTCTTGAATCACTCGCGCTCCACGGAGCCTTCGCTTCGTTCTGTACTCTGACGGCTTCGCTTCTCAACGGAACAATGAACCACGAAACCTCCTGCTTCAATCTCCGTTCTCTAATGGCTCCGTTTCTTAACGGATCAATACAACCACGTTGCAATAGGTGGTGTAATGATTTTTCAGTAACGGATCATCCAATTATACATAAAGATATCATGTGTAGAAGCACAATTGGATAATCACCAAAAACTAGAGAAACCCTTGATATAGAATGATCAAGAGATCTCTTTTTCTCTCTCTTTGCAGACGAATCTGATTTATCAAAGTATCGCAGAGATCTCACAAAAGGCACACCAAAATCTATAGACTCCTCTTATTTATAGAGAGAGAAATCTTATTTTGAATAAACTTGTTTCATTTTTGGACTAAGACTTTTCCTTTTGTGTTCCTCTTGTAATTAGAAGTCAATTTAGCCAACTTTTGTGTAAATATCTTTTATACACGTGCTATGATGTTTTGTAGTGTAACCAAGTCATTATAGTTCAGAGCAAGTAGAATTGCTCCAGGCTGAAATCTGTAGTCGGTGTTATGCTTGACCCTATGTTTGAGCGTAGGTTCATGCGTAGCTCCTCCAACCATATGCGTAGAATTCAACTTTCTAGCCACTTTTTGGCTACGGTATGCGTAACAAAAATCATGAAATTCACTTTTTGCATTTTTTCTTCCGTTTATACCCCTTCATTCCTCTAACATGTTTCCTAAAGTTTCGGCTTTGAAAAATATCTGTTTCGCCCTCCGGAATGTATTTTTATGGTCCAAACTTGTTTCCTCTTCATTTCTCTTGTTTTCTTCAATACTGTAATCTTGATTAGAGTTTGACGAAGCTTGTCGATATCTTTGCTTGACCACTTTAATTTTTCTAAACCTACCCGACCTCCCAATTCATTCAACATGATTATTATCGAGAACATGCCAACAATAAACAATCAAACAAATGCTCTTACAAGAAAAATTTTGTTTTACAACCCTACTTAGTTCTGGCTATGTGATTTATTTCATTTAATGTAATAAATCCTTACTAAAAACTTACAAGTACTCCAAATAAAGCACTGAAGATGAATACTAATTTTATAAAAATGAAATGCATTCCCCAGTAAGAAAATATCAACTACAGAAGCTCTTTAGTCTTTGCATGCTAATTTGCCAAAGACTCATCAGCAATTTCTGGTAACAATCAAAGACCAAAAAAAAAAAAAAAAATTCTAACCTAAATGCCATGAACAAACTGAGCTCCAATGAGTGCCTAATGCCACGGGCCTAGAGTTGTGCAGGGCGCGACGCCAAACTGCCATAAATCATCCATGTTGTCCCATGAATTCTCTCCAAAAACGCCATCGCCCAACGGAATTTCAGAGTCCTCTGCTAGGCTGAAACCTTCCATGCCATAGCTAATGTTGCTCAAATTGCAACAACCCTTTGAGAAAATGTTGTAGTCATTGTCAGCCATTGCGTGAAATGAACTTAACATTTGTGGCATCTCTGACATATTCAATGAATCTGTAGCGAAAGTACTCGGTTTGGTACAATGCTCTGAGCTCGAATTATATGCATGATGGACCGAACTTTGTGTTCCTTCAATCATGTTGAGTGAACTTTGTGCTGGTTCTTGTGGCAGTACTTGTGAAAGAGACTGATCGGTTGGCGGATTTTGAGACGATGAACAACGTTGTATCTTCTGAAGCAATCTCGGGATCCAAAAGTGTCGAATGACTTCTTGAAATGCTGTGCTGTTGGAGTCAATCTTGAGATGCTGTGCTTGTTTTAGTACCCGGGTTCTCCAATAGTTCTTGATCTCATTGTCTGTTCTACCAGGTAAATGTTTCGCAATCTTAGACCAACTAGAAATGAAAATCCAAAAAAAAAAAAAAAAAATTTGGTTAGAAGTACAATGATTGGAGAGGTACATATAATATGAACTTTGTCACCTAGAAATTATATATGTCACTATTGATAAATCAAAGCCATTGTTGGGGTTGGACACTAGTAGGGAAAAGTACCACGAATGAGTCTTATAATGGACTAATAAAAAGTTGCATATATTGTAGTTTTATACTCTGTGGGAGGACCAATTGGTTGCTATTAAAGACTCTTTATGTGAACTTTACAAGCTCAAAAATAAAATAAAAAATAGGATAATTAATTAATATTTGTCACCTATTGCCCCATTTGGAATGAAGTTCAAGAATCAAGAGCTGTTCTTGTGGAGTAAGATTTCCATGCTTAACATCTGGTTTCAGATAATTGAGCCATCTCAATCTACAACTCTTGCCAGTTCTCCTCAATCCTAGTAAACCAAGAAAACACTTGAATAAGTACTATGAAGAATGGGTAATATGAATAAATATACTGATATGTATATATATATATATATATGAACAAATGAGTTGCTTGGTAATGGTGGTTGAGATTGATTACCTGAAAACTTTGCTAGCAGATTCCAACGGCCTTCGCCGTGACGAGCAATGTAGTGAATGAGAAGAGTGTCTTCTTCCAAAGTCCATGGCCCTCTTCTAAGCTGCAAAGTTTCATCAGTATTAGAGGGGCTGCTTGCACTCTTATTCAAAGTAGACATGGCTACTAAATGTGTTAAAAATAGCACAAAATGATGGGTTTTGAAGCCCCCAAGCTAAAGTAGTTAAGCAGAGCAGCTAGGCCAAGTTTCAAAGACTCAAAGTTGAAAACGTTGCCTCATTTTTAACAATTTGTTTTTTAAATAAAAATACAGTTTTGGTTGTTATTTAAAATTATAAATGAGGACCAATCCTAAACTTAATTAGTAGATAAGGATCAATTTTTTTTGAAATGGTAAGAAGGGACCAATCCTAAATATAATTGCTAATAAAGGACCACATTTGAGATAAGATTACTAAAATGCTTCAAAAGCTAATAAAATCTTCCACATACATATATATTTTAATATATCCATACCTACAACTAAGAATCAAATAAGCCCAATTTAATATGATAAAAAAAATCATGTAAATAAATAGAGCAAAATAAATTAGTTTGAAACCCCTTTGATGGTAGCTCACGTATTGATTAGGGCTGCAAACTATTCGAGCCGAACCGAGCTTTGGAATGTTCAAACTCGGTTTATTTACTAAACGATTTTAGAAAATGTGTTCAATCTCGGCTCATTTGCTTAACTAACAAGCCTGAGCCGAAAGCCAGATTTAACGAGTCGAACCCGAGCTTGCTCACGAACGACTTGTTTCAGTTGCAACATATATTACTCTTGCCAATAGCCGACTGAATTGAGTTGTTGCATGTCTGTTTTTAACATATTTTCGCTAGTATAATTTTTTATGAATGTTTTTTATGTTATGACCGCATAATTTCTATAATCTTTTCACAACAATCATCATAATTTGTTCAATTTGAACACTTTCTTTTGTCAAATATGAGATACTTTTATTATTTAACTTAGACAAACTTGGCAAGCAGAGCTTAGTAATGTTCAAGTTCGATTCGTTTACTAAATGAGCCTAAAAATTGTACTCATGCTTGGTTCATTTACTAAACGAACGAGCACGAGCCGAATTTTTAACGAGCCAAGTCCGAATCTGCTCACGAACGTCTCGATTTATTTGCAACCCTAATATTGATGGAAATACAAGAAAAGTTAACATAACCCATCACATCAAAAATGGCCTGGTCCATCTAATTGCTGTAATTTCAGCTAAAGCCCCAATTCAAAATTATATTATCAATTATTGAGCAATAATTTCCCATTTTCAATCCAACAGAGTTATTGTACAGGTGTAACAATAAAATTTTCAGCTTTACAAATAATATTGAAAGAAGACAAAAAAAATTAAAAAAGTCATTACATCAAAAATGGTCTGGTCCATCTAATTGCTGTAATTTCAGCTAAAGCCCCAATTCAAAATTATATTATTAATTATTAAGCAATAATTTCCCATTTTCAATCCAACAGTTATTGAACAGGTGTAACAATAAAAATTTCAACTTTACAAATAATATTGAAAGAAGACAAAAAAAATTTAAAAATTCAACTTTTTTGCATATTGAGTGGATTGGAGACTAAAAATACTTGCGCTCTTTGACCTCCACCCTCCATCCTGCCGGAAGCCACTCCTCCGCCGCCGTCATATCGCCGGAATCTGACGTCTTTCTGATCATCACCACCGCCGATCCACCGACCCACCTCCAATTCGCTTCATTCATCTCTCTATATATGTGTATACATATATATATATGGTGTCTCTGATTTATGAACGGAATATATATATATATATATATATACATATATATATATATATGAAAAACTTTATTAATTTTTTATGCACATAATAGAGAAGAAGAATAATTTAATAATCTTATCTCAAATGATTTCTTATTAGTAATTATGTTTATGATTGGTCCTTATTTATAATTTTCCCTTTTTGAATGTGATCGGATGTTGTCATATTTTAAACTATTTTTATTTAATTTTGAATCCCTCCTTATTCATATGCTTTTCTGTATTTTAATATCTTGTTATCTTAAATGGAAGAGGAATCACAAATGGTGACCACAATTAAAAGGTAATATATCACAAGGATTACCATGCCTTTTGGAGGTGAGACCAATCCTTCCTACTATTAAGACGGTTCCAATTAAATTTGCAAAAATTGAATAGTTAAATTAGTCTCACAAAATCTTCAATCTTAACCTCAACCCCCTCTTCTTCTTTTTTTCCCCTCTTTTTCCTTCTTTTTTTTTTCTTTATTTCTTTTATGTAATTTACAAATATTTTAAAATCTCAAAATATAATGTTCTTAAACATATGAAATGACTTGCATTAACTTATTTGATTAGGTCAACATCAAAATATCCTTATTCTATAATGTCAATATAATATATGTTGCCCAGAACACTACACAAGAGATAATCTCTTAGACTAATAGATCCTAGAAAGTCCAAAACAAGATAAGAATTGAAAATTGTTAAACCCTAAAAATGGAATTGTGTGTAACTAAAGGGTATTGGTCACTCGGTTTTCCACAGGGTGTTATCTTTGCTAGATTCTTTATTAATATTAGACGTGCTTGACTGAACAAAATACTTGTCATTGTCTATATTGAATATGTTATATATTCATCTATATATATATAAAACGTGGGTATATTTTTGCTTAGGATCTTAAGGGCTTGTTTGGGGTTTTGGGCTTGGTTTTGGTTTTGGTTTTGGTTTTAGATTTGAAGATCAAATCATGTTTGGGAAGTTGGTTTTGAATTTGGTTTTAGACTTTTTAAAACCAAGCATTAAAACCTTGGTTTTGGCCTACCAATTTTGACTTTTTTTTCTTTATCTCTCTCTCTATATATATATGACCGAAAATATGAATTATTTTGAAAAAAGTAATATATAATATTTGGAAAAAAATTATTTTTCGGAAAAAAATCATATTTTGAAACATAATATATATTTTTCGCAAAATATCATATTTTGGAACATAATATATATTTTTCGCAAAAAATATATTTTTCGGAATTTTTTATATATTTTGGGACATAATAAATTTTCGGAAAAGTATTTTTCAAATTTTATATTTTCAAAAAAAAAAATCATATTTTAATATAATGTTTCAAAATTTTATATATTTTTTGAATTATATATATATTTTTGAATTTTAAATATTTTGCACTTTAAAAAAAATATAAAAAATAGTGCAAAATTTTTATAATAAAATATAAATATTTCGCACTTTTCAAAAAATAAAAAAAAAGAGCGAAAATTTTATAATTTTCTGCAAATATTTTTTTCAAAATATAATTTTCTTAAAATATATATTTTTTCAAAAAATATATTATGAAAAACAATATTTTCGGAAAATTAAGTTGGAGAAATTTTTTTTGGAAAAAATTATAAATATTTCGCACTTTTTTATATTTTCTGGAAAGTGAGAAAATTTTATAATTTTCTGGAAATATTTTTTTAGAAAATATAATTTTATGGAAAGTGCGAAATATTTTTATCAATTATATATATATATATATTAATATATATTATTTGAATTTTATATATAATTTTCACATTTTAAAATATTTTTATCAATTATATATATAATTTTTTGAATTTAAAAAAATAGAAATTTAAATATTGTTTTATATGATTTTTGAATTTTATATATTTCTTTCAAATCTGTATATTTTCCCCATTTTATATCCTTTTTTTCTAAATGTTTTTAAAAATTCAGTATATAATATAATTTTTCAGAATTTTATATTTTTTTTGAATTATATATATATTTTCGAATTTAATATATATTATTTGAATTTTATATATAATTTTAACATTTTAAAATATTTTTTTCGATTATATATATATTTTTTGGAATAAAAAATAGAAATATCAATTATTTTCGAAAATTTTAAATATTTTTTAATTATATATATATATTTATTTTAATATTTTTTTCCAATTATATATATATATTTTCATATTTTTAATACATATTAGTATATATATATAATTATATCAATACCAAGATCAACTCCTTACCAAATATAATTTTAAATTTACCTAAAACCACCCAAAACTACCAAAACCAAAATCAAAACCAAATTCCCATACCAATCCTAAAAGTCAAAACAAGACTATCAGTAAAACACATTTATATAATTTGCTTGGTTGTTGGTTATATGATGGCTGATGCTGACTTGCACAACAACATTGGTTTCCTCCATGACTCTTGTTTCTTCAAACCCTGTCAGTTTTGAGACCAAGAAACACACACAAACACAAAATAGTTAGTATTAAAAAGTCTCCAAATTGCAGCCAATTCTGACTTCTGTAACTACATTGTTCCTTTCAATTGTTTGTCAATTTTTATAAGAATGAAAAAAAAAATGGTAATATTGAAGTGGAATTGAAAATGAATTGAAAATAGAAAATCAAAGCTAGCTAAGTTTCAGAAATTCCATCATTGATGTACTGTGTCTGAAGTGGTATTTGTGACAATGTCTCATGCTTCAAATTACTCGGATACTAGAAATGGTTCATTTTATGCACAATTAAAGTAGCTGTCCTCGAAATTCGAAGTTCTACGCGAACAATTTTATTTCAATTCGTACTTTCAATTGTCGAATTGAGAAGTTGTAAAGTAATCTATCATCCAATGAAAAAACGACACGAGCTCATGATGACATATTCATTTTCATCAGTTGGATTCAAATTAACAAAAACAATGTACCCTTTCATAATATGGATGATTCAAATTAACAAAAACAATGTCTCCTTTCATAATATGGATGTTGGTATAATATATTAGGGCTCAGACCCAACCAACTTTATATTATCTTGTTCTTTACTTTCCTACTTAAATTATTTTGACTTGTCATTTCTATTATAAAGAATATACAATTCAATAAACAGTTCAATATTTATTTTTCTCTTTATTATATTCTCTTTGTTAATATGGTATCAAAGCATTCTTAGAAGTTCCTTCCGCTTGTCGTCGTCTCTGCTGAGGATGACACTCAATCTCCCATCCCCAGCGACAATTTTCAATTAAACATATATTCTCCTCTCTCACTTGGTTTAATCCCAATCTTTCAATACCTCTCAGAATAAACTTTCCCCTATCTAAAACTCTGAATCGATACACACCTATATATAGATACATGTACACATCGGTATATATATATACATAGCATCGTTTCTCTCTTGCAAACACCAACATCAATCGTCATCAACCACACATCTCTTTCTATTATCCTAGAAATTCTTAGTTGGGTAACGAAACATCTTCACCACCACACCTCTAACCAGACTGCCAACCACCATGATCTCCAAGCGAACCACCTCAAAGCCCATCACCACTCACCATCGCCACCACCACTGAACCCAACCACCAGCATCTACTCCGTAAGAACTCCAACTTACGACAACCACAACACCACCATGTCTCTGCAAATCACCTAGCCGCACCACCCCAATCCTCAATCATCAATCACCACCACTTTGTTTCATCCAACATCACAACCACCATAAATTTCAACAATCCTCCTACTCCATCACTGCTCACAACTGCAACCCATATAGAGAGAAACCAACAATGGCGGAGACTAAGACTCTGAAAGTCATCGCTATCTGCCAACCCTTTTCCAACGCCGTATTGAGTAAACTATCAAAGTATTGTAGAGATCTCACAAAATTCACACCAAACTTTGGTAGAGACTCCTCTTATTTATAGAGAGATGAATCATATATTGAGTAAACTTGTATCATTTTTGGACTGGGATTCCTCCCTTATTTAATCCTCTTGTAATTGGGAGTGAATCTAACCAACTTTGGTGTATATATCATTTATACACGTGTTAGGATGTGTTGAAATATAATCCAAGTCATAATAAATCACAACAAGTAACAACTTTCACATTGCAGGTCGGTGCTATGCATGGCCCCTACGCTTAAGCGTACCTTAGTCGTAGGCCAAAATTCATGTGTGTAGCTTAAGCGTAGTTTTTGATATTTCTAGTCACTTTTAGCTACTGTAAGCGTAACAAAATTCATGGAAATCACTTTTCTAATTATTGCTCCGTTAAAACCCCCTCGACTCCGTTGGAATGTTTCTCAAAGTTTCGGCTCCAAAAAATATCGTTTATGCCCTCCGGAATGAATTTTTCGCTCAAACTTGCTTCTTATTCACTATTTTAAGCTTAATTTGAATTTGACAAAGCTTGTTGATGCCTTTGTTTGACCACTTTAATTTTTTTAAACCTACCCGATCTCACAAGTCACTCAATATGGTTATTGTTGAGAACATGTCAATAATGAACAATTAAGCAAATGTAATTACAATCTCCCCATTGGCATTTCTGAGACAACCATATTTTATAAAGATTTCCTCACGAACAACAACATAATATCTATACCTATGAATACACACCCACAAACATAGAATCTCAGTTTGCCCTCATGACGATATTCCAATCTTGCAACCACAACACTGAACAATATACCATGAAAAACAAGTATGGAAAACAGATATAATGATCATAAGAATAACACAATATCAATGAAAGAATAATGATCATCATAGTATAAAAATACTCATTCTCCCCCTGAGAATAAACTCCCCCTTACTAAATACTTCTCCCTCTTAACCAAACAATATATCCCCCTTACTTAATACTTCTTCCATTTTTTGTCACTGAAATGACAAGCAAAGATATAACAATCAAAACATATGAGAGATATAAAGGGAAAGCCTCAAAATGTAAACATAGGGAAAATATAATAAAAGAGACTATAGGGAATCTAAGCCAAATACTAAATACTAAGATAAAGTACTCTATAAAATTATATCCAGATTCTCGAGTAACAAATATCTCTACAATACATGACCCTAATACAAAATGTCATGAATAAATGTAAAACAAAAATATTTTTATTTTTAGAAATATGTGAGCAAGGCAGTAGAGATAACGAGCTAATTAATACCACATCATATTCTCAGGTCTAACTTAGCCATTATATACACGGTAGTAAAGAAAATCATCACACATACCTTATAGACTCAAGAATGCACAAGTCAAATTTTGCACAATATTCATATATATATGACAATACTCATGTGCAAATACTAAGGTAAGATGAAAGCAATACACACTAATTCTGATAATCTCATCACCAACCGTGATGATAAATCAGTCCAAAACCCAAGTTAGAAGTCAAATATTTAACTCGGACCTTATTTCTAATTAAGGGGAACACAATTTATTTTCTTTTAGTCTCGAATTTTTTCTTTTGCACCCCTTCAGATATTTTTTTATTTTTTCTTGGGTTCAAAATTTGAGATAATCACGTTTGCCTTTTTACGCGAATACTCAATGCTTGCTGAGGTACTAAGACTCGGTTACTCAACAGATAGACCATTGCTCTAAAAGGTTTTAAAGAGACATTCATATACTTCATTATTTCATTCTCTTTCTTCTTTCAACATTACCCCAATATTCATGAGCATGCAATAGGTATTCAAAAGCATCGATCAATATAGCATTGCTCATGAACCTACATATCACTTCAGATTAGATGAGAAAGATTAATAGTTTCGGTAAGCATTAAGATCATCTCCGAAGTAAGACAAACACCTAAGATTAAGGTTTTTAATAGAAAATAAAGAAGTCAAGTAAACATCCTAAATCGTTAAGTCATGCTAACACCTCTACTTCCCATATGTATAATCAGATAAGTAAATATGAGAATATAGTAAAATATGACAACTTTTGTACTCTAACCAAACTCATCATTCCAAAAAAAAAAATTATGATTTTTTTTTTATAATGAATGCATGAACCTATAAACTACAATGCATGCTAATGTATCAATTATAGGAAAATGATGTATTGTGTTCCTTGAACGATACATCTAAAGACATCTAATTTAAAGAGAACATACCACTAGATTTTCTAAGATGCACATGCTTTTGAAAATCTAATTATTTTGTAGAGATGTCTGTGACTGAGAATCTGTGGATATATTCTCAAAACCTTTCTCAGAACTAGAGTTAAGTGCTCTATATGTAGTATGAGCAACCAAACAATGTAGTTCACCTTTCCTAACCCACATTTATTTAATTTTTGGTGTTCTATTTGCCAGGCTAGACAACCTCTTCACTTCTTCACTCAACACCCGAATTTGATTTTCAACATTGGGTCATTTTTGAGTTCTATGTTTCCACTTTGATTTCAAAGTTTCTCCTCTTAACTTTGAACACATGGGTTGAATGTGACCTTTCACTCCACAATGATGACATACTGGGATAAACCTTTGAAAACCATTGTTCGAACCCTTATGGTATTTAGAGGTAAAAGAAAACTTACTTTCAATAGGTTTCCTGACATACGATTGAGCATTAGTATTCCTATCAAAATTACCTTGAGAAGAACTATATGTTATTTGGGAGGTCTTAACAAAAGTAATTTTAGGAATAACGTTGAATTCCTCGTCGTTCCATTGAATCCCAACCCCTTTGTATTTCCTGCAAAGTTTCCTACGATCAACATATGATCAAACTCAAGAGGTTTAGTATACCATTTAGAGATAATTAAGTTAGCATCCTTCAATTTATTTTCCAAATCCTCGATTTTTGTAGATTTCTCAATCACATCCGATCTTAGAGTGACTAACTCCTTATTGAGATTATTTACACTCCTCAATGCCTGCTGATATCAACAAAATATCATACATTTAAGGCTCCTAATTATACATTGTTATGTTTATGTTTATCATTATATTGGTGCTTTTATACGATTTTCGTGTTTTAAGACGTTTTAGGACTATGTCATGTAAAATGAGTTTAATTCGATAAAATAACTGGATTTGTGACTCAAGATTGTTCTAGAACCGAAACCATGGATAAAAGACCTATGAATGACCAAAAATAAGTCAAGGCTGCAAAAGGAGTGAAGAGCAATGAAGTCGAGAAGAGAAACTGAGCGAAGAAGATGAAAAGTGAAAAACAAAGTAAAGAACTACCCGAGTACTCGGTAATGCCTTCACCAAGAACTCGGTAAATGCGTAAGTGCGCAAACTTGCGCACTTGAGAAAAATAGGCCAGAATATATTGCGAACTTACGCACACTTGTGCGACACTCTGAAGCCACGAGTACTCGGTGGAATCTTCATCGAGTAATCGGTAAACCCTGATTCGCCAACTTTAAATCGGCAACTTGTATATGCATTGGTGAGACCCATTTCGGCCAGAATCAATATGGAATGATCTCTAAGCTATCTTGGACACAATATTGACCATATTTGATGAGATTTAATACCATTCTTCAAGGAATATCATGAGACACATTCCTAATTTAACCATGAAACAATCAAATTATCAAACAAAGACGCCTCTTTTTTTATAAAAGAGAGGGGTCTCCCCTACAGTTGGGAGAAACTTTTAGGGAGACTGGGGGAGAGCTTGAAAAGGTTGGATTTTTATATATTGTCTTAGAGATTTAGCAAGAGATCGACAGAAGAGTAACCATAGTGGGTGTCTTTACATCAACAATGCAGACATCCACGACCATGAACAACTAAACCGACATCTACGGTTTTTGACAAAACCCTAGCAAAGTAATGTAGAATCTTCTTTATTTTAATTGTATAAGGGGAAACTGAAGGACACGTATGTGATGATTATGTAGATGAGTGATTACATTTGATTTTATATAAGATTCTTCATTTATTCTATGTCTTGTCTTGTCTTGTCTTAGCTTGAATGAATGTTTGATCTTGCACGATCATGGTTATTCAATATGGGCTAGAACTCGGATACTTAACTTATGATTTTCTACACAATGGTGGTAATTAACATGCAATCTAGACTTAGACAGGCGATGCTAAGAAGAGATAATATAGGCATGCTTTTAATTTATGTTAGTAGGAGTAGTTTAGAGTAGATGCATGCACTAGTTATACTTGTTCGAAGATGGATTGTACTTATGTTAAGATTAATTGTTCCTTTTTTGTGATTAGGGTTTGCCAATGTTTGCGACTCTATATCTGATTCACATATGATGGACCACCATTTATAATTAAATGATTAGGATGATATATTATGTGGTTAGTGGTGGAGTTAGAAATACCCTAGATCTTCATATCCACCGTTTTCAACCAAAAAACCAAAATCTATCTTTACTTTTATGTTATTTTATTTCTTGTCAAATTAGTTATAGAGAACAAAACGAACAAACTATCTTTCATAGTTTAGTTACAATAATTATAAAGAAGTTGTGAATTCATTAGTCTCCGTGGATACGATATACCCTATCTCATATATACTATACTATAATTGATTCGTGCACTTTTAATAGGAAAAACTATATCAACTTTAAGGGCTTACTTGCATACACTATTATTATTATCGTTATTTATTATCCCAACCTAGTATCCTAAACCTATCGAGGTTTGGGAACCGATCACCTGCTTCTTTTCTTTTTCAGACTTAATCAACTCTTCAGACCATTGAGCTCTTTGGATCTGAAGCTGATTTAGGGATAAGGTAGTATCAATTAATTCTTCTCTTAAGGATTGTCTTTCCTTGTCAACAGTTTTAAATTTAACTATATACTTTGAGAAGACTTTGCTAAGATGTGTGGACTTTTCATAAAGTTTATTGTATACATCTTCATACGAGTCCCCATGATTTTCATTATCCTCAGATTCTTCATCCCCAGACATTGCCCATCTTGTAGCAACTTCCTCAACTTCCTTACTCTGTGTTACAAATGCGGTAAAATCCTTATATCCATAAGCTACTTCAGACTCAACAAAGTTACTAGTTGTTCCATCATCTGATCCATCATCCCAAGTGACAGCTAGACCTTTTATCCTTTTCAACTTATTAACGCACTCCACAGTTATGTGACCAAACCCTTAACACTCGCGGTCAAACTTGAATCACTCGCGGTCCACAAAGCTCTCGCTCTGTACTCTGATGGCTCCACTTCTCAACGAATCAATGAACCACGAAGCCTCCTGCTTCGATCTCTGCACTTAGAATACTTTATTTCTCAATGGATCAATGCAACCATGCTGCAATAGGTGGTGTGATGAATTTTCAGCAACGAATCATCCAATTGTGCATAAAGATCTTAAGTGTAGAAGCACAATTGGATAATCACCAAAAACTAGATAAACCATTGATATAGAATGATCAAGCGATCTCCTTTTCTCTTTCTCCCTACAGACGGATCTGATCTATCAAAGTATTGCAGAGATCTCACAAAAGCCACACCAAAATTTGTAGAGATTCCTTTTATTTATAGAAAGATAAATCCTATATTGAGTAAACTTGTATCATTTTTTGACTAGGATTCCTCTCTTATTTAATCCTCTTGTAATTGAGAGTGAATCTAGCTAACTTTGGTGTAAATATCATTTTATACACGTGCTAGGATCTATTGGAATGTAATCCAAGTCATAATAGGTCACAACAAGTAACACCTTTCACATTGCAGGTCGGTGCTACGCATGGCCCCTACGCTTAAACGTAGGCCAAACTACGTTTATCGTAAGCCAAAATTCATGTGCGTAGCTTGAATGTAGTTTTTTTATATGTTTATAGCTACTTTTAGTTACTGTAAGTGTAACAAAATTCATGGAAACCACTTTTCTAATTATTGCTCCGTTAGAACCCCCTCAACGCCGTTGGTATGTTTACCGAAGTTTCGGCTCCAAAAAATGTCGTTTATGCCCTGCGGAATGCATTTTTTGCTCAAACTTACTTCTTCTTCACTACTTTAAGATTGATTTGAATTTGACAAACCTTATTGATGCCTTTACTTGACCACTTTACTTTTCCTAAACCTACCCGACCTTACAAGTCACTCAACATGGTTATTGTCGAGAACATGCCAACAATGAATAATTCTACAAATGTTCTTACAGGCCTTAGTTACACTCTTTGGGCTCAAGTTCATGCCAGTTTTTCTTAAAGGTCGCAAACTTTGACGACTAATTACTGGAGATGTTGCCACACCATGCCGAGAAGCTACCGAAACTAATCTCAAGATCAACTTGCTGATATTTTTACCAAAGTTCATATGCTAAGATGATTTCAGGAATTGGTTTTGAAACTCAAGTTGGTCTCTCATTTACCACCTTGAGTTTGAGGGGGGGGGGGGGGGGGGGGGTGTTAGAATATATTAGGGCTTAGGCCCATCTATATAGTTAGGCCCAACCCACTTTATATTGTTTTGTTCTCCACTCTCCTACTTAAATTATATTGTATTGTCCTCCACACCAAGTTTACTTATTATCCACACCTTCTCCCCTGTATATATAGGGGTCATCTCTATTGTAAAGAATATACTTGAATACACAATTCGATGCACATTTCAATATTTATTCTTCTTCATTATTCTCTTAATTATATTCTATTTGTTAACATGGTATCAAATCATCTTTTCTTCTAACTGATGCCAAAAATTAATGATCTCGATGTGAATAAGTCGAATTATTTACCCCTAAAGACTTATGAAATTACCTAGAAGACAGTGAACTAAGCCTAGAGGGGGGGGGGGGGGGGGGTGAATAGGTTTTTTATGAATTAATTGACAAATTAAAATATTAATTACGGAATAATCAATTTTAATTCAATTCTTTAATAATGAAAACCACGCAATAATAAATATAGGTGCAGAAAATAAAGCACAGGTGACACCAATATTTTTTACGTGGAAAAACCTTGAAAAGATTTCAAGTAAAAAACCACGAATATGCTCAGGTATCGATGCACTATGAATCAAGAAGTACACATACTTTATGAAGTTACGACTTACAAAATCACTCTGACTTGCCTTTAATCACTCGACGTATGAAAGTCTTGAATCACTCGTGCTACCACGAAGCTCTCGCTACGATCTCCTTACTCTGACGGCTCCGCTTCTCAACGGATCAAAGAACCATGAAACCTCCTGCTTCGATCTTCGTACTCAGACGGCTATGCTTCTTAACGGATCAATACAATCACATTGCACAAAGTGACGTGATGATTTTTTAGCAATGGATCATCCAATTGTTCATAAAGATCTTCGATGTAGAAACACAATAGGAAAATCCCAATACCAAAAGAAAACTATAATATATATGATCACTCAATAATTTTCTCTCTATATATCTCTCTACAGAAGTATATAAACTGTAGAAAAATTACAGAGATCTCTCAAAAGCCACACCCTTCTCTTATGTTTAACTCCTATAAATAGAGAAAAGTCTTCAATTAATGGTAAGAATTCTTTTCCTTTCAGAATTCGTATTTCCACCATTAAATCTTTCAAATATAGACCAATATCTCAATGATAGTCCAATATACCAATAATAGCTACTAATCATGTTCCAAAGTGATTAGGAATTTATTACATATCACTACAAAATCTTCCAAAAAAATTGCAATCGCCAATTTTGGAGTACTCGATGACTGTTCCACCGAGTACTCGGTGAATACGTCATGCACGCGCCAATATGCGCCAAGGCGCTAAACACATTGTTATCCACACTATCCCGCGCCAAGGCGCCACTTACCAAGTACTCGGTAATATTCTCACTGAGTACTCGGTGGATACAAAAATCCGTTTCTGTGAAACTTTTGTTTCGTTGCACTGCCGCTACCCACTGTTGTTCCACTCATATCATTTGTATCCTCACCACTTTATACTTGATTTGATACGTAAATTTCTTACCATACAACACTTTAACAACCCAATCTAAAACACACAACTCTCAACATGATTTTTTTTCAGAATCATGTCATTACATAAACAAATGTTCTTGCAACTTATAAACATAAAAGACTTTCATAATGCCATACCTAACAAATCTGTAGCCTTAGTATGACAAGTCCAACGTATGATTAATAACTAGAAATGGATACTTAGTATGTTTATGTTTAACAACAAAGAACTACTTCAAATCTTCAAAGCTGACCCTGCCCAGAAGCCCTACTCAGGTTATAATAATCAGTAGCCACCACATAATCCATAAATAAGTAAAATCTCAGTAGGGATGAAGGAAAATGATAGAACTTGCTTTAATGAAACTTTGGAGCTTTTGTCATAGTAGTTTTAAAAACCAGCACAAGTAAAATGACTTGGAAAATATGAGTATAAAGTTTATAGAATAGAGTTTCCTCTGTTGTGTCCCCCTGCAGGCTTCAATCTAAATTCTAATCATCAACAATAAGCATCATTTTTTTAAAACTTACCTAAGAAAATTTAAACATTGATCTAACCCTTTTTTCTTGGATCACTTGTTTATTGATAGACAAGAATTTCAAAGCTTGATTCACATTAGTTGGCTTGTCCCGTCATAAATTATGCTCTATGAGCATTGTAAATTAAAGTGTATTCATGCAATTAAGACGGTGATCGCATGAGTGATGAGTTCTTAGTCAGAATTTCAAGACAGTTCTGATTATGACAACAATGATAACAACAATATCAGCAGAAAATGGTGCCAAAAATGACAAGGGATGTGGTAGCTAGAAATTAATGAAGCCAAGGAAGCGTAATTAGCGGCTGTTATCATTGATAAGATAAAAACATTTAAATAAAGATTTGTGGCCGCAACGATTTTGCTGTATCATGTGGATCATGGTTGTATATATTGAACAATAAATTAAAATTTCATCCTACAAGGAGGTTGGTAGATAGTGTAGTTGCTATACATACTGAGATGTAAGTACTGTGATATTATAGAGTGTTCTTCAAACAACTATATTTAGTGCTACTATTCAAACCCCTATTTCTTGAATTGTGAAAGAAATAAAACAAACCATTTTAGTAAGAAATAAATTTTCAGTGACCTTATCAAAGCAGCATTCTGCAGTGAAACCATACGATATAAGTAACAGGTTTCCCGTATAATTCGGGTCCAATTTCATGTGACACCTTTCACATGTGATTTTTGAACTGTGTTTTCCACTCCTAATGCTTACAACAACATTAGAGTAGATATATATATATATATATATATAGTTCCTATAAATTTAGAGTAGAGCTACAACAAGAGAGGCAAAACTTGTCTGATACAAATGCAAAGGCTAAAACTTGATGAGGAGAGAACATTATAAATTCAACAATTTAACCACTAGCATCATTTTAAACTTCATGTTGTTAGTTTAGTAATTTATCCACTAGCAGTTTTTGCTTAGTGAACATTGGCAAGCTTCAGCCTTGATTTGTACATTGAATCTGATCGGATCGCTGTCATGTCAAGAAATGCATGATTCATTCTAATTTTGAAAAAAAGCCTCTATGGCAAACAATTCAAGTGACTAACTCATTCACTAGTTTGAAATGACTATAGAAGGGACAAAATAAACTCAATTTTTTTAAAAAAAACGTCATTTTGAATGAAAACTCGAGTGATTCTCGCTGCAGAATGAATGCACCGCCAACCCAATAATTGGTTATATTAGTTATATTAGTGGGTCTATACATATACAAATGTAGTACATTGTATCTGATGGCACACAAACCAGAAAAAGGACCTCCAAACTAGTGCTTAATCACAAAGTTGGTGTCATTTTGCTACTATAGCAGTTTAGCTCATAACTCTTGGTGAGATCCACAAAAAGGTCCTAAAGTTTCCACCATACCTCAATTTTTGTAACATACTTATTATTATAAGGAAAAGCTAATCTTTTGATGGACCCTTAGTATTGGATATATCTCCTGAATGAGGGTCCTAGTTAGGGAACATAAACACGGGAGCTGGAATTGAACATGGTCCCTTCAGAATGGTTCACATTTTCATTATTCAATGGAATAATGCTAAAATAATATATATATATATATATATATATATATATATATATATATATATATATGCTCAACAATCTAATCCTAGTCTATATATATTACTGACATGTATATGTAGTTCCCCATATTGATTATAAGCATTAGGCTTGTGACCTCCAATATTCCAAAATAGAATTGCCAATAAGTGTACTAGAAGCTGTGTGTGTACAGATATGCAGAACACTAAACCTTCATCTCCTTACTTCAGTATTGGCACACATATGGAACTGATGAACCAGTTTCCAGAGCTGAACAATATTGCTATAGAGAATTCAAATTTTAATTTCCAGAGCTTCATGGGCTTTTCCAATGAAAATTTTCTCAGCAAACAAGCACCAGAATTCCCGGAAAATTTGGCCGAAAACTTTCAGGGTATTTTCTATCCTCATGAGAAGAATGGCATGGCAGTTCTGGAGCCGATAGTCTCTGCGAGAATCGATTTCTATGGAAGTAATAAGAGGAAAGTAATGGATGCATCAGAGAGTAGTACTTCTGGAATTTCAACTCCAGCAGTTTCTGAGGATGGTACTAAGAGAAAAAATGTAGGCAACTACTCTCCTCTTTGAATTTTTTTTTTCTCTATGATTTTTATTTTTATTTTTTATTTATGCAGATAATTTTGATTTATAATATATGCTATAATGTTCAATGTTGACAGAGTTCAGGAAGAGGAAAGAGAGTGCAAAGCAATGAGAAGGAAGAGGTTACACAAAAGGAAGTGGTACATGTAAGAGCTAAAAGAGGACAAGCTACTAATAGTCACAGTGTGGCAGAAAGGGTAACTTTTTATTATTTTTCTTATCAATAATGTGATTTCTTTTATATCTAATAGTCATTTTTTTGGTCATTTTTTGAAGTAATTATGGGGGTTATTAAAGGCTTTTGCTTTGTATGATCAGGTTAGAAGAGGAAAAATTAATGATAAACTTAGGTACTTGCAAGACATTGTTCCAGGATGCTACAAGGTAGGAACAATTATATATATATATACATCTTAGGGGATGTCATATCTTCATTTAATTTGTTATTTTTTTCTGTAAATATAAATGTAATTTTTCTCATATTCTCATCCTGATTAATGGCATTGTAGACCATGGGCATGGCAGGAACTTTGGATGAGATAATTAACTATGTTCAATCCTTACAAAATCAGGTTGAGGTGAGTCCACATGAGAAAAAGTACTAAATGTTTTTAAATTAACATAATGAATTGATTAATGGCATTAACAAATCTATTTCCTGGTTTTGCATTCAGTTTCTTTCAATGAAGCTTGCTGCAGCAAGCACATTTTATGACTTCAACTCTGACAGAGATGCTATGGAAATTCAGGATACAGGTGCTGCTTACAAATTGAATATCAAATATAATATATATATATATATATATATATATATATATATATATATATATATATATTATGAGTGCTTTTGGATATATGCATTATGACAATGCATAACATGAACCGCATCCGATGTGGTGTTGGTTTGGGTTGGTTAAGTTTGATGTGATTTTATTCTGAACTGAAATCATGTTTGGTGCATATGATTTTGGTGTGAGAAAAAATAAAGCTGAAAAGTCTTTGGTAGAGTTGGTATGGGCTGAAATTCTGAAATCAAACCATCTTTGGTAACTTGGAATGGTTTGACATTTTATTTATTTATAATAATATTTATATATGTTTTAAAAAATGAAATATATAAATAAAAATACATATAAGGATGCATTTTTTTACAAAAAATATTAATATTGGATAATAATATTTCACCATATTGCAAGAAATATTCAATTGCTTCATATATGTAGTTTAAAATTTTATAATGTTATTCCATTTGAAATTTCAATGTTTTTTTACAATTTAAATGAAACATAATACAACACCCAATGGAATTTTAACTTGCTAACGTAGAAGCATAAATAAAATATTTTTGGAAAAATAAAAGATTCCAGTTAAAACATATATATATTGTATATTTTTCAAAAAATAATAAATATTTTATTTTTCCAAAAATATTTGTTTTCCCGATTATTTTATTTTTTTCAAAATATTTTATTTTTTCGAAATATTTTATTTTTCCATAAATATTTTATTTTTTTGAATATATATATATATATATATATTAAAAAATGGATTGGTTTGGGTTAAACAATGGTACACAAAATAAAATTGGTTTGGATTAAAAAATGGTTTTGGTTTCTATCACACAAAACCAAATCACACAAACCATTTATTGAGATGGTGTGAAAAATGAATTATTTGGTACACCATGATTTATCATTATTAGCTCAAATCATACTAGCCAAACATAGGTTGGATCATATTTTATAACCCAAAATCAAAAATTTTAAACTAAATCCGGGTACCAAACAAGCATGAAGTAGTAGTTGTATATATTATACAATATTCAGATAAAATGAAAGGGTAACATTATCCTTTAATTTCTTTTATTTTTCTCCTTATCTAAAACTAGCCTGAATGTTTTATGTTTGCAGAAGACAAAGGCACATGGAGAGGTTAAACTTTAAAGAGAGGACAAGAAATCACCACCTGCACTCAACTTAAGTTCCTTTGACTTCACTTTTGGCTGCAATACCTGATTGCCATTAACTCATAAAGATGCTCCATTTTCCCTCTACTTTCCAATTTTCAATATCAAATTTTGTTTACTCTTCATGCTACAAATTGAAAATTTCTACCTGTAATAATTCAATTCAACTTTATCTCTAATAAAGCTTAATATTTTTCTTGTTTGGTTCAATTTACTTGATTTGAAATTCTCTAGAACCAAAAATGTTTCCCACCCAATAATGTGTGGATTTATGTTATTACAAAATCTATCATGCCAGTGGTTACAAGGCAGACAAGTATGATCATGATCATATCCAACATGGGTATGTTTTTAGTTGCTTTCATAACAAAGTAAAGTGTGTGTGTAAAGGGGTAATTGGAATTTTAAGTGTAAATTTAAGGGTAATCTCAGTGAAGCTTCAAATAATTCACCTTGACTAATTTGTAATTTCCTATCTTTTATTCTTAATCCTGATATTGTTGAACATATTTGTCACATACATTAATTTTATGTTTGGATAGAGCCATTAAATAAAACAATCATGTTTCAATCCGATGACACAAAAGAATTCACTCATATAACTTTTTCATCTAATATCTTCTATAGCTTGCATTGAGGTTGGCTCTTTTATAAACCACCCCCCAGATGGACTAATAGCTTCTTTTAAGATAATCACATTTTGCTGATTTTATATAAAAGGTCAAATTTGGAAATTGCAGTGAGGAACATATAATTGTGGGGAAAATATATGTATGTGAGGCAGTTGGCAAAACAGCATGGATTAAAGTTGGTGGAACCTACAAATAGATGGATGTATAAAATCTAATGGATGTTTCCAGTTCATGAAGTGAATAATTGAGAGGAGAGAGCTACAATGGTTTAGTTTCATTTACACCTTCAAGATTTGTTTTAATTTCACTCACATTTCTTTAAATTTGAATATTTTTAATTATACCCCCTCATATTTGATATTTTCATCACTTACACTCCATTAATAATGACATCATCCTAACCTTCTTTTATAAATACCTAAATTACCCTCAATGTAAATTGTAGAACTGTTTGGAAACAAGGATATATAATTTTATCAATTTGACCCCCTCCAATAATTTAATAATATAATTTTTTCAAAAAATATATAAAATTCGAAAAAATATATATATTAAAATTTGAAAAATATTATAAATTCGAAAATAAATATAAAATTAAAAAATATATAAATTTCGAAAAAAAAATATTAAATTCAAGACAAATATATAAAATTAAAAAAAATCATATAAAATTCAAATAATATATATTAAATTTCGAAAATAAATATAAAATTCACAAAAAACATAAAAATTTTGAAACAAATATATAAAATTAAAAAAAACATATAAAATTCAAAAATATATATATTAAATTTCGAAAAAAAATATAAATTTCAAAAAAAAATATTAAATTCGAAAATAAATATAAAATTAAAAAAAAAAACATATAAAATTCAAAACCCCCAACACCAACACCAAATATTCACAAACAAATATTTAATTTTTTTGGAAACTAATTTTTTTAATTTGTGAATAAAAATTAAATCCTAAAACCCCCAACCCTACCCCAAATATTTAATTCTTACAAACATATTTAATTTTTTTGAAAACTAATTTTTACAAATAAATATTTAATGAGTTATTTTTAAATTGATTTAAGGGGTGTTTGGTATAAAAATATTTTAAACATTTCACACCATGAGGGGGTGTGAACCGTGTGATTGAAGATTTGCAAACTTGAAGGGATGTAATTGAAGTAAAAGTAAACCTCAGGGGTGTTAAATGAAGATAATCCTAAAAGATTTTAGGCTGATTTTAATTTGAATTTTGTATTGAGAAGAAAAAGTAGGTGCATTGTATTTATGAGAAAATGAGGGAGAGGTGGACAGCTTGAATGCCCCCAAAAGAGGATGGGCCAATGTGGTTTCTTCAAAATGATAATAGTCATGAATGAAACTTATTAATGCACCTTAAAAAGTTTATTTTGCTTCTCTTTCCCACTTGAAGTCCTTTACTTTGACTCCCTTTTGACCATTCTTTTTTATTATTATTTTATTTTATTTTTTTTGCTTGTCTTTTTGAG
Source organism: Cornus suecica (assembly GCA_963922005.1). Classification (NCBI taxonomy): domain Eukaryota; kingdom Viridiplantae; phylum Streptophyta; class Magnoliopsida; order Cornales; family Cornaceae; genus Cornus; species Cornus suecica. The sequence goes on from OY998238.1 coordinate 24,207,730, forward strand.
GATGCATGAACAAGGAGGAAGAGAAAACCCCTCCTACCCCAGTTTGTGTCCCGCACATTAAACTAAATGATTTGAGTCATACATAATTACATAATTGCAATGGAGATTGAGAATCACCTCACATACGGAGCTCATCATTAACCTTTGGAGGTGTTATAAATTGTTAGTTTGTCATTTAATTAAATTTTGTATCACTGTTTAGTGAATTGGATTTGAAAACTCATAACTTAAATTGTAAATTGTATTACTACCAACTATGGATTTTTGCTACCTTTTAAAAAAATAAAAAGTAAAGAAAATAAACCATGGATTTTAGTTTTGCTTTTGATTCAACTATCAAATTCTTGGGATGAATATTCTATTAATCCCAGAAAGAAAGGGCAAAATTTTGAAATTACAATAAAGGTGACAACGACAAGGGTAATCGGGAGCGGAGCCACAAAGTTATTTTTGAGGGGAGGGGCATCCAACACCCTTCTCCTCCTAAGGGTAATAGAATGAATGATCCTCAATCTTATACATTTCTCTTCTCTTCATGTTTATTTTGAAATGAACGTTGTTTAGTTAGTTTATATGACTTCAAATATTGATTCAAGATTCAAGAGTTCTAGTACTATATTATATTCAACAAGAAAAAAAATAAAAAATTATTATTGAGCTGAGCTACCACAATCTTATAGTAGTTGCAATGTTGCATCTTAATTCCTAAATGAGCCAAAACAGAGTGATATGTTCTACCTATTTATTGCCCGCCATTTTCTTTACTTGAATGCCAACTTCGGCTTTAGAAATTGGATTTGAAAAATCTGCCGTTATAACGGCTATTTTGATTTGAAATGAAACATGTTTGGGCCTCTGTTCTTTGGGCCTTAATGTGTTGGGCTCAGCTCTTTTTGGTCCACAGTACTTCTTTGTCATTCGGCCTGTTATTTTTGTTGAACAGCCCAATACTGTACATTTACTACTTTATTTAATATATATTTGCTTAGGGAAAAGCAAAAAGAAAACATAAACTTGTTTAAAAAACTCTTCTTCAATTTAACACCTACCTCATTTAATTGGACCAGAGTGGGTCTGTATGCAACTGATCATTTTAAAAAGGGAAAATATCACTGACCTCCCCTGAGGTATAGCATTATTTCACGGGATATCCATAAGTTTTCGAAATGAGCAGATACCTCCCTTGAGGTTAACTCCGGCTACCAATTTCACCCCCTCCGCCCCAAGTCAATGCTGGTCAACGAAATTTTGGATGACATCACTCTTATTTATGCCCTAAAGTGCCAAAATTACCCCTCTTAACAATGTCAACACAATTTTATATTAAAATATCCTAGATGTAAAGACCAAAATGCCCTTACATGATTCACTATAAAAACACTCCATTTCTCTCAAATTTCTACCAAACTCTCTCTCTCTCTCTAAAGCACCAGATCACTCTCTCTCTCTCTACTGGGTCTCCATATCTCAAGGTACATATTTCATAAACATTTCTTTCAAACATCATACATATGCATAGTTTACATTTACAGTGTATTCATACATATCCAACTTAGTATATTCATAATTTCTTTTTTTTTTTTTTTTTTTTTTGCTGTCTATAACCGAAATAAAAAGAATATCTCAAACAAGTTCTAATACTTCAAGAGGTCGTGCTCGAAGGGGTCTAAGATACAACAATATATATTGTTTGTGCGGTGAAATTGCGGCTATACGGGTTACACTGTCCAACACCCATAATAATAAAGGGAAATTGTATTACTGTTGTGAGCTGGGAAACTGTCCGTCGTGGGATTGGTGCAACCCTATCAGCACAACCGGTTCAGAATTCATGGGAAGTGAAAGTGTTCAATTAAATGAAGAAATTATTCATCTACAACAACAAAATGAAGCTATGGCTAGACAGTTGGCAAACTTTGAAGCACAAAAAGCACAACATAAATTTTATATTTTGTTGTTTGCATCTTTGATATTGTCTTTCTTGGCTCTGTTGAAAAGTTTCATGTAAGCTACTAAGCTACTACTGAATCAATGTTTTCATGTATTGCAAGAACCCTAATTTCCTATCCTAATAAAAGTGCTTCATTGCAAGTTAGAAACTCTATGAATTGTTGCATGCAAGAAACTTCACTTTAAACATACTTCATTACAAAGAGTAATCAACTTGGATCATAACCTTACAACATTCATAAATCAAATAACTTAGAAATAGAGTTTAACTTGTCCAAAAACCCAACCCAATTGTCAACACAACCTTACAATTGGAGCAGAAACCAACTTCTCCAAAAATTTAGAAATAGAGTTTAACTTGTCCAAAAACCTGCATACTATGTGAACATGCAAAAAAAATTATGACTTTTTTTTGTACTAGCCAGATCATTACAAAAAGAAGCCATAATTCATCACTGCTCCATCAAAAACCAAGCCAAAAAATGTTTTCAAAATGGTTGGAACATCATGACAGTTACCACATTGCCTGTGGGAAAAAAAATTAAATAAATAACTGAAGATGCTACCATGACCAGTTAATTAAAGCAAAACAATGTCCAAAAGCTTACCCTATCAGAAGATGTCTCTGCAACAACATTACTTGTTCCAGGAATAGGTTGAGAGCTACTAACACCCCTTCCAGTTATAGCAGACTGAATATGTAAAAAAAATCAGTTAATTTGGATGATTGCAAAAATGGATACATTCTAAAAAAATTACTTCAGCAGATTACAAAAACAAACCTGAGCTATGCTTGAAGTTGCACCAATCTGGGGCTGAGACATGAACACATTCGTAGTTGCATTGGTGGGCTGTGAGCTTCCCCTTTTGAAGTTTTGAGAAGGACAAGTCCTTTTGTTATGTCCAAAACTCTTGCAAATGATGCATCTAATTGTCATTGATCTCCTCATCTCACTTATCCTTGCAACTGGTTCATCAGCCTCTCTTCTTCTAACCTTCTTGGGCCTACCAGGTTTTCTATGAGGTGGAGAAGGTTGAAGAGGATCACCTTGAGCAGGCTGCCATAGCTTATAATCTGGAATTGGATGTATCATTTTTCCATGGGCTTCAAGATAGGCATTTGTTGTAAATTTTCCATCACAATACAGCTCAACATTCATCCTCTTATAAGCCATTGTTGCAGCAGCATGCTTACAAGGGATGCCAGAAATCTGCCAAGCCCTACATATGCAACTCCTAGCACCAAGGTCAATGACTGTTGCCCTCCTTTATCCATTACCTCAAATTCATCCCCTCCAGCAAAGATCATAGAACACTGTCTTGATTGCTCCATTACTTGGTTCAACCTCTTTCTGATATTAGGAGTCACCACTGTTTCCCAACTACATGCCACCTCATACCTCTTTTGAATCCTTCCCATTAATTGCATCCTAATCCACTCTAGCATACCCAAAATGGTATTACCTCTCTGTGCACCCACCCAATTATTAAATGATTCACTTAGATTATTAGTTACACGATCATTCTTCACATTCTCATCAAATGCATGCCTAGACCATGACGCAACTGGGAGCTCCATTAAATGGTTATACCCTTCTTGTGACATATTCCTTATATGTTGCATGACATCTTCAAATTCAGGCATGTTATAGGCTCTTGCAGCCTTCCAAAAGTATTTCCTAATCAACAAACCAGGGTACTTCTTTTTGAAATTATTAAATAAGTGTCTACAACAAAATCTATGGTTTGCAGTAGGGAATATGTCAGACATTGCAAAGTCCAAGCCCTATACAAAGTTAAAACAAAGTTTTAAATATTTCATGAAAATGTTAAAACAGAAAATTAAAAAAATTAAAAAAAAAGAGAGAGAAAAATGTGAACTACCTTTTGTTGATCAGACATGAAAGTCCATTGTATCACATGCAATTCAGTTCCAATCATTGTCTGCAAATGTGTTAGGAAAAAGCCCCAGCTATCTCTTCCTTCACTTGCAACTACAACATATGCCAATGGAAAAAGACCATTGTTTCCATCAAGGGCAGTGGCTCCAAGTAGAACACCTCCATATGGTCCCTTTAAATGACAGCCATCTAGACCAATAAATGGTCTACACCCTTTCTTCAAACCAGTTGCAAGTGCCTCCAAGCAAATGAATATTTTGTTAAACACAGGATTATATATTAGATCTGGCCTACTTCTCTTAATTATAACCAAGCTCCCTGGATTAGTTCTATCAAGCTCAATTGCATATGAGGGCAGCAAGGTAAATGCCTCAGCACGATTACCCTTAAGATAATCAAGTGTCTTCCTCTTGGCCCTATATAATTGCATCCTACTAGGCTCTATTCCATATTCTATTTTCACAGCAGCTTTGAGTGAGCCTATTTTCATTTCAGGATTCTCCCTAATCCTATCAGCAAACTTACTAGCTATCCAGGTTGATATGGCTTCTTTAGATGTGTTTTCCTTCACACAAGTGTGTTCTTTGAATATTTTTTTAATTTGATAAGTTACATTGTCAAAGAGAGGAGAGGCATGAACCCTCCAGTAACAACCAACAATAGCACAATGAACAGTCACTCTTTTTTTTTTTTCATTTTTATCTCTCACAAGTTTGAAACATTCCTGCACTGCATAGTCCCTTAAGACATCCCTAAAATGCTTCACATTTTCAAAAAGATGGCATTTCTCAAGCTTAATTTTCTCACCTTGGAGTCTGTGAAACTCTATCCCATGCAATATTTGCTCAAAGGCTTTACCCCTAGCTCTATCTTCTTTACTAGTCTTACCATCATCACTTGATTCTTCACCACACTCATCTCCAGACCCATAATCAGATAATCCATCATCACTGTTTATTTCAACACCCCTTAAAGGTGTTTCATCTTCTAGTTCAGTGTCACTAGATTCTAGTTCTCCCCATGCTACATCCTCATCACTAAACCCATATATGTAGTCTTCATCTTCAGAATCATCCATATCAGGCCAACCCTTACCATCACTATCCTCAGCCCTCTCCCTAGAGCTCTCACCAACCACCTTCTCTTTACCAACCCTTTGACCACCACCCATGTTACTAACATCTTTATCAACTACAAGACTCTCACCATTTTCATTTACCATGTTTAGAGTTTCAACACTATCTAGAACAACATGAACATGAATAAATCTTTGATAAGGACTTGCATGCAACCTAAAAATATCTAATATGTCACTGTTACTTTGAACAAATTTTTTTTTTCACAACTGTTAGGCAACACACAGTACATGGTAATGGTCACTCCTATCTGTGAAGGTAAATACTCTAAATAGACTTGTAAAACATCATCCATCATATCAATATAACAGTATCTATCAGGATCAACATTGTAAATTGCTTTCTTACTCTTCTTGTAGTACACAATAATATCATGCACGAGATCATCCATCTGTTTAGAAGTCAAACAAGCATATTTAACCATTTTTCACAACCAAAACACATACATAATTATCACTGTTTACTAAACATGCATGACAGAAACAAAAATATCAACCACAAAATGATGCCTATAATACATATCAGAAAGAGAAAGAATCATATCTAAATGTACGATTATATTTGACATGCTTGAACCATTTCTAATTCTTTTTTCCCAAAAAAAAACAAATCAAAGTCACAAGAATAAAGCAAAAAATTCAAAATGTCCACGAAATTGTTAAAAGGCAAAAGATCTGACCACCAAAAACCCTAAAACAACAACAAAAGTGGGCCGAAACTTAAACATTCAAAAAACCCTAAAAATATGATCATATTACACATGCATCATGATATTTTGACAAACCGAAACCCTTAACACAGAAAACCCTAACCCAACAACAAAAAAATCCTAAAAAAGTTTCAAAATCTGATACGTACCTTCACAATAGATAATTTCTTTAGAAATATGCAAAGATCTACAAGAGATAGACGAAAGCCCCAAATTTTTTCTCTACCTCGCTGTGAAAAACACAAATCAACGACCGTCACATGAAGGATTTGAATATCAACGTTCGAAAATCCAAGAAAGAAAATCAGAAATAAAGAAACGAAAACATCTTGGACTGATCATGAAACTTACATCAAGGATTCAATTTTGTTTGTGAGCGAAAAAGAAATGGGTTCGATCAAACATTTGATTCAATTATGTGGATGAGAGAAATGATAGAAGAAGAGAAGATAAGTCCATTTTTTTGGTTTTGCTCTTTTAGAAATGATAGAAGTCTGTATCTTTTTTTGTGCAAAAAGTTGAGTTGACAAGGGTGGCAGGTGAAAAGGCCCTTTAGGGTTTCTCTTCTCGCTCAAACCTATTGAGGGTAGCAAAGTAATTTTGCTTCACAAAATATCTTCACCTAATATTGCTTATTTTATTGGGGAAAATAGGAAGGGCTGCTTTGTAATTTCACCTTTTCGCCGGACCTAAATGGAGCTCCGATCCAACCAAGGGAGGTATCTGATATTTTTGAAAACTTACGGGTATTCATGCAATAATGCTATACCTCAGGGATGGTCAGTAATATTTTCCCTTTTAAAAATGGACATCCAAAGAATTTGAAATAAATGAGTAATTTCACCTGGAATAAATTTCTAGATAATTAATTTGAAAAGAGTTTATAAAAGGATGACAATTTATTTTCATAATTGTTTCGTCAACCTAGAAGCATTACATAATGTCAATTAAGAATTTCAGATTACCTAGAAGTGATATATCTGATTTGTTTATTAACACTTATTTATAAAAAGAAAAAATTATATTATTTAGATTACATATAATTATTAATAAAATAATAAGTACGATTATAAATATATGTTCAAAGTTCAAACCAGCATATTAAATTTCAAATAGAAAATACAAGTTAAACAGACATCGAATTGATAGTATAAATGACACTCAAATTATTAAAAATGGCATTGAACCTGCTTGTTAAACTTGTTTCCTTATATTATATTTTATCTGTCCCAAAATAAATGTCTATTTTTTATATTTTTCTTATCTCAAATAAATATTCATTTATCAATTTAATCTTCAATAATTAAAATTATAAAACATATACACTATAAACCATCACATCACTATAGTAAAATCATAAATAAAGTTTGTATTTCATTCACCAACCCTATAATAAAAGTCATCATTTTTAAAAGGTGGATTCCCAAAAAGGGATATATAATTTGGGAGGAGTAAATTTTAATAATGTGGTGAATAAAATCTCAGATTATTCGAAAATTAAAGTATTAACTATTTAGAATTTTGTAGCTCAGACTCAGAGAAGCCGATACAATGAATAACTGTCACCCAAACAAAATTTGTGGAAATAAAAAGATATTTGTAAAAGAAAGAGAAGTATCAAAAACATTAAAAACAAAATAAAAAAATGTTTTGAACACTGAAAAAATTCACAGTAGAATTGAAAATTCAGTTCTTACAGAAGATGTAAAAAGTTTGTTAGATGTGCTCTACTCTACGGAACTACCCATTCACGGAAGTTGTATGGGTTATATATATATATATATATATATTCAAATCGTCACCCGGCATCAACCTTCTTCTATTCATATCCACGAACGGTCTCATTTACAAGAAGCTGTTGGAGAGATGAGACTGACTCATATTCTTGTTTGAATTTCTAGATTTGGTGATTTGGGTTTGTATACAAAGAGTTCCAATATGCATAATCTCAGGTTTGATTCGTAGAATACTGCTGGGTCGGACAGAAATTTTGATTTCTGAAATTGGGTTTTGAGGTCTCATCACACTCTTTCAGGTAACTGTTTTTCTTTTGTTCTTGGCATATACCCTTATGAAATTTGATGCATGATTGTGAGTAAAAAGGTGTATAGTTGAATAATCTCTGATGGGTTTTAAGAGATGTTGCAAATCTTGAGTTTATCAGCATAAATTTTTTGTACTGGGTTGGTAAAATTGCAATATTTGTAACTTGTATTGTGAATAAGTAGGTAAAGTTGAAACAATTTAACTTTTTTTTATTATTATTATTTTATATTGTAATGGGTTGTATGAGAAGTGAGTAAGGTTGAATTATTGGTTTCTAAATTCAATTTTTTTTTTTGATTTGATGTTTCAAAGAGGGTGGAAATGGAGATTAGTATGGTGAGCAAAACCAGAAGTGTGATTGAAAATCTGGTAAGGGAAAAATCATTCAAATGGTTGATTAAAAACCGGACAATGTTTGGTGAAGAGTTTGAGGAGATGGGGAAGTATCCATCTGCTGGAAGAAATTGGATTACTGAGCTCTCTCCTTTGGCAAATTTAGTGGTTCGTAGATGCTCGAAGTAAGTGAAATCGATCTTTAATATTGCTCACTTGTGTTTCCATTGGTGCTACATTTTGTGTTATACCTCTATTTTGGAACTATATATATCTATATATATAAATATGTATATTCCAATCATAATGGTTACCTTGAGTTAAATTATATACTGTGCCCATGTTTCCTAAACACCATTTCATCACTGCCTTCAGTTTATGTATGCCAAATTTTGCTCATCCTATTCTTATTTTTTGTGTCCTTGTGGACAATAAATCACAAATATTGCAGAATGCTAGGCATTACTACCAGTGAATTTCAAGAAAATTTTAATGCAGAGGCTTCTGATTCTATAAAGCATCCATCCTGTTATGCGCGCAATCTTTTGGAATGCTGTTGCTTCCGGGCTCTTGCTCTGGCTACACAAGTAAAAGGATATCTGAATGATAAGAAGCTCCGACGGCTAATATTTGACATGATGCTTGCTTGGGAGTTTCCATGTGCTTCTAGTGGACCAATTGACAGTGTAAGTTCATTTTTTTTTTCAGTTCTCTTGATGTTATGACAGGGAATCATAGTAAATTTGAAGGAAAAGTTAGATTGGTTCGCCCAGTTTCAGATTTTTGACATATGCTTCTACTGATTGCTTATTTGTTTATTGTTATTGTGTGTGTTGATGTAGATTGGATCACAAATTCATATATATATATATATATATGATTTTTTTATTTGCTTAAAGAAGAACTACTGATTTTTATTATGTTTTTTTTCTAGCTTCTTCTTGAAGTAGCCTTCTCCTATACCATATAATATGTTATTCTCAATGTTTTTGTGCTTTCTGACATTACTTTTTGCTCTTTGATGTTGTCAGTTTGATGGTGTTGATAGTATCGGGCTAGAGGCTTTTTCTAGAATTGCTTCAGCTGTTCCCATTATCTCCAATGTTATTATCAGTGATAATCTTTTTGAAGTGCTTATAGGATCAACGGGTAGTCGGCTTCAGTTCTCTGTCTACGAGAAGTACCTTAATGGATTAGAAAGGTAATTTCTTGCTCCATTTAGTAGTAAGCCTGTGATATGTGGTCATTGTTAAATGTTAATTATAATATCTTTAACATGATATAATTTTTTTATTTAAAGTTAAAATTGTATTTCTTTTCTGATTGTAGCCTTTTAAGATCCAATTTTGATTTTTCAGGAAAGATGAAAGCTCCAATAATAAAGCAAATATGTATTAGATTGTTTTCACTTTTCTAGTTGGATGTATCTTCCTGAACACCCCCCCCCCCCCTCAATAGAAAGGTTCCCTTCCCGTATATAGAATAATACATGATAATCAATTGTTACTATTTGTGTACTTAATCTAATTTTCAGTGGCGCTTGTGAGAAATAAATGTCTTACTGAAGTACATGACACATATGGTCAAACTAATACATGAAATCTTCGGGTAACCTGTCTTATGCAATAGTTATGCTTCAAAATAGGACTACATGTTTTAGCTTCTGTTTTACTATACCTATAAATTGAGGATTGCTCTTCTAAGTTTAAATAAAGAAGTGCATAAGAAATTGAAAGATTAAGCAAATAAAGGACTTGGCATGCTTAGGAACACAAGGCTCTTTCAAGCTGGCAACTGCATGCCAATCTGAAAACTACTACAACCCTTGTTTACTTTGGAGATACACTTGTTGAAACTCGGAAAATGTAAATTCGGGTTTGACAAATCTCAACCACACCTGTTACTTTCACGACAATAAGCATGCATGAGTATACTAGATGTTTTCTTGATCAGGTTTGAGAAAATAACATGAGTATAGTGTATGATTAGATTTTCTGTTTGATGGGTATAAAAGAGATCTACGACTGCTTGTCACTTGTAAGTTTTGGTCTAAATCAAGGTCAGTTCAGCATCAGTAATAATTGAGAGATTGCTGTATTGGATGTATTGACTGAAATGTATCTATGTAGGACTAAGCTATGTTACTGGACCCAGTTATGAGTGTCCTATTTGGGTGTGTATCCGTGTGTGGAACATGTCAAATCCCTAAACAAAAAGACACTGCTTAATATCTATTCTATTTTATTTATGGAGTCAAGTAGTCTATTTATCTAATGTAATGTTCAAATATAAGCTTTGAACTCAATTTAAAGTAATATTGGAATATTATTAAATCATTAAATATGCTTTTTATAGTAGATGTCCAACCAAAAGTGAGTGTCCAACATGGGTATTTCACTACTTCAAAAAAGTCCATGTAACATAGGGACTAAGGACTGTTATTGGGTAAATAACACTTTAACCCCTGTATTATAGGTTGTACGACCCATTGCACTTTGAATACTTTTGTTTAGAGGAGTGTCATTTCAACAGAAAGACATAAGAGAAATTGTGTAGATGCTTTTCAGTTATTGATTTTTTAATTCGTTTTCATTCAAAAATAAAGTTTTTTCTCATGTTCAAAACCGACTTTAAGCATTATATATTATTTGGAATTTTTCTTTTATGTTTTCAAAAATTGATATCTTAGTTTCTTCCTTCAATCTCTTTTCCAGTTTCAAGCTTAAATAATTTATCTAATCATGAAATTATAAATAAGGTCACGTCAATTCAGCTATTTGTTTTTCTGTATTAAAGGGCAATAAGAAAATTGAAGACCCAATCAGAGTCATCTCTCCTTTCAGCATTTCGATCAGCAAGAGGGGAAAAGGTTCTGGAAGTGGAAGGGACAATCACCAGCCAACCGGTTCTTCAACATGTGGGAATTTCTACATGGCCTGGTAGATTCTTGTGATTGTTCAACTCTTTAATATCCAAAATGCTCCTTTTGGATGTGTGTGTGTGTGTGTTTATATATATGCTTAGTTTGATGAAAAGGAGGAGGAGGGGGGTGGTTTGAGTGACATGGTAGAAGCTTAAACTGACAAATGTGAGGAGACTTTTTTGAGTAGGAGACAACCATGTTGTAGCTGTAAACAATCTGAGTGAAGCTACAATTTACAGAGATTATGCTCTACTTGGCTGGTTAAAAGCATTCTGTCAGAATTGCGGTTCTGATAACCTTGGTTTGTGAGCTCAATTTGAGCATGATTAGTTTTCAAACAGTTGTGATCGGACTTGACTCATTCCAATGGAATAGTAACTCAGGTCTCCTGGCATAAGTCAATTGAGTTATTGAGATGTTCTGACGGGAAGGATATGTCGGGATCATAATCATTGTGGTCAAAATAAGATACGGATGTCATGCTTTGCAACTTCTCACAGTAAGAGCAAAAGATGTGAAACTTTTTTCGGTAGTTTTAGTTGTTGCTTTGTTTTGAACCACTGACTAACTTTTCTTCCGTAATCGAATGAATATCAGATCTGAGAAATAGGGAAAGGCATGAAAAACTTAAATTAACAGGATATTCTGCCAAGGGATGCTCTTCAATGTCTCTAATTACAATAATATCAGAGTCACGAGCCTATTATCCTTAACTACTTTGACATGGAACCTACTTGTAACAACTTATGCACAGTTCGTTTGTGTGATGGGTCTAGATTTCATATTGAACTTGGCTTCGTTCATTTAATGAATGAGCTTTGAGCGAGCTGTTAGCAGGACAAGCCTTAACAGCTTGATCATGTTTCAGCTGAGCTTGAGTAGAGCTTGGAGGATTTACAGTCCTACGACTGGATGCTGATAACATCGAGGTTATGTCTGTCCTCCGCCTGCCCTCCTGGCACCCAGCATTAGCAGGACCAACTCTAGATAATGGCATTTTCTCATTGTAACAGATATATCTACATTTGACTGGCCACGATTATTCCTCCCAGAAATTGATTGCAACCTAAATGCATGTGGTAAAAATATAACTTGAAAAAGGGATAAATTGGTTCATTTCTAATTTATGTTTTGTAATTTGCAGGACGATTAGTTCTGACAGATCATGTACTCTACTTCGAAGCTCATCGCGTATTGTCCTATGACACAGCCAAAAGATATGATCTGTCTGATGATTTAAAACAGGTCATTAAACCAGAGTTAACTGGACCACTAGGAACTAGACTTTTTGACAAGGCAGTCCTGTATAATTCAATTTCCTTGTAAGGAGTGAAGCAAATTGATTGCAATATTAATGTCAATTCATAATTTCAGTTCCAAATTTATTACATTTTAAAGTTTACATTATTGTCTTTTTTCCAGAATCTGATATGTTATATATACTATCTTTTCATTTTTTGGCTTCTGCTGTAGATCAGAACCCGTTGTGATGGAGTTCCCTGAACTTAAAGGACATAATCGTCGTGACTATTGGCTAGCCATCATTCGTGAAATACTATATGTCCACAAATTTATGCATAAGTTTCAGATTACAGGAGTTGAACGGGATGAAACACTTTTAAAGGCCATACTTGGAATTCTGCGAGTACAAGCCCTTAAAGAAATAAGTTCTTCTATCCCTCTCTGCTGGGAGTCTCTTCTTATGTTCAATCTCTGTGATAAACTTCCAGGTGGAGACCTAATTCTGGAAACACTTGCAAACATGTCTACCTCAAGGGAATCATACCGGACTAACAATTTTTTTACTAGAGGTGGAATGTATTCAATGCCATCATTGGCCTTGGCTTCTAATTTAGGCTGTGTGTTTGGAATGAGGTCAAATGTTCCCAATGAGACTGGCCTTGTTGTGGGGGAAATTGCAGTAGGAGCGAAGACTCCACTGGAAAGATCAGTTAAAGAGTCGAGAAACAGCTATAAGAAGGTGATGATTGCAGAAGAAACAATTGATGGGGTTAAAGTAGATGGCATTGAGACCAATTTGGTAGTCATGAAGGTGCTGCTACAAATACCATTCATTAATTTTATTTCATTTTTTTTTTTTTTTCAATTCACTTTCGATATTGATAGAATTTTAAGTGATTGAAGTGTCAAACCACAAACCCAATATAGTTGGTGTAGCAAAAAAGGAGATGCTCGAGGAAGCAGCCTTCTAATTGAATAGGTAGAACAAATCCATTACATGAAGAATTTCCACTAGTGGCATTTCATAAACGGTGAATAAAAACAAACGATCGTAATTCTTTTGTTCCAAGTGTTTGGGGTTGGCAACTTGAATTCTGCCGTACTTTACTTTCATCTCAGTAAATCGTGGCTGGAGCCATGAGATTTGTTCTTGGTAGCTTCTAAATATCATGTGTATATGCAGGAGTTGCTATCCCCGTTTACAGAAATTGCAAAGTGGCTTATTTCTCTGGCATATTGGGAAGACCCTTTGAAGTCTATGGCATTCTGCATGTTATGCACATGTGTCATATGCTGGTAAGTGGTTAAATAAGTTTTATTTTCATTTTGGGTGAGTGTTGACTAAATGCAGCATCAAAAGCTTTAATTGTTACTGGTTCTACATGAAAGTAATTCCAGCATTTAGGTTAAGTAGCTGCCATATCTGGTGATTGATTCAAAATATGGCAAGGAAATTGCATTAACTTGTTTTTTGTTTATGGGAGTACATCATAGTTTGGTGAAGTCTGGTTTTCTAACAAGGTCCCACAATTTGGAGTTTGTTCTCATTCTGTCTTTGAGCATTTGATGCAGATCATGCTTTTCTAAATTAGTGTTTTTAATCCTAGTTGTAGAAGTTGAACGGCCTAATCTTTGAATCAATCGTCCAATTTAGGGTCTGCTGTATTTAAAATTTGAGAGATGAAAGTTTTAATTGATCGTGTTATGCAACTTTTCAACTGGCAAAGTTTGAGGGATTCTTGGTGGGAGTTTGGAAGAGATCTTTTATTCTCTTGTTCAATTCATTTTCTGCTACCTGAATTGCCCTCCCCCCTCCCCCCTCCCCTTTCATCCTTTCCTAGTTTAATTACTAAGTCCTCTATCTTACCAATTTGACTTCGTAATTCAACTTTGGAACTCTTAATACTTTCGGTCCAGAATTTTCTGCAACTATTTTTTATGGGGGAGCTAAAGTGACACAGTTGGGACCAAGAAGATACTCTTTCCAGTCCACAAAGCCAGCACTGACCCAAGTTCTCCAGTGCCAGTGGTGTCTATATTAGTTTGGTACTGGAACTTTTACGAATTCCCGTGTTTCAAATTTGTATTTTCAAACAAAAATGGAATTTGGTCAGCTTTGAGTTATTAGGATGAGGGCTGACTTTTTTCTTTAGATAGATGTCTCCTAATGTTTAAAAACTTGAAGTGATTGCCTTCATTTAGAAGATAAGTCTGTGCCATGGGAAAAAGTGAAATCTTGGAGTCCATAAGCATTGCTGCATAAAGCGAGCCTGTCACTGTAGAGAGTTGAGGTCCATGGAAGTTTACCTGTCCACACGCTTGAAGCTTAATTTTATGTCATCTTTTCCATCTTGATGGCAAGTGATGAAGCAATGGTATGATGTAGAATACAAAAATAATGCAAATACGACTTTACAATATAAAACCAATTATTGTTGTCCCACCAATATAGTAAAGTTTATGATTTTCAAGTTTTATGGACCATTTAAACTTTCTTCACATTTATCATTAAGCTCATGTGTGTGTATATAGATATGTACATGTAAGATGTATATATTTATTTTAAGGGAAGTTTGTAAAATGATGATGAGAAGTTTGAACCAAAAAATATATTAAGAACTTGTCCTGCACTTGGGTAATGCCCTTTTTTATTATCTGGATATAGACTTATGATATAAGCATTTGCAGGGGATGGTTGAGCTATGCTTTCGCATTGACATTCATCTTCATGGCTGTGTTTATGGTACTTACTCAGTGCTTCAGTCGAGGAAGGCCTGTTGCTGAATTGAAAGTAATGGTACCTCCAGCTATGAACACTATGGAGCAGCTGTTGGCTCTTCAAAATGCAATTTCACAGGCTGAAGAGCTCATCCAGGACGTAAACATTGTTCTTCTTAAGTTACGCGCCTTACAGTTCTCCCTTTTCCCTCAGGTTTTGTTTACTTGAGCACTTTTTAGCTTGTACGTTTTTCTCATTCATTCTTTCTAGAGGGCATGTGTTATATTTTTTGGTAATTGCTATATATGTATTTTGTATGAGGTGTGAGTCGTGCGACTCCTATGGTCATTATTAGCTGCACCACACCACATAGTACAATAGGTGGTTTTGTACTCTTCGGCTAACCAAATTGAAATAAAAAGCATATATGCATGTGTGCGCTTTTCAGCCAATCACAAAGCATTTTCTGCTGTATGTAATCACCAACCTTTTAAAATGATTGATGCCTAGAAAATAAGATTGTATTTTAAAAATGCCGTGGGTGCTTCCATGGCTACTGAAGCATTGCTAGATGGTACACCATGCGTGCCTGGTCTCAAAATTCAGTAGTTTGTGCACGCTACGTATTATATTGGTAACACTGGGTTTTTTTTTATTTTTATGTCCAGGCAAGTCAGAAATCTGCAGTTGCTCTTCTTATCATTGGCTTGATTATGATTTTTGTACCAGTGATGTAACACCCCGTGTTATTTTCCTTTTTCCTGAAATTATATTTAATTTAATTTCGATAATGACGTCACTTGTTATTGACGTATTGTTTATTCTTGGTATTGGGTACCTGTAAATTTTTCGCGTTTAGTTTTAAAAGTCGACTGGATGACTTTACGTTTTCTCCTGGACGACTACGCGAATTATCGTTATCGATTACACGGTCTCGTTTCGACGTTAGTTTATTCGACGTTTAATGATTAGCGTTTCAATTGGATGACGACACATTTTAATTGGTCGGGCTTGTTTAAGTGTTCCGACGTTTGGGTTTCTACCCCGATATATTTTATTGGGCGTCCCGTTATTATTTTGGACTTACGAGATTATGTTTGGACGTTCCCGGTATTTATTGGGATTTATCGTATATATATATATTTAATTGTAATTATATATATATAGTTTTGGGGGTTATTTCGTAATTATAGATAAATAGAGGGCTAGTATTGTAATTTGGGAAGCTATTGTCACATTTATTTCTTTTGGTCACATGGCATGTCACATGAGCCTATTGACAATTAGGTTGTACAAAATTCAATTTTAGGATATATATATATATATTAAATAAATATGATATATGTATATGTATACGTGCATCTTCTCCTACACTACTGCTGAATGACCACTTCTTTCCTCCTTCTCCACGACGGAACCACCTCTTCTCCTCTCTTCATGCACGGCTGATGCGGCAGCACCTCTCTACCTCCATGATCGCCGGCAAGAGAGTCGGCTGAAAGGGTGGTCGCTAGCGGGCGGCAACACGCAGAGTCGCCGGACTGTGAGAGCTGCGGCTGGAGCAGGGCTGTGGACGGCGGCGGTTCGCGGTGGTCGGCGAGGCTAGCAGGTGGTGGTCGCGCACGGCGGCGCAGGGCGGCGTCGGTGGTGGCGCAAGGGACGGCCAGCGCAGAGACGCGCG
Source organism: Cornus suecica (assembly GCA_963922005.1). Lineage (NCBI taxonomy): Eukaryota > Viridiplantae > Streptophyta > Magnoliopsida > Cornales > Cornaceae > Cornus > Cornus suecica. Next base: position 24,224,370 of record OY998238.1, read on the forward strand.
TGAGCAGGGACGTGTCCGGTTGGGCTTCGGCCAATTTTTCGGCGACCTTCCGGTGATCGGTTTGAGCCGATTTTCGGTGAGTAGCTCCGTATATACATGGTATTCGATATATATTAATTTCATGATTTTAGGATTAACGATTTGTCCGGAAATCGCAATTATAGGTTATAGTTTTCGTTTGGGGTATTTTAGATTTAACCCAATTAATTAACCAAATATTAATGGGCTTCGTATATATCGTATAGGTTGTCGAGACGGACATTTCGATATATTCGAAATAATTATCGGACGAATTTGGTCGGCGGGCTTCGTGTTCGGGCGCCGGTACTGTGCTGTTTGGACTGTTCGGTAACGTATAAATTAGGTGGGAAACTTTATTTCTCACTCCGCATTATTGAAGTAGTTTAGGGGTGCAAAACCCTTATTTAATTTATTATAGATATATTAAATTGCTAGTTTAAATATCTATAAATTGTTTAGGATCAGAATGTGGCTTAGGAATTAATTTAAGAAAATCTATTAAATTATTCCTATATGATTAAATAATATTCTTATTTAAATTAAATAAGAATAGACGGCTTAGAAAACCCTTACGAATTTAAATGGGTTAGTATAGAGATTCGTAAAGCTTAGACGATGTGCTAGGTTCTTTTTGGAATACGTGAAATAATTGTTTAAATCATTTTGAAAAGGCATATTAATTGAAAATGAGATATTTTCTAAAGAATTAAAAAGAAAATATATTTTTGGAGAACATGAATTATATATGAAATTGTTTTCATATAGTTTAAATGCTTTATTGTATTTTTAAAAGCATGTAAAGAGATTTGAGAATTTTTGTTGATATTATCATGTGGATAATTACATAAATATGATGCATGATATATTTATGTTGAGATGTGATTTGATTGTACACCATGTCGTGTGAGCACATGGGTGTTGGTGCGTGTAGTGCACGGTTTCACCATTGACAGAGAGAGTTCATTTGGTGTGGTCTACTTCATTTCGTGTGGTTTATGAGTAGACGTTTGTGTCGGATCATCACAACAACTGGCCAGGAGGTATCACGTCTACGGAACTAAAAAGCCGACAAATGTGAGTTAGGAGTCCAGGTAGAGGCTCATGTTCTTGACTCAAGGGTAGTCATGGCGTACGGAGTTGCAAGTTGGGCTCTCGTACAACCGTCTTCCTTGTTGAAGTGATAAAGAGAAAAATCACTTGGGAAAGGTCGGTGTGGTAACTCTACACTATGATGAGTGGACAGAGTTTGTATCCGTTGCCCTTGGGAAGGGTGTGTTGTGTGTGAGTATCACGTGGGGTGTTGAGTCACATTACACTGCACACTGTTTATGTGATCTCGTTTAACATGTATATGTGCTATATTACATGTGATGTTGGAGCATGCTAGTTATGAATATTGTGAATTAAATTCATATTTTATAAATGCTCAGATGAAAATGAATAATGTGAAACAAGCCTTTAAATGAGAAAATCATTATAGTATAAATGAAACATATAATCTTTATACTTGTGTTATATGCTTTTATGCCTTTGAGGGAGGTTAAGTGTATTGACGTAGTAATCTCTGTGAGTAGTTGAGGCTACTGGTGGATGTGGAGTTGATTTTGATTTGTGGCCTTAGAGAGGACTGTTAATTGTTTTGTGGTTGTAGTTAGTTGTGTGATACCTTTAGAGATTTGAGGTCAGTGATTGACTTAGTATCAATTGTGATTGAGGCCTTAGATAAGGCGGTTGATGTGATTGTGGTCTTAGTGGATGTGGTAGTATAGACCTTTAAGTGTTTTTCATTCTTTTGAGGAATGGGTAGAGGTTATGATTGAAGTAATTTCATTAAGTACTTAGGGTACTGTAGCGTGGTTTCTAGTGCTTAGTTCATTCCCCTAAGCATTTCTTGTACAGTGTTTATACACTAGTACGTGGCCTTTGACTTACATGTCATTCCTTGACTCGTTGGTTACGGCGTGGTGCCGAACCTCTTCCATGTGTTGTCGTTTGGTTTCGTGAGGTTGGGAACAGACAGTTGTGTTCCGTGAAACCAATGTAGTACTCTTCCTTTACCGTCCTCTCGGACATTATAGGAATCCATAGAGTTGTGTTTTCTCTTATTGGCTGTCATTTCGAAAACGGTGTTTCCTAAGTTTTGAAGTAAACTCTTGTATTTAAAAGGAAAAACCCGTTTTCGCCTACCCCCGTATAAATGAAAAGTTTTAATACTTATAAAATGATCTTGTGATCTTCTTTGAAATGATTTTCAACTTGTAAAAGCCAGTGATGGCAACTGACGGAGACCGGGGGCAAGACGGTCATTTTTACTATGTGGTTCTTAAAAGTAAAACCATTTTATTATTTTCTTGGGATTCCGAGATTTCGAGACTTCTTTCTCAATATCTTATCTTGTAGAGTTTTGAAAGGTGTTCCATTGTTTCACCTTTGTTTCCTATCATGCTAAGTCTCGGATTGAGGCTTGTTGTTGTTCAGTGCACACATATAGTGTTGCCTTTCCCTTTTCTGGGTTGTTGGTATCACCACCTAGGTGATATGAGTTTTTCTTACGTTAGGGGCACGGATACCAAAGGGATTGGTTCGAGTTTGAAAACCTTTTTCTTAAAAACTATTGAATCTCTGGGATTCATCTTTTTATTACTTCCACTCTCGGCCATTCGTTTTTGGTTTCCTTATTCCCTCTTGGTGTTCTTTCCTTGTTCACTTGTGGTGTTTTAACCTTGACATTGTTGTCTCGGTTATCTGTTGGTTTAGCATTGGGAAGTCTTTTCCTTTGCTTTGTTTCGGTGACCATTGGGTGGTCGTTCTGGTGAGTTGAGTCCGTGTACTCTAGTGATTTGATTGGGTGGTCTTCCTCGCCTACAGTGAGAGTGTTAGTGATGTGATTGACCCTATTGGTGATAGTATTATGAGGTCGATATGATTTATGATATGGTGATATGATTGAGGTTTGTTATATATATATATATATATATATATATATATATATATTGTACATTTACAATATATATATATAGATGACGGTCGTGTTAGTACGCAAGGACGTGAGTACTTTTCCTCCTGTGTATCGGGGAGTGAGTTATGAGTATTCCTTGGTACTAGTGGTGGATTTTGATCCCTGTGGATATTAGAGGTGAGTGTGTTTCCCCTCTGTTTAGATTTTCTGGTTAGCATTGTGAGCGCTGGATGATTGGTTAGATTTGACCTTAGTGTCGTGTACGTTGGTGAGAGTAGTGTAGACTACTGGTGTTGGGTACTTGGAGTACGAGTCTTAGAGACTCATGTTGTGTATTTATATATATATATATGTGTAGATATATATATATATATATATATTCCCTATATACTTATGTATACTCGTTTACGATAGTATATGAGCGTGTGACTTGGGTTTGCATGGATGGGACTAGTTGGGCTATATTTATATCTTATTAGACGGTTTGGCTTTACTTAAACTATCAGAGGATGTGGTAGTTAGGATATCTTTTCCCACTGAGCTTATTTGCTCACGGAGGGAATTTCATTGGCCCCCCCCTGGTATTCCACGCCAGGTTGCAGGAATTATACGGCTATGGGCAGGATGCAGTGCAACGGCAGTTTCCTTGGTTTCCTTGTTACAGGTTTTGGAGTTGCGTTGGGTGATGCGGTTACGGTTGCAGCACGACTGGGTTTGGGGACGATAGGTATCCGCTTTCAGTTTCTCTACCCATTGTTATGGGATTGTTATGTATTCTCTTTTGGGAGCCAGTCTGTTGGCATATCCCTATTGATGTATTCTTTACTTTCCTGTATTTATTCTTTCAGGATGTATTGTATTTATTCTGTACAGTTGACGCTTTTCTGTATTCTTATTCGAGCATTTGTGGCTCTGTTGATATTAGAGGGTTTGGAGGGGTTTTGGTTTCTTTCCACTACCTCGGCCCTATTAGGATTGATGAATGTGGGGCTTGGAAGCCATTGTGATTATTGAATTGCTTTGGGCAGGTTATTGTGTTGTGTTTGGTTGTCCGGATGTTCCATTTACAAACGGAACTCTGCCGGATTTTCGTTAGATTCCGCTGCTTAGTTTTATTGGTCATTTGGGTATGGAATATACCATTTCTATCATTAACCCATGTGTTTTCTTGGTTAATGATGTCTTAGTTGGTCATTCGTATTAAGGATCACATCTTGGATACCTTGGATGTCCCAGTTCGGGTGTCTGTTGGTATCTAAGGATACTCTTGTGTTTCTAGTATTCGTGTTGGCATGGAGTATATTCTTATTGTTATTCCATGTACCTCTTTCTTATTGTTGACTCTAGTAGTCGCTTGGTTTGCGTCACCCTTTAGGGGCGTGACAGCATGGTATCTGGGCATTCATTGCAACCCTTTGTGGGTGTTTGATGACTGAATGTCTTTTGGTTCTCGTTTCTTTTTATTTCCGCAATCACTCCCTTAGCTCTTAGGCTCGGGTTTCGGAGTCCTAGGAATTCGGGGCGTGACAAGTGAAGTACATAACTCTACTAGTCTTTTTGGAGGCATTTACAATGTACTCGCCTCCGAGGAAAGCAAGCACAGAAAGATGGGCGAGAAGATACAGAGAATGGTGGTTCAGTGTACCAGCAGCTCTTGTTGTTCTAGAAAGGGTAAAAGAAAACAAAAAGAACAGGTGATTTAATTTACTTGTTATTTTCCACATGTTTGCTGTGCTATGATATATATTCGTAATACCATCGAAGAGTCATCAACTTAGTGTAAATCTGTACAATTGTTACGAAAATACAAAGTGATATTTGTGCTTTCATGTTTATGAATTTCATGAATATATGCATCAGCTTCGCGTTACGGTATTTTCCTTCTAAATTATGGATCTATGACAGGAAATTCTAGTCACGCTGTCTCCCATTTTTCTCTCTGTTTTGCTACCCTTGTTTGTACTGGAACCATATTTTTAATAGCAACATGACCAGTTCACACTTAACAGTATATTTTATGCATTTTTCTTCTCAAATCATGTGTCTTAGAGCAATATTGAATTTTTTATTCGGTAACCGTGGTATCCGGGCCAACTTACTTGCACCTCGACTAATTCCCGGGAGTCCTGAAGTTAACGACCGGATAAAATTCCAGTTATCCAAACAGAATTGTAGTCAGCGAGAATCGAACTTGGGACCTAATGCTTCTTGAGAAATTAGGTCCCTGCCCAATTGCGCCACCCATTCGGGTTAACATTATTGAATTATTTGAATTATTTGAATTCATGTTACTTTATTGTGAAACTAAAAAGAGTACTAGGACTCATGTCACTTGATGAATACATTTGGGACCACTTTCTAAACCCTGATCGCTGTGAACTGTGGTTTTGTGAGTAGATATTATGATTCTAGACTTCCAAGGAGAAATACTATTATATTGGTGTACCACATTCTTGAAACTGAAGAAGCAAAGAGTTGAGATCTAAGAAGCATGGACACTTTGTCTAGGGTCGCCGTACCCGTGTCGGACACGCGGATACACCAAAAATATGTCTGACACGTCAAATGGTGTGTCCTGAATTTTTTAAAATTGGACACACGGAGGACACGCCCGTGTTCAAGTGTCGGACACGCGGTTGGTCGGTTGATTCTGTTACAGTAGAAAATAAAGAAGAGAATAAATAGATGAATGAATATTGTATTCTATATATTGAAGTATATGATTACAATAAGGCTAACACCTATATAGAGAGGATAATGTGTGAAGAACAAGTCAACTTGGAGTAGGGAACAAGCCAATACAAATTAGGGTAAATACAAAGTGGGCTAGGATTATAAATACAAGGTGGGCTAGGATTATCTACATGGGCCTAAGCCCTAATATATTCTAATAGATTTTATGAAAGATAGAGAACTTATGGAAGAGTAACTAGTGGTTTATTGAGCCATCAGATCGAGTTTTAATTTTGTAAACCCATTTACATCCAACAACAGTCTTCCCTGGTGGAAGAGTAACTAAGTCCCATGTATGAGCTTTGTCAAGAGCTTGTAATTCCTCAGTCATAGCTTGTTGCCAATGAGGATTAGAACTTGCTTCTTTATAGGATGATGGTTTATGATGAGAGAATATAGTGGAGTAACAATGATAATCACGAAGATGATGTGGAAGTTCTCTTACCCGAGTAGATTGACGAGTAGTGACAAGAGGAGGCGAAACAATAGTGTCCTGAACAGAGACTTCAATGACAGGATCATCAGACGAGGCAGTCTCATTAAGATAAACTATAGTAAGAGCCTAGGAGCTGGTCCATCAGGGGCAGTGGGCAGAGATGTAGTATTTGAAATGACTATGGATAAATCAGGTTCAGTGGTTGATTCAGTGTCAGACTCGGATGGAAAAAGACTAAGACTAAGGGAAAAATGGAGGAACAGAAGATGGTGTGAAGTTAAACTTGGAAAGAGAAGAGAACATTTTATGTTCCCAAAAGATGACATGACGAAAGATGCGAAGACGTTTAGAAATATGATCCCAACACCTATACCCTTTATGTTCAATTCCATATCCCAAAAAATAACATAGACGATGCCGAGGTTCAAGTTTGGAATGTTCATGTGGCTGAAATAAGACAAAACAAACACAACCAAAAACCTTAAGGAGATTGTAGTTAGAAAAGGTACCATACAATCGTTCATAAGGAGTTTGGTTATTAATGTTAGGCATGGGAATGCGGTTTATAGTGTAAACAACCGTGAGAGCAGCTTCTCCCTAAAAACGTTCAGGATAAGAACTGTCGATAAGAAGAGTACGAACAATATCTAAGATATGACGATGTTTACATTCAGGACGTCCATTTTGTTGAGATGTGTCAGGACAAGATTACTGAGACAGTGCCCTGTTGACAAAGGAATTTTAGAAAATTTGTTTCGCTATACTCCATGGCATTGTCAACACGAAAAATTTTGATGGGGCGAAAGAATTGAGTTTGGACCATATGGGCAAAATCATAATATATCTAAGGAAATTCAGAGTGATTTTTCATGAGAAAAATCCAAGTGAAATGAGTGTAATCATCAATAAAAATGACAAAATATTTGGAACCCCCCATTGTGTTATGAATAGAAGGACCCCAAACATCAGAGTGTATAAGATCAAATGGAGCAATTGAATGAGAAATACTTTTATTGAAAAATTTTGCTTCTTGTTTTTCTAATTGACATGATAAACTAGTAATAGTATCAGGTTTAACATTTCCAAGTTTACTAGTTGATATTAAAGAGCGAAGTCTATCAACAGACACATGTCCTAACCTAGAATGCTATAAGTTGAAAGGAGAAGAAGAAGACGTATCAGCAACTATAGAACTAAAATAATTATGTGGAATGTGAAGATGGATGAGCTCATGCGCCCAACCTTACGGCCTATCCCAATGATCTATCCTGTCTTCAGATCTTGCACATGACAACCAAAAGACGTAAAATGATTTTTAGTCCAAGATCACATAACTGACCAACATAGATAAAATTGATAGTCAACTTTGGAATATGTAAGGCATCAGGAAGTGATAGATTTAATGTAAATACAAAACCTATATGACTAACAGGTAATTGAGATCCATCAGCAGTGTTAATTGATGACGAATGAGAAATAGTACTTTTAGACTGAAAAATTGATTAATCAACAGTCATATGGTTACAACATCCAGAATCAAAGAACCAAGAATTACATGTGGTGATAGATATAACATTACCAGAAGGGGATAAAATCTGTTTGAGTAGAGTAACAAGGTCATTTGTGGAGACAGCTGGATTGACACCTTCTAAAGGATAAGACTCCTCCATAGTGGCGGCAGTGATAGACTTAGATGACTGAAATTGTTTGGCTGGAGCTCCATGAGATGAGTTTGTGCGAGATTGCTTGTAGGGATTCTTGAAGCAATCATTCTGATAGTGTCTAGGCCCTTTCCTGCGACAATATTTTCAAATTCGAATTGGACAATTCAGGAGAGCATGAGTGCTTTGATGGCAATAGGAACATGTCTGCTGAGAAGATGATTCACCAAATTTGGGATGAGCAACAAGAATGACATCAGTAGTATGAGATTTGGTTCAAAGTCTGGTTTCTTCAAAGAAAAACTCAAGAATGACACTTTCTAGTGAGAGTAAAGGACTTTTGTGTAGAAAAGAGACTCAAACTGATTCGAACCGATCATGAAGAGCCATTAGAAGTGTTACAACACGTTGGTCTCGAAAGGCGATGAATTTCTCGGCATTAGAAGAACAGTCCCAAATTGGTTTAGTAAGCGCAAGTTGATCCCAAATAGCACAGACTCCTGACACAAAATCATTAATAGACTGACCTAGTTGTTGATTCTTAACATGAAGATTGGTCAGAAGTTGATATTGATGAGCAAGGTCTGTGGTGGTGTATCGACTCCTGAGAAAATCCCAAACTTCTTTAGTGGTAGTGAAACGACCAAACTGTTGATGAATTGACGGAACTGATGTGGTTCGAAACTAGGTGATCATTTGGTCATTCTTGTTATCCCAGTCATCTAGGCGTTCCACAAACTTGTCATTAGTTTCAGTAGTTTCTCGGCACGGTGTGGTAACATCACCAGTAATTAGTCGCCAAAATAAATGAGGAAATTGGTCATGGCTTGAGCCCAAAGGATGTAGTTTGGGCCATTGAGAATGGTAAAGATCGGATGAGAAACTTCGGAACGTTCCATAGTAATGGAAGAAAAGCTTGCGAGTTGATTGAGGAAGAGGTGACGAGTTTCAGCAGAAACTAAATCAGGAGTCGAGGTCGAGTTCTCGAGGTAGAAGTCGATTTCTAATACTGGATTGATTTGCAGTGGCGGACGCCGACAGAGGCACAAACGAAGCCGAGGATGCTAGTGGAACACGATGCGGAGAGCGAACATCAGAGGCGGAGGGCGGAGAGCAGACGACACGGACAACGGGCGACGGCGCAGTGGTTTGGTGATGGTTTGCTCGGAACTTAGATGTAGAGAGACAGAGAAGGAGCTTGAATGAATAATGATGATGGTGAGATCACTCTAGCTCTGATACCATGTTAACAGTAGAAAATAAAGAAGAGAATAAATAGATTAATGAATATTGTATTATGTATATTGAAGTATATGATTACAATAGGGCTAACATCTATATATAGAGGAGAATGTGTGAAGAACAAGTTAACTTGGAGTAGGGAACTAGCCAATACAAATTAGGGTAAATACAAGGTGGGCTAGGATTATCTAGATGGGCCTAAGCCGTAATATATTATAACATATTTCATAAAAGATAGAGAACTTATGGAACCGCTAATTTGGTGGATCACTTATAGAACTTGAACACTCATAATATAGTATTTGGCTTTGAAGATATTTGGACATCTCTATTCCTCCTCATTTTGTGAGGGGAATTGGAGAACCTATTCATTTATCCACTATATAGAGAGGAATAATATATCACCATAACGAGCTAAAGATTTAGTATTTGTATATTCCAATCTTTGTCTTCGATCAAGAATTTTTTTTATAATATAACGAGGGAGAGACTAAGATATCAGATGTTGGAGGAGATGCATTTGATTCCTTGGATAGTAGTGGAATGAAGAATTTTGAACATATCAAACAGTTCATTTAACCTATTTATTTATTTTTGTTTATAAATTTATTGATTATTATTGTTTAAGTGATAAATGAAGTATTTGTGCAATATAATATGTATATATAAAAAAAATGTTTTTTTATAGACGTGTCGTGTTCTACTTTTTTGGAATTTGTCGTGTGCCGTGTCCGTGTCGTGTCGTGTTCGTGTCTCGTTTCCGTGCTTCATAGGTTGAGATATTCCACACAAGCCACTTTCCATACTTGATCATAACCAAACATGATACTCCCTCAGTCCCAATTTAAGTGTTCACATTCACTATTCAACCCATTCCAAAATAAGAAAAGTCAATGTCACTTTATTTGGTCAATTTACCAATTTACCCTTCAATCATTCAAATTATAAAATATTTAAACTACAAACATCACATCACTTGGTGGGATCAAGGGTAAAATTGATTTTTTTATTCACTATCATGCCAATAAAAGTCATCATCTCAAAAAGTTAGATTTTCCAAAATGGACACTTAAATTGGGACGGAGAGAGTATTTAGAAACAAAATTTAATGAATGGAAAAAATTGTAAATACATATCAAAAAATATGTCACAAACATAGAATATAACTAAGAGGCTGTTTGGTAGATGGTTTGGGGTGAGAATTTTTGGTTTTGGGTTGTGAAAAAGGTGAACAATAGCAACCATACCATGTTTGGCTCATTTGGTTTTTGGGCTAACAGTGTTTTTTTGGTGTACCAAATGAGGTGTTTTTCAAACTATCTCTTGACATGGTTTTGCATGGTTTTATTACTGTTGAACCAAACCAAAACCATTTTCCAAACCATCTCTTGGCCCAACCATATACATATATATTTATTTAATTAAATTTTTTATTTAATTAAATTAAAGAACTAAATAAAAGTTACCAAACAATAGAATATAATTAATAATTAATAATAAATAAATAAATATTGAGTAATAAATATTTAAAAATAATAAATAAAGTAAAACCAAATAATTAATAAACAAAAATATTATGAATAAATAATTAATAATAAATTAATAAATATTTAAAAATAGTAAATTGGTAAAAAAAACATTTAAATTTCAAATGGAAAAAGATTGAATAATTCTTGCAATATGGTGAAATATTATTATCCAATATTAATATTTTTTGTAAAAACAAAATTCATCATGAATGTATTTTTATTTATATATTTCATTTTTTAAAACATATATATTTACAAAATATTATTATAAATAAATAAAATGTCAAACCATTTCAAGTTATCTAACATGGTTTGGTTTCAGAATTTCAGCCCATACTAACTCTACCAAACATTGTTTGGTTTTTCAGCTTTACTTTTTCTCACACCAAAATTATCTGCACCAAACATGGTTTCAGTTCAGAATAAAATCACACCAAACCCAACTCAACCCAACCCAACCCAAAACCAAAAACCAACACCGCACCGATTGCCAAACAGGCACTAAGAAAACTAATTCTATAAAAAAAGACACAATATGTCTGTTTGGTTAGTGATCTTGTCTTAGATTTTTTGGTCTTGTCTTACATTTTTTAGACCTGACCATGTTTGGTAAGGTTAGTCTAAAAAATGCAAGACAATACCACCAAGACCAAAAATCCCTTTTTCAAAACCAACAAAATGTTGGTTTTGTCTTTACTTACACCGGCACCACCCACCCACCACCACCATCACCGCAACACACCACCCACCACAACAACCCCCTGCAAAATCCTTTATTTATTTTTAAAAAAGAACAAATATAAATCGGGAGCTTTAATAATTGTGTGTGTATATATATATGTATATATATATATATTCAATAATATTTGGAATCAGACCAAACCGCTAACCAAACAGAATTTCAGATCAGCGATAAGACAAGAGCAGAGCAGACCGCTTTCCAAACAAGCCTTATGCAAACTTAGTCGCAAAAAGATTCTATCAGCTGTTTGCATTTTGTTTCGGAGAAATGAAAGAGAAATTCACTATTATTTAATCCATATGTATATCAATATAGTATATATAATTTATTAGTATACAAACAAATAATTATCCTTACCAAAATTCAAACAAAATCTCGAAACTCTTCCATTGGTTCCAACGTGGAAGGCATGACAGAGCTTCCCATATTAGGAGGCATAAAAAACAAGGACCCTGTATAGTTAGAATAATGGTGGACTAGAGCCTAATAAATTTGCATGACTTCTGGGTATGAAATGTGGGGTATTATTGAAGCATGGATAAAGAGTATCATACAATGTTGGCATCAAACACGAATTCACTTTTACATTATCACCACCATCACCTACATTGATGCAATTCTCCCCCGTCACCGCGTACGACTCCTCGTTATCATCGTCACCGGGAATGACAAATTCTTTATCAGTTTTCTCCGGAGGATTGTCGGTGTTGTCAGAGGTGGAGAGGCTGGTTAGCTTCTGCACCAATGTCATGAAGTCGCGTGGATTGGTGTGGATGATTTTTGGAGAATGTGTGTAAATGATAACTGGGTGGCTCTGGTGAAACTTGGCAGATTTGTGGATGATGTGAAATTTAGAGTAACCCAAAAGATAGATTAACCCAAATCAAATTTTACTCGCAAGTATACGAATCATAGTTGTAAAGAGTACAAGTATTGTGAGGTCATTCCCACGAGGATTGATTAAGACAAATTAAATCTAAAAACTATTATCTAACTAATTCAACAAATTATTAATGATTGTGAAAAAAAAATAAGAATAATTGCAAAAGATATGAAAGAACAATGATAAAGAAAATACCAAAGCTTCGATTCCACCACCAATCAAAACAATTCCGATTTTCAATTGAAATTCTTAAATATCCAAATAATATTCACACATCCAATAAAAATAAGTAGAATCAAATATATGGATGGCCTATTCGTGTTAAGGCATAGGTTCAATCAAATATTTATTATTTTGTTCATGAATAATAAACACCTAATTGAAAGAAAGTGCAAATCCTAACTATCTATCCGTGGTCAGGCATAAACAGTTATTCATTACTTTCTTCTTCTTAAATTGCCAAATAAGATTACTAGTTCATGGTCAGACACTAGTAACCTATATGCTAGAATTCTAATACATTCGATTAGGGTCTTGATTAAAACACATAAAATCGAAAGTATAGGAAAACATCAAAATACTAGAAGAAGAATTTATTAAATGAAATATTCAATTATTCAATTAAGAATCATGGAATTGTACATGAAAAGGGCTTCCTCTCAGCTTTGGTTGAGAGAATTAGCTAGACATAAAGAATAAAATAATAAAACAACAACCAAACCGAAATTGAAGATGGAAGAACGTCTTTGTTTTCTCCGTGAATTGCACCAGTCTTCTCTTCTGTTCCTTTGGCTCTTGATGAGCCTTTGTGCATCCATATATGCCCTATTTATAGGGGTCCTCAAGGTTTCATCTAGGAAAGTAAATAAGAGAATACAATATTCTCATATTTCTTTTCCTAATTGGTGATATCTTGCAGCCCACTTTTGACCAATTTGGAGAGTAAATTTGGAAGATATTGGTGAGATACTCTTTTCTTGTTAATCAAGTTTTCTTCCCACATCCCTTGATTTCATTCCATTCTGATCGTTCCTTCAAAATCTGTGATTATATTACCAAGTTGATGCTGATTTTCACACAAAATAGTATATCAGATTTAAAATGTCTTTTTCGCCCTCTAAACCTCAGAATTAGGGTTTCTATGTGAAATACCAATATTCTTTAAATTGAATCAGCTTTCTAGGAACACTGGGCTCACACAAATCCGAACAACGGGCTGAAATATATGGCCCAAATACTAAGACGTGGTCTAAACAGATTTTGGGCTTGTTTAGATGGATTTAACCCATTTGTACCAGAAATCACCAATAACCTATAAAAATATAAAAACACAAATATTAATTAAAATAATTTAAAATAAATGACTAAAAAATATATTTTTGGAAGTTAATCGTGTATGAATTATGCACTTATCAGTGGATACAATGCGAATCTTTGTTTATCTTCGGATGAGATGGGTAAAAATTGTTATTGAGGTGGTTTGATCGGCTCATTCTAAATGTGATGTACCTAGAAGAAAATGGACAACTCTAAAAAGTTGTATATACAATAGATATACTAATAGGCAAATGAGATGAGAAGTCCTATATATAGGAACATGGGTTCCTATCTGTTGCAGATTGAGATTGATTGGAGTTAACTCAAGGTTTACACGGGAAGTTTGATCTACCTTTCATCCTACTCACACGTGAATGATCGCGAGTTTCCTATAAAATTAATCAACGAATTGTTTTATAAAATTAATCAGCGAATAAAATAATTTATTTACAGTAGATAATAAGAAATCACAACGGCGACAAATGTGAGAGTAGAAAGTTACAGCTGTAAGAGATGTGAGAGTAGAAGTCTGATAGAAATAGGTAATCACGTGGTGGGTAGATGGATGTCGTTAAGAGAATACAAATTTAGCGGTAAAAAAGAGGGAAGATTATAAATTAGGGACCATTCCTAAACTTAATTAATAGATAGGGATCATAAATTTTTAAAAAGATGGGAATGAACCAAACCTAAACTTAATTGCTACTAAGAGACCATTTAATGTAAGTTTACTAAATTATCTTTCTTCTCCCAAAAACTCTATATAACTATACATACAAATCTATATATATATATGTACATATAAACCCATATATATATCATCTGCCACCATCGCCATCTTCAACTTCACCACCACCACCATCTTCAACCTTAATTAATTTGTATCCATTCCATTCTATTACTAGATTTAGACGAAAAATCTCAAATTAAAACTAGTTAGAGTTTGAACGTTGAACTACTTTAGGCCATAGGTCTAATTCATATATACCTACAAAAGGGAGAGCCTCTCTTGCAAGAAGCTATAAGAATGAGGCCCATATACTATTGAAATGGCACACCCCATTTTGCAGGAGATGAAATTAATTCATTGGAGACCGTCAACAATGAAATGAAGTCATTAAAAAAACCACAAATTTCTATTACATAACTCCTGACACAGAAATTATAGACTTGCGTTATTCCTGAGCAAATGCCAGTATGATATATATTTATAAGGCAGTTGAGAGGTTGAAGATGGCGGTGGCGGTGAGGTTGATAGTGGCAGAGATGGGTGGTGGTGGTGGAGGCGATCGGTTTTGCGAGATTTGACTCCGAACATTGATGCGACATCAGGTGTGCAAAAATATGTGGTTAAAAATAACACCTTAACGACTAGGTTTTACCTTACGCACACGTATCACTTGTAGAATAGCAAAGTGGCTTGAGTAAGGGATATCAATCCCACAGAGACTGAGATTGTTCATTTTAATAATTTAGAAACATCGAATTATATTTTCTGAAAGCTTATTTGTTTGGGTGGTCGAAAGATCAAATTATCTATTTTAACTAAAATTATCTAGAAAGCAAGTAAATTGGTTGTGATTTAGATGAGAGAGAAAACTAGGGTTTTCATCACTTCACCACTAACCACATAATATAGTTCATTATTGTTTCAACTGTAAGAGGGCGATCCATACCTGTGAATCAGGTCGTATCGCAGATAGCTAAATACGACCCCAAAAAGGAGTACCATCAACCGAATCGCGACAACCCGTCTCATGACTGACCTAACTAGTACATGTCAATTATATTACTCTAATCTACTCCTAATGCATGAAAATAAACTAAAGCATGTCCATATTAAATTGCCAAGGCACGGCCTGTGTCAACCTAGGGTTTCAAGTTTCATTACCACCATTGTGTAGAAAACCATAATTAAGCATCCGAGTTCCAGCCCATATTGAATAATCATAATTGTGCAAAATAATATATTTATTCCATCTAAGACAAGATTTTAGAACAAACATAAAATTTTATATTGCAAATCAGTACGGTCTCTTAACTACTACAATCATCACAGTATGGTCACAGTTTCCCCTCGTTTATAGTTAAAAACAATAAAAGAACTACATTACTTGGCTAGGGTTTTGCTAGAAAACCCTAGATACCGAGTTAGTTGGTCATTGTAGAAGGTGACTACATCGTTGATGTAGAAACGTTCTCCATAATCTTCTTTTTCTTCGGATCTCTAGGTTTAAATATGGCTCTCAACAACAGCAAGTCTGAATAAATGAACCTCTTGAATGAACGTCTCACAGAACTCTCCAACTCAACGTGTATATCAGCACCAGAATATCATATATCTCCCACGTCTGATGTATGGTCTTGTATATATAGGGAATGGAATAGAGAAGCCATTTTTAGTCTTTTCACTCTCAAAACACATCAAAACCCTAAATATAAGTGTATATACATGTATACAGAGGTCTGGAGTCATGGGCACGTCTTCCAATTAAGCCCGAGGTGAAATAGGAAAAATCACGTAAAAATCCTCAAAAGTTACCGCACTTATGCTTGGAGGCTACGCTGCAAGCGTAGATTTTGTAATTTTAGCCATTTTTTGGTACTAGAAGTGTATGTATAAGTGTAGGATTTTTATGGAAAACCACTTTTCTTCGTGAATGCGCCGGAACGTCCGTCTCGAACCCGCGATACTTTTTGTTGAAGATGACGGCTTCTGAAAATGCCGTTTTTGCCCTCCGGGAGCCATTTTTGTCTCAAACTGCCTCTTTGACTCTCCTCTTGAATAGAAAGAACACAATCTTCAGTTAATTTTCCGAAGTTAGCTCTATTTCTTCATTAAGCTCCTGAAACATGCCTTAACACGCAGACAACATAAAAATACCAAATAATGTAATGAAAGAACATAACAATAGTGAGTTAAGGGGTCAAAATGACTAATATTTGACACCTATCAAACATCTCGAAAAGGCTCAGTGGGAGCTATGGGAGAAGAAAAGGCAACAATGATTGACAAGTTTGACGGTACAAACTTTGCCTTTTGGAAGATGCAAATTGAGGATGTGTTATACCAGAAGAATTTGTATTTATCATTGGAGGGGCAGAAGCCAGAATCGATGAAAGAAGAGGATTGGAAAATCCTGGATCAAAAGACTCTCGGTACGATCATACTGACATTGTTAAAGTCTGTTGCATTCAACATAAGGAATGAGAAGACAACAAGGTCTCTCATGGATGCTCTTTCGAACATGTACGAACAGCCGTATGCAACAAACATGGTACATCTCATCAAAAGATTAGTCAATCTGAAGATGTCTGAGAATGGAAAGGTCAGTGAACACCTCAATATTCTTAATGATATTGTTGGGTAGTTGGAATTAGTTGATATACCAATCACTGGCAAAATGAAAGTGGCTTTAGTTTTAAGCCAATTGCCAGATAGTTGGAGCACCACAGTAGCCGCAATTAGTAGCTCTTCAGGAACAAAACCGCTATAGTATGATTTCGTAGTGAGTATGGTACTCACAAAAAAGATCAGAAGACAGACGTCAGACTCTTCTAACAGTGACTCAACATTGAATATCGACAGGAAGAAAGACGGAAATCAAAGGCGTGGTTGTTCCAAGTCGAGATAGGAGTCTTGAAATTCCATTGAGTGTTGGAATTGTGGCAAACTTGGCCATTATAGAGGCCAATGCAGATCCTCGTAGAGTGTAGTGGATGACAAGACTGAAGTGAATTTTATCTCAGATGATGATGCATTGATATGCTATTTGGAGAGCAAGATAGATTTTTGGGTCTTGGACTCTGGAACATTATTTCATGCCACCTCAAGTCGAGAGCTCTTTGAGAGCTATGCACCTGGTAACCTTGGCGAGGTTTATCTAGGTGACGATCAGCCCTATAATGTTATTGGTAGGGGTGAAGTACATATCAGACTCAACGTATTGATATGGAAGCTAAGGGATGTAAGACACATTTCAGACTTGAGGAAGAACCTAATCTCAGTAAGCCAGTTGGCGAGTGAAGGTTATGTGACCTCTTTCAGTGAAGAAAAGTGAAAAGTGTTCAGGGGGGCTATGACTATAGCACAAGGAAATAAAGAAGGTACACTCTACACAACCACCAATTTTAGCATAGTGATTGCAATTGCAGAAGGCAATGAGGATCACAACTTGTGGCACTAGAGGCTAGGTCACATGAGTGAAAAAGAGCTTGCGGTTATGCTCTCAAAGGGAAAACTACTAGTGAAATCGATTGATATCGACTTCTGTGAGTGAAAGCACAAGAGGGTTAGTTTCTAGAGCAACAACAGAAGACTCATAGTGGAGAAGCTTGAGTTAGTTCACATGAGTGTTTGGGGGCTAGCAACTGTCTCATCTCTTGGCGGAAAGTCCTACTTTGTGACTTTCATAGATGACCATTCCAAAAGGATATGGGTTTACTTCTTAAAACATAAATCTGAGGTATACGATGTGTTCAAGAAATGGAAAGTCATGGTAGAGAACGAGACAGGGTTGAAGGTAAAGAAACTAAAATCCGACTTTGGTGGAGAAAACGAAGACTCCGAGTTCAAGAACTTTTGCTATGAGAACAATATCAGATTAGAGAAGACTGTTCCAAGTACACTACAACTGAATGGCATGGCAAAATGTATGACCCGTAAAGTGACTGAGATAACCAGAAACATGCACATTCAAGCAGGGTTGCCGGAACAGTTCTGGGCAGAAGCAGTCAGTACAACAACGTATCTTATAAATCATGGTCCATCAATACCATTGGAGTACAGAATACCATAAGAGGTATGGAGTAGTAAAACACAGAGTGATCATGTGTGTGTTGAGTTAGAAGATGTTCAAGATAGTGAGAGTACTCAGTCAGAAGAACAGATTGGAGACGGTAATTCTCAACAGGATGATACATCGCAGTCTTCGACTTCTATTTTTGTACCTAGGAGGACTTCACTGCCACATATGCCGAATCCGAGATACTTAAATTATTTGTTACTCACAGATGAAGATGAACCAGAATGTGATGATGAAGCATGCAGTACAGCAGATGCGAGCTAGTAGGAGCTTGCGATGGAAGATGAAATGAAGTCCCTTATCTCCATTAGGACATGGAAGCTAACCGAGTTGTCGGTAAGGAAAAAAGCTCTCCATTCTTCGGTTGTGAAACTGAATACCATTCATTCAAGCATTGTTGAAGCAGAAGGTTTGCATCTAAAGCTGTTAGATTGCAAATCTGTTCTCCTCCAAGGTGACCTAGAGGAGGAGTTTTATATGCAACAACCGCAAAGTTTCTCAGTGAAAGGGAAAAAGAAGACAGACGCAATAAAGTTTGCAAGGCGAAGTTAGAAGCGACAGTGGTTGCAAGACAGAGTGGCCAAACGCAATAGAAGTCGCATGTTCTGTAGAAGGCTAGATATTGCTCATGCAGTGGGAGCTATCATCATGGTCATGTTGACCAAAGTGGTAACAACAGAGGAACTGAAGTTGTGCGCAACTTCAGTGGGTCTTTAAGCTTGAAGACATAAATGAGGGCACTGTAATGCACTGATCATTGATATAGTTGATTGTTGGATGGAAAGTCGTCAAGTGGGAGATTTTTATATTTGGGTGACTCATTTCCTTGTAAGGAAATTTAAAATTAGCCACTAAGCAATCACAGTTATGGTAGGAGATCAGACTCTTAATTAGTTTGATTGACTTGTCCTCCACTCCAGCATCTCCTATAAATACAGGGGTCAACCCTATTATATTGTGTGCACAAATAGAGAGAGACGGAAGAGATACAGATTAGTATTCTTCTTGGTAAGAGTCAGGAATAATATAGGCTTATATTATTCCGGTGATACAGACATGAGTATACATTGTATGTGTGCGTGTGTATGATTTGAGGATCATCCCCTTATAATCCTTTCGTTGAATATAGTGAAATGGTACTCTCTGTGGACGTAAGCTGATTTGGCCGAACCACGTATAAATCTTTGTGTCGATTGTTTGGTGTGTGTTTGTGTGCGTTTTCTGATTTGCAGGTACACACGGCTTCAAACAGAGGATGTGGAAACCCTAACAGTCTGGGTATGAAATGCAGGGTATTATTGAAGCATGGATAAGGAGGATCATACAATGTTGGCACCAAACGCGAATTCACTTTTACATTATCACCACCATCACTTATATTGATGCAATTCTCCCCCATCACCGCGTATGACTCCTCGTTATCATCGTCATCAGCTCTCCGGAGGATTGTCGGTGTTGTCAGAGGTGGAGAGGCCGTTTAGCTTCTACACCAATGTCATGAAGTCGTGTGGATTGATGTGGATGATTTTTAGAGAATGTGTGTAAATGATAACTGGGTGGCGCTGGTGAAACTTGGCAAATTTGTGGATACAATGCGAATATTTATTTATCTTTGGATGAGATGGGTAAAAATTATTATTAAGGTGGTTTGATCTCTTTGTATGGATTTGTGCGGGGCTCATTCTAAATGTGATGTACCTAGAAGAAAATGGACAACTCTAAAAAGTTGTATATACAAGTGTAAGTTTGATGTACGTTGCATCCTACTCACACGTGAATGATCGCGAGTTTTCTATAAAATTAATTAGCGAATATTTTTTATAAAATTAATTAGCTAATAAAATAATTTATTTACAATAGATAATAAAAAATCACAAATGATTTAGTTCTTTATAGTAGATGATAAGAAATCACAACTGCGACTGATGTGTGAGTATAAAGTTACAGCTGTAAGAGATGTAAAAGTGGAAGTCTAATAGAAATAGGTAATCACGTGGTCAGGGTAGATGAATCTCGCTAAGAAAATATGAATTTAGCGGTAAAAAAGAGGGAAAATTATAAATTAGGGATCATTCTTAAACTTAATTGATAGATAGGGATCATAAATTTTTAAAAAGATGGGAAATGACCAAACCTAAACTTAATTGCTACTAAGGGACCATTTAATGTAAGTACTAAATTGAACTTCTTCTCCCAAAAACTCTATATAACTATACATACAAATCTATATATATATATATACATACAAACCCATATATATATCATCTGCCACCACTAGGGGTGCACAAAAGAACCGGGGAACCGGAACCGAACCGGAATCGGCGGTTCGGTTTGGTTCTTATGGCTTACGGTTCGGTTCCGGTTCCGGTTCTTGGGTTTCAAGAACCGAACCGAACCGAAACCGAACTGGTATATTATATAATTTATATAATATATATATATAAATCATGTAGTTGAATTATCAAGACTTGATTATACAATTGAATGATTTAAGCATAGCCAACCACTGTTATATAAGAGAATGCTTGCTTGGCCACTGTTTTATCAATTATGCTAAATGGTTATTTATTTATATCTAATGCAGATTATATTATATGTCAACGACTCGACATGCAGCCCATTAGGATTTGAAGCCGGATTCTGCCATACTAGGTCTATCGACCACCGATCCAAGGATTTTTTTGGTTTTGTAACTTTGAAATGCAACAGCGATGTAATATTGAAATAGTACTATTCCACTAAATATGCATTTGTTTTGGGTTTGTAGTAGTAAAAATTTGAAATACTCTATTCGGTTGGATTTATAACAATCGTTTCTATTTATAACTTATATTTCATTCTGATTTTTTATTTTTTCCTGAATGTGATATTAGGAACCGGAACCGAACCGAAATTTTTGGTTCGGTTCCGGTTCAGTTCCTTATTGGAACGGTTCGCTTCCGGTTCCAAATTTGAAGAAACCGATATTTTCGGTTCGGTTCCGGTTCTTGTAGGAACCGGAACCGAACCGAACCGTGTGCACCCCCTAGCCACCACCGCCATCTTCAACTTCACCACCACCACCGCCATTGTCACCATCTTCAATCTCAATTAATTTGTATCCATTCCATTCTATTACTAGATTTAGACGAAAAATCTCAAATTAAAACTAGTTAGAGTTTGAATGATGAACTACTTTAGGCCATAGGTAAGTGTCTAATTCATATATCCCTACAAAAAGGAGTCTTTTTTGCAAGAAGCTATAAGAATGAGGCCCATATGCTATTGAAATGACACACCCCATTTTGCATGACATGAAATTAATTCATTGGAGGCCATCAACAATGAAATGAAGTCATTAAAAAAACCACAAATTTCTATTGCATAACTCTTGGCACACATAAATTATAGACTGGTGTTATTCCTAAGCAAATGTCAGCATGATATATAGTTATAAGGCAGTGGAAAGGTTGAAGATGGCGGTGGCGGAGAGGTTGATGGTGGCGGTGATGGGTGGTGATGGTGGTGGAGGCGGCGACGATTGTTAGGGTTGTGGAGATGAGGCATGTGGATGAATTAATTTGAATATATAAACATACAAATATATATATGTATATATATATATATATGAATTTTTATGTATAGTTATATTTTTTTTTTTGGAAGAAGAAAGGCAATTTAGTAAACTTACATTAATGGTCTCTTAGTAGCAATTAAGCTTAGATTTGGTCCATTCCCATCTTTTCAAAAAATTATGGTCCCTATCTATCAATTAAGTTTAGAAATGATCACTAATTTATAATTTTTCCAAAAAACGATTATACATGTGATCACAATATATAGGGAAAATTACACAAACTACCCCTGAACTATGACATAATTGCACGCGGTACCCCTTATGTTTTAATAATATCATAAACTACCCTTAAAACCACCTCCGTTGTAACACTTAGCCCCTTCTGTTCAAAATCAAAGCTGAAAACTTTGTGTATTGGTCAATAAAGACTGTTTTTGTAGTGAACTTCCATTTTTGCCCTCATATCATTGCATGTTCCAATTTTGCATACAAAATTAATTAAATACCCTAATTTTTTTGAATTTATATATAATGTTCCAAAATATGAATCTTTTTTTCGAAAAATAATTTTTTTGCGAAAAAGTATATATTATGTTCCAAAATATGAATTTTTTCCGAAAAATATATATTATGTTCCAAAATATGATTTTTTTGCAAAAAAGTACTTATTATGTTCCAAAATATGAATTTTTTTTTTGAAAAATAATTTTTTTGCAAAAAAGTATATATTATATTCCAAAATATGAATTTTTTCCGAAAAATATATATTATGTTCCAAAATATGATTTTTTTGCAAAAAAGTACTTATTATGTTCCAAAATATGAATTTTTTTCCGAAAAATACTTTTTTTGCGAAAAATATATATCATATTCCAAAATATGATTTTTTTTGCAAAAAAGTACTTATTATGTTCCAAAATATGAATTTTTTTTCTGAAAAATACTTTTTTTGCGAAAAATATATATTATGTTCCAAAATATGATCTTTTCCGAAAAATATTTTTTTTGCGAAAAATATATACTATTATGTTCCAAAATATGATCTTTTTTAAAAAATATTTTTTTTGCTAAAAATATATACTATATTCCAAAATATGATTTTTTTCTGAAAATAAATATTTTTCAAAAAATATATATTATTTTTTCCGAAATAATTCATATTTTGGAAAATAATATTCTCCCTCTGAAAAATAATTTTTTTGCGAAAAATATATATATATATTTTTGAATTTATAATTTTTGGGGCAAAGTGGACACCGTGGGGGTTAGTTGATAAAACTGGATAGTATAGGGGGTTTCTTGAAATTAACCCTAAAATATAATATAAAATAAGGGCTTTTAAGTAAATTCACGCACAAATCTGACTGGGGTTGTTCTAAGGGGTAGTAACTGATATTATTCAAATGTTTGGGGTACCCTCTGCAATTAGGTCATAGTTCAGGGATAGTTTGTGTAATTTCCCCCAATATATAAATATGTATATATATCACCTATTTATTTGTGTTTTTGGATATTTTTATGAAAATAGCATATAAATTATTAATCAGGTAAAGTGCATTAAACCCAACTTCACTCTCCCAAACCCCTAAACTTTAAAAATAACAAAAAAAATCCCAAGTTAGGTTAAAAATGGCAAATAACCTCTGAACTATTCTTATGCAATAAACCCCTAAACTATCACAATATGACAATAACGCCCTATCTTAATTCGTCATTTTCTTATTGAATTAATTTAATACACTTTTGTTATAAACAAAAATTATGAAATAATCTATGCAAATTTGATGGCATAATCTCCATTCAAATTTGGTAAATTAACACATGGTTTTTAGAATTTATTAAAAATAATAATACTTTTAGATTTTTATAAAAATTTGACTATAAAGTTTAAAAAGATTAAGTAATTATTTAAAGACTATTTATATACATAACATGAGAAAAATAATTTTTGTTATTAAAGTAATTTGTAAATTCATTAAGAATATATATCCTATCAAAAGAAACTTTTTTATTTAGGGTAAAAAAGTTTAAACTTAGAATAATAGATTTTATAATTTAAATCAATTGAATTTTAATAATATTTTTTATTTTTAAACATAAAGTAATTACAACATATTTTTTTCATTGTATAGTTTCTCTAATATAACCTATGAAGTACGGACACTTCGTCTGGAGTCGTTGTGTCCGTCGGACACGCCAAAAATACGTGTCCGACATACAAAAAATGTGTAGTTAATTTTTAAAAAATTGGACACGCGGTGGACACTCTGGGGACACACTGTGGATCGATTGATTCCATGAAAGATAGAGGACTTGTGGAACTAGTAATTTGTTGGGTTTCTTATGAAACTTCAACACCCTTATTCCAATAAATTGATTTTGAAGATACTTGGATATCCTTATTCCCCATCATCTTGTGAGAGAAATTGGATCACCTATTCATTTATCTACTCTTTGAAGAGGAACAAGATAACACCACAAATAGCCGAAGATATGGATGTGGAATATTGGCGGAAATGCATTTCATTTCTTGGATGATAGTAGAATGAATTTTTTTAAATATGTCAAATATTTTTTTTAAAACTATTTGTTTATTTTTGTTTGTGAGTTTATGTAATTCTCATTATTTAAGTGATAAATGAAATATTTGTACAATATAATATGTATATATATAAAAAAAAATCTATTATTTTATTAGATGTGTCCGAGGTGTGTCATTATCGTCGTGCTTCAAAGATAATAATATATTTCTCTTTTCATTCTATATATATTCATAGTGAATTTACAATTACTTCACACTTAGACCGATCTTAATCATTCATGATAAGGCCCCTTGCTCACTTTTGTTGTGCCTAACATCTCTTCCTTCACCCTAGCTAAGCAAGCAAGTACCAAAACAACTTTGTCTTATATTTGGTGTTGGTGGGTGAGTAATGATTATCTTTGTCTCATATTTGGTGTTGGTGGGTGAGTAAGTCTAACCTCGCCCAAAACAAATATTTTCAGTCTTATATGATCTCAAATCCCGAACGCGTATTTACATGCTATTTTTCTATCATTTTTGGTATTATTTATATATAGACACACATACATTCTTCTCATTTTCTTTTTTTTGGTTGCTGTGAAAGAAATTTGGTTAGTTCAAAGTTCAAACCTCCTGAATTAATAAAGAACACGGGGAAAAAAAAGAGTAAAGTGAGTTTCAGTGCAAAGATATATATTTTATACTAGTAGTTTTACTTAGCTTGATAAGATTGTTAGGTTAAAAGAGTTGCCATTTTATTTATACACTCTTCCATTAGATAATATTCACAAACATTATACAAATGACCCTGTAAAAGGACTCAAAACCCCTCACTTCCTGATCAAAGGAAAATAGCCTTGAAAATATTGCAAAAGATTAGATGGTTGATGGTATGAATTGAAATAATAGCCCATTGACCACATGGCTCTCATCACGGGACATTAGGGCACCATTTTAGTGATTCACACCCACATTCCAAGCAATATCTAGGACCACTATGGTCCCTCCAGTACGAATATTTCTTTGTTGTGCATGACAGCTGTCGTGATCTGATTCGTCAGGGTCGCCATCACCTTTTCTGGAATGATAAAAAAAAAAAAAAAAAAAGGGATTTGTAGAAATATTGAATATATGGATGTGATTTTTCAATTGGCTTTCAACAAAGTAAAGAATTTTGTGATTTATATCCTTATTTTGTGAAAAAGATTAGCCTTCACATCCATATATAATGGGCTTTCTCTGGAAGAATGTTTGGTCTTTGTTATAGAAATTAGGGAAAGATAGTGTGTGAATGTGATACATGTGGTGCTAAAATAAATAATAAAGTGATATGTGAATCCTTGCCATTTTAAGGATTTCTTGTTTGGTTATGCATGCATTATTCTTCTCTCGTAACCTTAAAACAAGGAGAAATAAAAAAAATAAAAACATTTGAAACTCATGATGTTGAAAGTTGAATTCAAATACTCCTTCTGTCCCAATTTATAAGGTTATTTTGGGGAATTTAATTTTTTAAGATGTTGTATTGGTAATTAATGAAATACCAACTTTATCCTTGATTCCATCATATTGATGTAATGATTTATTGTGTAGATGATTTATAATTTCAATGCATGAAGGGTAAATTAGTAAAGTAACATGATAAAATGCTTTGACTTTTCAATTAGGACACTTATTTTGGAACAAACAAAAGAGTAAAAATTGACACTTATTTTGAGACGGATGGAGTATAATTATTTACACGATTTTTACTTACATAACACAATAATATATATTTATCTACCAGTTATCACTATGGTACAAAACATAATTACAAGAAGAACAAACAAACAATTAAAACCCTCTCTATTATTCATTAACTTATTTTGTTGGAAGTATCAATTTTTTTCAGTCTTTTTCACTCAACAACTTGTATGGAGAGATTTGATTAACTTAAATTTTGTTTTTACCACTGTTACATACAGGGACGGAGCCAGATTTTTTTTTTCAATAGAGTCAATCCATGACATTAGGGATAATTAGGGCCAATAAACATAAAATTTTCAAATTTTAATGGGTCAAATCATAATTTTTGCTTATATTTTCTTTAAAATTCTTAAATTAGCATTAAAAAAAAATTAAAAAATTGATTGGGGGTCATTACCCCCATTGAGGCCTCTTTCCCTACTGCCTGGCTACATACTCTGAGAAGGATCTAGAAAACAATGTTAGGGGGCGTAATTTAAATTAATTAATATAGAAAAAATAATATAAACTAGTTCTCTTTTGAATAACTAAAAAATGTTTTCGTACTTGTACGATTTCTCGAGAAGTAGAAAGAAAGAGGGAGGTATTGTCCCACCAATGGGATTTTTCAGTTCACAAAATCTTTTACTTCTTCCCACAAATATATAAAGGCTATTATGCCATATTTGAGACCTTGATCAACAACATAAAAATGGGACCACCATCGTCTTGCGGTACGTATTTCATGGGCTTGTAGGTTTCCAAGTTAGTGCATTTCATATTCATATATATATATATATATATATATACACACACACGCGTATTATGTATATATATCTATCTGTGTCTCATCAAACGCTCCATTTCATAGTTGGAGGAACCAAAACACGTGAAGATAATTATACACTGAAAGACTGACTTTGATTTTTATTAGTAGTCACATAATCTGCATAATTAGTTGATGTTAAGTTATAACTTAATTATTTAGAAAACATGCAAATTTTTGTTTTACATTGATATGAATTATTTTAATATCTTGAGTTGCTGAAGTTGGAATTCATGACTTTTTAATCTTTAAATATTTGCTGTTGTACGGTTAAGCCCATCAGAGTTCAATATTGGTGGTTGACCAAAAGTTAGAAGAGAAAGTCTTATTAATTCCAAGTCAATGCTTTGCTGCATCTAGAAAATAATAATATTTTTTCTTTCAATATTGCTTTAGTACGGTTAAGCGCATCAAAGTTCAATATTGGTGGTTGACCATAATTTATAAGAGAAAGTCTTATTAATAATTGGGATAACTTCATTTACACCCCCTGAGGTTTGTCCTATCATTATTTTGACCCCTCAGGTTTGCATATCTTCATTTACACCCCCTCATGGGAGTGAAATGTCTAAAATACCCTTATACCAAACACCCCTTAAATCAATTTAAACCCTAAACCAAACACCTCCTTAGAATCAATCTAACTCTCAAACCAAACACCCCAATATCTATTCAATTTTTATTCTCTCCCTCTCTCTCTCATCTCTATCTCTCTCTCTCTCTCTAACTCTCAGACACACACACACACGCACACGCACACACATATATATATATATACACACACACATATATATATAGATCTATACACACACATATATAGATCTATACATATATATATATATAGACCCATCGGGGGCGGCGGGAGGAGGCGGTGGTGGGAGGGGGCGGCGCCGACAAGGGGGTCGGTCGGTGACTTATATATATATATATATATATGTGTGTGTGTGTGTGTGTGTGTATATATATAGATAGAGATCTATATATGTCTGTGCGTGTGTGTGCGTGTGTGTGTGTGTGGTGTGTGCGTCTGAGAGAGAAAGAGAAAGGAGAGAATTAATTTTTTTTTTAATTTTATATTTATTTTCGAATTTAGTTTTTTTTTTTGAAATTTAATATATATATATTTGAATTTTATATTTATTTTCAAATTTTATATATTTTTTTGAAATTTATAATTATTTTCGAAATTTAATATATATTATTAGAATTTTATATGATTTTTTTTAATTTTATATATTTGTCTTGAATTTAATATGTTTTTAAAAAAAAATTAAAAATTTATATATATTTTTGATTTTATATTTATTTTCGATTTTATAATTTTTTTTGAAGTTTAATATATTTTTTTGAATTTTATATTTTTTTTTTAAATTTTATATATTTGTTTCAAATTTTTATGTTTTTTGTGATTTTTATATTTATTTTTGAAATTTAATATGTTTTTTTGAAAAAAAAATAATTTCAAAATTTATATATGTTTTTTAATTTTATATTTATTTTCGAATTTATAATATTTTTTAAATTTTAATATATATTTTTTCAAATTTTATATATTTTTTGAAATTTTAATACAAATTAAATTATTAAATGATGGGAGGGGGTCTAATTGATAAAAACACTATCCTTGTTTCCAAACATAATAAGGATAAGACATTGAGGGTAGTTTAGGGATTTTTAAAAAAATTCAGGTTGATGTCATCGTTCAAGGGGTCTAAGTGATGAGAATATTGAAAAGTAGGGGATGTAAATGATGATATGCAAACTTGAAAGGGTCCAAGTGAAAATAAGACAAACCTCAGGGGGTGTAAATGAAGTTATCCCTTAATAATTTAATACCACGTCAATGCTTAAGCACGTCTAGAAAAAGAAGAAAAACATTTCATATTACACGTAATGTGATTAATAATATTTCTAAAAAGTATCCATATCGTTATGCAATGTAATAGTCATGCTCATTCAATAAAGATTTTCATTATCGATATTCTTCAATTTTATAAAATTATTAGCGCGATTGTGACTAAATTCATACCGAGAATGGGGACCAATATTGCAATAGTAAAAGCTTTAGGGCATGTTTGGTTACTGGTTTTGGGATTCAATTGAAAGACCAAACCTTGTTTGGTTATTTGATTTTAGGTTTTTTAAAACCATTCATTCGAAACCAATTTAAAACCCACTTGAGACCTCAAGACCCATCTAAAACCAACCTCCACATTTATATTTTTTTCCACTAATTAAAGAAAACAAAAATTAAAAAGGAGAAAATTTAATATATCATATCAGAATAATTGTTTGTATTCTCGAATTTTATGTTTTATTTTTGAATTTTTCATATTTTATTTTTCAGTTTTAAATATTTGTTTACATTTATGAATTTTTTCCGAATTGTAAATATTTTTTAAGAATTTTATATTTTGACACAAATTTTAGATATTTGTTTTCGATTTTCATCTCCTTTTTTAAAACTTTCATAAATAATTTTTAAATTTTATATTTTAGTTCGGAATTTTAACAATATATATATATATATATATATATATATTCGAAATTTATTTTAAATTTTAAATTTTATTTCTGTTTTGAGGAAAATTTTATATATTTGTTTCAGTTTTAAATATTTTATAAAAAATTTATATTTTTTCTTCAATTTTATATTTTTTTCGATATTTTTTATGTATTTTTTTTAATTTGTTATTTATTTCTGTAATATATATATTTTTAATTTTTTTTATATTTTATCAAAATTTATATAATTTTTTTGAATTTTAAATATTTCTTTCAAATTTTATATATTATTTTTGAACTTTATAATTTAGGTATGGTTTTTGAATTTTTTTTTTTGAATCTATATAATTTTTCCCTTTTTATATATTTTTTTCTAAATTTTTATATATTTTCAGATTTTAATATAATTTTTCAAAATTTTATATATTTTTTGAATTTTATATATTTTTTAAATATTTCTTTCAATATTTATATATTATTTTTGAATTTTATAATTTTATATATTTTTTCAAATTTTATATATATTTTTTTCTAGTTTTAAATATTTTTAAAAAATTTATATATGATTTTCGAATTTTTTATTTATTTTCAATTTTTTTATATTTTATTTTCAAATTTATATATCTTTTTTCATTTTTTATATTTTTCAAATAAAATTTTTTTTTTTGAATTTTAAATATTCTTTCAAATTTTATATATTATTTTTGAATTTTATAATGTTATATGTTTTTCGAAAGTTTTTTTTTTTTTGAATCTATATATTTTTCCCCATTTTATATATTTTTTTTCTAAATTTTTATCTATTTTTTTGAATTATATATATTTTTTCATTTTAATATTTTCTTCAAATTTTATATATATATTTTTTAATACATATTAGTATATATATAATATTATTTGGACCAAGACCAACTCCTTATCAAACATGATTTTAAATTTATCTTAGAACCATCCAAGACTACACAAGATCACCAAAACTAAAACCAAAATACCAGACCACCCAAAACTGTGAATCAAACTGGCACTTCATATTTTTCTATTTTTTTTCTAGTCATTGAAAATTATAAAGTCGTGTTAATTAAACTGTATTATTTGACCTGTGACCCATACAATAGCATTTTCACACCTATTGAACGAATGAATATGGAACTAGTACATTGCATTTAAGATGATATAATTTAGAGTATCGCATTAATTAATGATGGTACACCTTCCATAAAAAATAAATCTGTAACAAAAATGACAACCCAATAAAAGCCTCCTCATTCGATATTAATATGGGTTAAGCATATAGACGGAACTTACATAGTTTGGCATTATATATATATATATATAGGAATAGTTACAATTTCATCCTTCAAGAATTATAAAATTACACCCGCACTCTCTTTTATTAAGATAATCATACTTTCTTTCTTTTTAGTTAATAAGTTGTAACAAATTCTCTTTCTCGTGAATTTCTGATTTAATTAATAAGTACGTCAACAGTTTTTCTTCAGTGAAATATCTATAATACCCTCATTCAAATGCTAAATAAATATGGTTATATAGATAGTTTCACTTTTTTAATAGTCTGATATGAAACGACAATCATAGGGATGGTAATTTAATCCGACCCGGCCGGGTTCCGACCCGAATGGCGCGGGTTTGGTAAGCTCTCAAATTCAAAACCCGAAGCGGGTTCGGGTTTTCTATAAAATATGTCGGTAACCCGACCCATTTGTAACCCACCGGTAACCTGCCCCTCCCCTCCCCTCGACACAAAAATATATAATCACACTTTTTATAAATAAAAAAAATCAAAGTGTGATATAAGATCATATATACTGATAAATTTGTTTAAATTTTAAAATAATTATTCTAAAAGCATCTTATAAGAATAAATATTCACTAAAAAAATATTATGGTAAAATATTGTATTAATAATCAAAAGAAGTAATAATATAATTTAACTATTGGATTTCAATTACTAATAATGAATTTGATTGTTTAACCCTTTTTAGAAAAAACAAAAAATATATATATATACTCAGAAATATTCAATTAATTAATTCAATTAATTAACTATGTTAATTAAATACGTCGTTTCATGAACTTATCTCAATTTCAGTAACTCACTCATCCTACACTCAAAACACAAGTCAATCTCATATTATCGATTTACCTATCAGAGTTTTTGATCGCAATCACATCATTGACCTTGGAAACGTAAATCTTTGTTTTTATCTCATCCATTTCACTCATCTATGAAATTAAGTTAAATTGAGTAAATCCTCAATTCAAAGTAGTGAAATTGAATAAATCCCCATTTCAAGGTAGTGAAATTGAGTTCAATTGATAAAATCCCCAATTCAAAATAGTAAAATTATGTTCGTTTGAGTAAATCCCCATTTCAAAGTAGTGAAATTGAGTTCAATTGATAAAATTCTCAATTTAAAATAGTGAAATTAAGTTCAATTGGGAAATCCCCAATTCAAAGTAGTGAATTTGAGTAAATCTCTATTTCAATGTAGTGAAATTGATAAAAACATCAATTCAAAGTAGTGAAATTGAGTAAATCTCCCTAATTCAAAGTAGTTTAATTGAGTTCAATTGAGTGAAATTGATAAAATTCCCAATTCAAAATAGTGAAATTGACATTAATGGAGATTATGAGAAAGACAAATACTTAAAAATATATATTTTATTTCTTCATAATAAATTTACAAAATAGCCTAATAGGGGGTATTACATAAACAAAAAGTTATGTCCTATTGAAAGTTTTCATCATTTTAATCATTAATTAAAAAAATAAAAAGAGTCAAAAGAATTAAGGTATTATATTTTTATATCAATATTGCAAGGATTGATACAATATAGGTGTATATTACAAGCTTTTATCGATCATTTTAATCATTAACTATGAAAAATTGAAAGTTACTAAGGTACTTACTTAATATGTTGATTAATACAATTATAATTAAATATAACAATAATTATAAATAAAATATATTTTAAGGAATCACAATGAATGAAGAAATGACGGCAAAGGAAGAGGCGATAGGTTGATTTTTGGCTTTTTGATGCTTGTTGTGGAATTTTGGGGTTTGCTATTTGTTGTTGTATGTTGGGGATTTTGTTTAATTCTAGGGTGGTGTTTATTCTATGAATGAATGGAGGACAAAATACCTACGGATGGGCAAAATGGATCTGTATTAGTATATTTGTCTCTCTTTTTTCTGCTTAAGATATGCAAATGCAAATGATAAACATGTCTATTTAGTTTTCTATCTAAGAGAATTTGATATTAGAACTTTTTTTGAGAATTATATTGTTTGGGATAAATTTTTATGGTACTAATATGGTTTCTATTTCATTATTTAGTAAACAAAACTGGATTAATGCTTTAGTGAGTGAGTGTTTCTTTGTTTTGTTGTTCTATTAAAAAAATTTCAATTCAAAATTTAGGAAAATCGATGGTAACCCGATGAAACCCGTTTAACCCGGCGGGGTGGTAATGGTATTTCCGATTAAAATTCGTCGCGAGTTTGGGGTGAATTTAGTATTAGTGATTTTTAAATGGAGTGATAATAGTATTAGCCAGACTCGTCCCATTGCCATCCTAGACAATCACACTTAAGTAGAAAGAGTGAAAGTGTAATTATTAAAATGAGAGAGAGTGCAGGTGTAATTTTACAATTCTCAAAGGGTGAAACTGTAATTATATCTATTGTAGTGCAGCCGCATGAACTTCTATAACGGACAAATAATTACAAAGTAAATGTCCTTACCCACTTTGGTCCTAACCATATAATTTTTGGGCATTTTCCAAAATTTCCGCTGACTTAGATTTTTCGTCTCGCTCTTTGCAGAGAAGAGAAAGGTCACTCCCAGTTCTTGGAAAATAAAAGATCAAGATCATTTTCTGTTTGTTTCCTGGGAAAATCAAAGAAGGGGAAAGTAGTTGGCCCAGAAACTCATTTCCTCGTTTTCAGTGAAATTGAGTTGTGGGTGTTCTTTATGTATGATTTCTGAACTGAGGATTGCTTGTTTTTTCATCTTCTGATGATCATTTTGAAGCCATGAGTGGTGAAAAGTAGAAAGTGAAGTCTGTGACTGTTTCAATTGAATTTTTTTGTTGAAATGGGTGGAAGAAAGAAAAGAAATGTGAACTTGAATGAGGTTATAGAGTT
This sequence comes from Cornus suecica, assembly GCA_963922005.1. Lineage (NCBI taxonomy): Eukaryota > Viridiplantae > Streptophyta > Magnoliopsida > Cornales > Cornaceae > Cornus > Cornus suecica. The sequence goes on from OY998238.1 coordinate 24,258,006, forward strand.
TCTGAACCATTTAATGGAGGAAAAGCCTCGTCTCTCTTTTGCAATCCCCTTGCTTTTACTTCTTTGGGTTATTGAGAAATGGGTTCTCTCTCTCTCCAATTGGGTTCCACTTGCCATCGCCGTCTGGGCTACTATTCAGGCAAGTCATTTGTGATTTCCATACTTCTATTAGGTGTTTTGTATATATATATATATATCCACGCACACATACATATATAGACATATGTATAGATTCTTTGAACTGGGCTTTTAGTTCTTCATTGCTAGATGTGTTTATTTAATGAAACCATGGTTGTAGCTGTGGTGTTTAATTTATTGGGTAGAATATTTCTTTTTATATTTATTACGTTCTTTTTAATCTTCTTATATGGTGTTGTCAATTTTGGATTTTGATTTTCTTTCATTCACATGAGCACTGGAAATTTGATGTCTAATGCATATTTGCATTTGTTTATTTAATTTTTGTTTCTTTTATCTTTGCTTGTTTACAACACTGAATGGAAGAGCGGTTAATTTGTGTGAGAATTTTGTATAGAACTAATATGAGATTTCAACATTTTCATCTGCAGTATGGTAGTTATCAACGGCGAATTGTGGTGGAAGACTTGAATAATAAATGGAAGCAAGTCATACTAAAAACATCGGTAGCTTTTCGTCTCACTTTTTCTCTCCTTTACATCTTTCAATTGAGCCTCCATAGTTCTAAATTGGCATTTTTTGTTTTTGCATATTTGAACAGCCAACAACACCATTGGAGCCCTGTGAGTGGCTGAACAAGCTACTAATGGAAGTTTGGTCCAGCTACTTTAATCCGAAGTTTTCTATAAAGTTTTCATCTCTTGTTGAGGTGACTTCTGTGTACTCTGATTCAATCTATTGCTATTTTTCCATCGGTTTTATTCGAAATAAATTTTATGCAAGAATAAATGGCATAAGAACTGTTGACTGAACATTTCTAAGTGTTCCCTGTACTATTACAATTACTATTTAATTTTTTTTTTGTAACTACTTGCACCTTTACATGGATTAGGTGGTTTCTTTTGTCTTCCAATATATATGTATTCTGGAGATCCGGTTAATTGGTCATCCCTAATACCAGTTAGTGCATATTCAGTATTAGCTACCGAATTAAATAATGCTAGAATTCTGTACTTATTCTTAAAATGGTTTTATACGAAAACAGATACTAGGCCAACTTTGAGATGAATCTAAGTATGCCTAATTTTCATGATCACTGATATTGAATTCTTGTTAGTCACTCCTGTTTTCAGGTGTATCGTATTTGTATTTAGGAGTTATTTGTTTGTTTATTCTTAGTTTTTGTGAATCTGTATAACAAGATTGTACATCATGTTTATGAGGAGTACAAATTAAAACATCCTTGTGTACAACTCTTTAGTGGAAGCAACCTTATGGACGGAGTCACTTTCTTAGTTAAAATTTACCTGACCTATTATCAGAATCTCACCTATGCTTTTTGATGATAGTATCATGATATAGCTTTGTATTAAATGGATCTCGATTTTACTTATTTTGTCTTTAAAGCATATATAGCCATCTATCTGTTCCTATGAAATATCTTTTTCCTTTTCTTCATATTTGTTTGAACTATATCGCTGGGAAATGATTCCCAGAAGGAAATGTATTTATTTTCTTTATCATCGTTCTGTTACAGAAAAGGGAATAAAAACATGACACTGTGAAACTTAAGAGAAGGAGTTGTTATATTTAATTAAAACCTGTGTCTTTTGTCCTTTTTTTGTTTCTTTTTTCCCAGAATCGCTTGAAGCATCGAAAGTCGAGGCTTATTGTAAGTTTCCTCATCTTTCTTTTTCCATAATTTGGTATTGGAGAAAATCCTAGTTGTAAATTTGTGTTAAATTTTGTTTTAGCTTTTGCTCAACCCAAGCTATTCTTCTTGTAGGAAAAAATTGAATTGCAAGAATTTTCATTAGGTTCATGTCCTCCTAGCTTAGGGCTTCATGGGACTCGATGGTCAACTTCAGGTGATCAGGTTCGGTATCTGGTTTATGCTACTTCCCATTGTTTAATTCAAGAACAAGTTTTTTTGGTGAATAATCTTGAAAACATTATAACCTCATGGAACCAGTGGTTAAAACTAAGAGGTGGAATGATATTAGGATGCTAGTATCTAACTTATTTCATTTTTTCTGTTGTTATTAGTTTAAGTGCCACTTCTAAAATTTATTCTTGAATTACTAATTCCTTTTTCTCTAGTAATTAGGTTGGTGTATTAAAACTATCAACTTTGTTTTATCTGTTTTGGAATAACGTCAGTCCTTGCACATTAATCATTCAATAGTTTGGATAAAGTCAATTCATATTTGATCCACATTAATCATTCAATAGTTTGGATAAAGCAGCCTTGGAATGTAACATAGGTTACCAAAATGCATTAAGTTCTTGATGTGAACCGTATGCTCTCATGATATAGATTACAAGTCATTGATCATTGGTAGTTTCTATTTTGATGGTATGTATATTCCTTCCTGCAAGTAATAGATTATAATCATTATGACACATACATGATCCTTTTTTTTTTTTCTGTGTGTCTCTAATGAAAGAAGCTCATAGCAGTAATACTTATGTTGACAGAAAATTATGCGTTTGGGATTTGACTGGGACAGTACTGATATGAGTATCATGTTGCTCGCTAAGTTGGCAAAGCCATTCAAGGGAACTGCCAGGATAGTCATAAACAGCCTCCATATGAAGGGTGATGTACGTAAACTATATAATTTATTACTGCTCTCTGGCTTGCTTCCTTTACAGTTATTAACGTGAAGTTCTATAGTCACATTTTCAACTGAGGAATAACTCAAACTTTTTATGGTTAGTATCATGGTGTGGATGGTGCATTAATGGATTTTATATATTTTTATCTTTTAGATAATTTTATATTCGATGAGTTCTCTTTTTCACTTCACTTTCCTGGGGCCATGTAACCGATTTCTTTAGGACTCTCTCTCTCACACAGTGTGACTAGTCGTCGCCTTTGTTGCCTACTTGAAACAACATAATTGGGCTCATGAGTATCATCTCTGTAAACATCAACATATTAGATACGTATCTGATACCGACATGGTGACCATAGGGAAGCATCATTGTTTCCTAGCCTGGAGTGCAAGGTTAAGTAGCAATTTTCAACTTCAGAGGCTAATGCCTAGACAAAATGAGATGTCCTTGAAAAATTGCACCAAATGTTACAAGAAATCTTGTGGAGTTAATTAGGGTTTAAATCATCTTCTGTCAACTTAACACAGGTTCTATCCGAGTGACTAGGAGTCTTTAATGATCATTCCTTTGTTTTGTTAGCTTTCAGGTCAAGTAACTTTTGTTTTATATATTTTATGTAGTTGAATTCTTTTATAACTATTGAGATTTTGTTTTGTTTTAATAGTAATATAAACTAAGGGACTGCATAACCCTCTGTCTGTTTCTTAGTAATCTTGCTTTATTTGGCTTCCGAATTTCACAACTTCATTTGTCTTTACTCTGCGCTCAGAATCTATAAAGCATTACCATTAAAAATACTGATTGTAATGCATGTATTACTGTCAAAATACTAGAGAAACCAGAAAATTTGAAGAGCCCTCTCTGCCGCCTTCAACCCTCTCATTCATTAACATAAAAAGTGTGTGTACAAGGAAAGTAGGTCAAAATGCTATATACAGAGGAGGTCTAACAGATTCCTATTATTTAGCCTATATACATGGGAAGATAATATATACAACTAATAATAACAGAGTCCTAAATGGTATAAACTTCTAACATTGTATACGGTAACATCCCCCCTCAAATTGATGCTGGTAAGTCAACCAGCAACAATTTGCCAACGAGAAATTGATGCCGCTGTCGAGTCATAGCTTTGGTGAAGACATCAGCCACTTGGAGATCAGAAGAGATGTGAGGAAGAGAAATCACCCGACTTTCCAAGTTGTCTCGAATAGAATGACAATCAACTTCAATGTGCTTGGTGCGTTCATGGAAAACAGGATTGGTGGCAATCTGAATAGCACTAGTGTTATCAGCATGAAGAGGGGTAGAAGTAGTCTGAGGAAACCCAAGCTCCTCAAGAAGACCGCGTAGCCATACACTTTCAGAACAAGCAGTAGACATGGCACGATACTCAGCCTCAGTAGAGGATTTAGAAACACGATCTTGTTTCTTACATCTCCAAGAAATTAAGGCATCACCTAAAAACATACACCAACCTGTAGTAGATCGACGTGTATCCGGACACCCAGCCCAATCAGCATCACTATAGGCAACAAGTTGAAGAGAGGAGCCGGTAGGAAAGAACAACCCACGAGTAGGTGAACCTCGAAGATAACGAATGATGCGGCGAACTGCAGCAAGATGGAGATGCCGAGGAGAAGACATAAATTGACTGACCTGATGAACAGCATAGGAGATATCAGGTCGAGTAGTGGTCAAGTAGATAAGACTCCCAACCAGGCGCCGATAGAGAGTAGGATCATCCAGAAGGTCCCCTTCATCTTTCCTGTATTTGACATTTACCTCCATAGGAGTATCAACAAAAGAAGTGTCCTCCAAACCAGCCAAAGTGATAAGATCTTGAATATACTTATGCTGGTTCACGAAAATACCACTGACCCGATGATGAACTTCCAATCCTAAGAAGTATGTGAGCTGGCCAAGATCTTTCATATGAAAAGTTGCATGTAACAGCTGCTGAAGCTTAGTAATCAAACCACAGTCAGTGCCAGTAATGATAATATCATCCACATAAACCAAGAGAAGGACTATACCCGACACAGACGTGTGGAAGAAGAGAGAAGAATCATACTGACTTTGTGTAAAACTGAAGGAAAGAATTGTACTGCGAAACTTCTCAAACCAAGCCCGGGGCGCCTGCTTGAGCCCATACAAAGAACGTCTTAGCTTACAAACATCATGAGGAGAAGAAGTAGTCATACCAGAAGGAAGCTTCATGTAAATCTCTTCCTGGAGATCACCATGAAGAAAGGCATTCTTCACATCCATCTGATGCAGTTGCCACGACTGTGAAGCGGCAATAGCTAAGATGGTTCGAACCGTGGTCATTTTGGCAACAGGAGCAAATGTCTCCTCATAATCAACCCCATATTCCTGCTTATTACCCAAAACTACGAGGCGAGCTTTGTACCGGTCCAAAGAGCCATCAGAACGAAGTTTTACAGAAAAAACCCATTTACTCCCAATAGGTTTGACTGTAGGAGGACAAGGAACAATATCCAAAGTGTGATTCTCCTCAAGTGCTTGAAGTTCTGCTTGCATTGCAATTTGCCAACACTCATGTTCCATGGCCTGTTTGTAGCAAGATGGAATGGAAATAGTGGATAAAGTAGCAACAAGAGAGACAGGAGAGAAGAAACCATACCAATCAGGGGGTCGAGAAATACGAGTAGACCGACGAAGAGTGGTGGAAGCAGGAGCATGAGCAGGAGCAGGATCAGGATCAAGCGCCGGGTCAAGATCGGAAGGGGGCACAGAGGAAGTGGAACCAGACTCATGTCGACTACGTCGTTCATACACAAAACCAGGTTTAAACCTTTCCACAATTGTTGGGGAATCAGAAAAACTAGGCAGAAGAGATACAGATGCAGATGGCAGCTCAACATGAGATGGAAAGAAATATTGATTTTCAAAGAAAATCACATTCCTAGAAACCCGTATACGATGAGCAAGGGGATCATAACAAACATAACCCTTTTGAGGGATAGCATAACCAAGAAAAACACATTTAACAGACTGAGCAGTAAGTTTATGTCGTTCATGAGTAGGGAGATGCACAAAACAAACACAACCAAATGTACGAAGATCAGAATATAAAGGAGAATGACCAAACAACTTAAAGAAAGGAGAAACATCATTTAACGTAGGAGAGGGTAAGCGATTGATCAAATGAACTGCAGTAGAAAGTGCTTCACACCAAAAACGAGGAGGAACAAATGAGTCAAGTAAAAGAGTTCTTACCACATCAAGAAGGTGGCGGTTTTTCCTCTCAGCAACACCGTTTTGCTGTGGTGTCGAAGGACAAGAACGTTGAGAGAAAATCCCTTTGCTTTGAAGAAAGTCCTGGAATTCATTAGACATGTATTCGCCTCCAGAATCAGAGCGCAAGACTTTGATACTGGCAGAGAATTGAGTCTCAAGAAGTGCAAGAAAGCGCTTAAAGACTAAAAAAACTTCAGCCTTAGCCCGGAGGAAGTAAACCCAAGTAAAGCGACTAAAGTCATCAATGAAAGTAACAAAGTACTTGTAATGCGCATGTGAAACAACAGGTGCAATCCCCCAAACATCACTATGAATAATCTCAAAACATTGTGAGGCACGAGATGCATGATGAGGAAAAGGTAGAACTTTACTTTTGCCAAGTTTGCATGATGTACAATCAAAGGAAAGATCAAGAGAAGAACATGCTTTATTTCCCAATAATCCAGAATTAAACAAAGTACGGAGTACATCAGAGTTTGGGTGGCCTAAACGTCTATGCCACATCTTATTTCCAGAACCAACAACATTACATGCAAATGAAAGTAAAGGAAAACTAGGAATAATAGTGGAAGGAGAAACATGAAGAGGAAAGAGTCGTCCCACTTTAGGCCCCTTCGCGATCATCTTCCCGGACACTTGATCCTGCACAACACAACCAGAACGAGAAAAATGGACATTACAATTATTATCAACCAATTGACCAACAGAAATAAGATTTGTGGAGAGGTTAGGAGACACAAAAACATCAGTTAAGGAAGAGGAAATATCACCAACAACACTGATAGGCAGAGAACTGCCATCAGCGGTGTTAATTTTCATATTTCCATCATAATTTCTGACATTGGAAAGAGGAGCAACAGTATTGGTCATATGGTTAGAGGCTCCAGAGTCAAAATACCATGGCTTAGAAGAAACTTTATGATTACCTGAGAGCCCAAAAGCAGAAAAAGCAGAAATGATCATCTGTTGTACCATTTCAGGAGTGAGTGTGTTCGGGTTTGCTAAGGCTATAGGAGCAGGAATAGGAACAACCGGTAAGGCAGCAGGCAATGCAGCAGAACTAGAGGCACTAGTGGAGGCATGATAAGCAGTACCCTGCTTCCTTTCAGGTCGAATGGGACAAACAGAGATGATATGACCCTGTTTCTTGCAGTAGTTGCAGAATTTCTTGGGACAATCCCGAGCAATATGACCAAAGGCTTTGCAACTAAAGCACTGGACAGCACGCAAGTCCCTACCCTTATTCCTCCCCTGTGCTGCATAAGCCACAGAAACAGGTGCATTAACATTAGCCCGATGTTCCATGGCAGCCTGGGTTACAAGACGCTGCTCCTCACGAAGAAGTTCACTCAAACAGGCATCCAGAGATGGTACAGGATGACGATTCATCAGATTAGACCGTGCAATGTCAAAGTCGGGTCGTAGCTTCATCAAGAATTGATCGCGCTTGCTGGTTGCATGCACTGCTTGGACAGCAGAGAGAGCTGCAGTGGGAACATTAGCATAAACAATGTCGGAATAATCAGCCCAAAGAGTTTGAAAACCAGAAAAATATTCCTCAATTGAGAGACTTCCTTGTGTGAAATTAGCCATCTCATACTCCAATTGAAATCGCCTAGCGGAGTTTTCTTGATTGTAAACAGTGTTGAGATAATTCCACATAGCAGCAGCAGTTTTATAAGGCCTCAAATTGAGAACAAGATGAGGCTCAACCGAGCTAAGGATCCAAGTCATAACCCGAGCATCCTTAATTTCCCACTTAGACAAAGCCTCGGCACCTTGAGGTGCGGGAGCACTCCCATCAATATGACCCCATAACTCTTTTCCCTTAACAAATAAACGAAATTGAAATTCCCAGGCAGAGTAGTTCTTACCCGTAAATTTCACAGCAAATGATTCAGAAGTCATGATGCCCGTAAAAATAATAAGTCTAACAACAACAAAAATACCCACACCAAATGCCGACAACCCAAACACTGCACAGACCTCACCGATAAGCACCAAACAGTCCCAGATAACGCCGATAGTTCTGAGAAATTATCACCCACAGGAAATACAACGTATTGCAGTCCACAAATCACACACAGAATGTGCCGAAAACCTCAGAGATCCACAATACACTTGCTGAAAACAGAGTGCCGAAAACCTCAGAAATCCACAATACACTTGCTGAAAACAGAGTGCCGAGAAGAACCACGGACTGCAACAGAAATGGCCGAAAGTCACAACCAATGGAGGTGCCGAAATGCACCCTGCAACAATAGAGGCGCCGAAACAAGAGGTCAGACCAGAAACCACCAAAGAGGACGCCGAAAACGAGAGCCCAAACCAGAAAACACCACAGATGGTGCCGACAGCAAGAACCGAACCAACTGTTGTGCCAAAAACTGCAAGAACCCAGACCAGACTAAAGTCGAGAATCAAAAAAGTGATGTCGGATCACCAAAATGGAACCCAAAGTGCGCCGAACAAGAGAAACCCACAAATCCAAGAGAAAAAAAATTAAAACAGGCTAGTATTTGAACCTGCTCTTGATACCATGTCAAAATACTAGAGAAACCAGAAAATTTGAAGAGCCCTCTCTGCCGCCTTCAACCCTCTCATTCATTAACATAAAAAGTGTGTGTACAAGGAAAGTAGGTCAAAATGCTATATACAGAGGAGGTCTAACAGATTCCTATTATTTAGCCTATATACATGGGAAGATAATATATACAACTAATAATAACAGAGTCCTAAATGGTATAAACTTCTAACATTGTATACGGTAACAATTACATGTACGAAAATTCAACGGTCATATATCCGTATATATAGCTAACCGTTAATGGTTCTCTATTTTACTTTTTACAGCTTCTCTTGATGCCAATTTTGGATGGAAAAGCTCTTTTGTACTCTTTTATTTCAACTCCGGAGGTGAGAATAGGTGTTGCATTTGGCAGTGGTGGAAGCCAATCTCTACCAGCAACAGAACTGCCAGGTGTTAATTCGTTTCTGGTAAACCTCTAAACTGATTAACTTAGAAAATTGAGAAAAGCATGTGGAAAATCCAAGTTCCTTATTGTGTTTTGTCCTAATATCTTATACTACTTTCTTGCAACTAAATGCAAAATCTTAATGTCTTTGATAAGTAAGATACCCAATGTAATGCAGATAGACAGCATTTTCTTTGACAAAATATTATTTCCGCAATTTGGTCTTGGAAACTTTCATTATTTGAGCACGAGCATGAAAGTGTTTCTTATCTTTATCTGCGTGGAAAACTTGTTTATATGTCATTTTTCTCTTTGATTGCTTAGATGATGGAGGGAAATCTATATGGTGGTGGAACTTTATAGTTTTTAGGTGACAGGTTCGTTTAATGCATTATATCCTAGGAACTAAACCTAGGTTTTTTTTTTTTTTTGATAAATGTTAAGGAAATAACAATACCTGTGATGATAGTAGCCAGTAGCTGAACGATGTCATTCTCGTTGTGAGACATGCCTCATCAAACTGTGTGGATTTCGTCATTTACTATATGTTTACAATAAAAAAAGAACCTTGTGGTCTCTTTCTGATTAATTTCCATACTATATGAAATGATTTCTTTATTGCAGAAACCAATCTTGTAAAATTAATCCTGATGAATCATGTTTTCTTCTCACAGGTTAAACTTCTTACTGATACTCTAGTTAAGACGATGGTTGAACCTCGCCGTCGTTGTTTCTACTTGCCATCAGTGGACTTGAGGAAAAAGGCAGTTGGTGGCATAATTCATGTGACGGTCAGCTCAGCAAGCAAACTTTCTAGGAGTGACTTGAAAGGAAGCCCTAGCTCGAGGCAGCAGAGCTCTGTGATAGATGGCAGTTCAGAAGAGCACCTTGATAACAAAGATCTGCAGACATTTGTCGAGGTTGAACTTGTAGAGTTAACCAGGAGAACAGATGTGAGACCAGGATCAAGCCCTGGATGGAATTCAACATTCAACATGGTTTTACATGATGATGCAGGAATTCTTCGTTTCAATCTTTATGAATGTACACCAAGCAGTGTGAAGTTTGACTATCTAACTAGCTGTGAGATTAAGGTACTGCCTTAACGCCCGGTAACATTTATTTTGTCTCCAATTGCTGACATGAACCACAAACAATGCATCGTAAATGTTGTCTCATAATGCTTCGCCACAAAATGTGTATCACAAACTTACCATTCTTTGTGGAAAAAGTTTTGTCTTGTGTTTGTTCCTTGTTAGCAACTACTGAAATTTAGAAGTAATAAACATCACAGATTCATATGTTCAACGAACACATGGCTGGTCCATAAGGACTGCTAATCCGAACACCCTTTGGTCTCTCTCTCTCTCTTGTGGTGTTACTATACTACATTTTCTATCATATCAGCTAATATATCTCCGTCTCTGGATGAGCAGCTCAGATATGCTGAAGATGACTCCACAGTATTTTGGGCAATTGGACCCAATTCCAGTGTAATAGCAAAGCATTCCGAGTTCTGTGGGAAGGAAGTCGAAATGGTTGTTCCCTTTGAGGGAAGTAAGTATGCAGAGGTAAGATCTGCTGTTACCGCATTTTTGAAACAGATGCTGTGTTAGTGTTTTTTCGCGCCATTTGTGCATGATTCGATGCTGATTTCTAGTTATTACCAGATTTATGCTTTGTCACAGTTCCAATTATTTTCATATAATTCTTTCACAGATATCTTTCTCTTGCCTTGCTGGTTTTTTCCCCATTGTTTGCTCTCAAAATTTTGAAAATGTTACAAGGTTTCTACAGACTTCTCTTTCTGTGGTGATGAAAAGGGATGCTTTAATGGCCTCATATAGACTACAGGGTGAAACTTCTTTTATATATTTCTCTTTATATGAATTTTGCAGTTGACAGTGAAGCTGGTGTTAAAGGAGTGGCAGTTTTCCGATGGTTCACATAGCTTAAACAGTTTCCATCTCAGCTCTCGTCAATCACTCTTTGGTTCATCCAATTTTCTGTCTAGAACCGGAAGAAAAATTTATGTAACAATTGTTGAAGGAAAAGATCTTGTTGAGAAAGACAAATTTGGGAAGTGTGATCCTTATGTTAAGCTACAGTATGGGAAGGTA